>JAZKJV010006080.1:0-331053 GCA_037367405.1 Ottelia alismoides | reverse complement strand
TGATGAAGTCTTCAGCATCCGATCCTCCCCCTGATCAAAGGGTAGGATGGTGACACGTGGCTGCTCTAGGAGATGCCACATGTTAAATTAATAAAAAAATAAATAAATAATAAAATAGGATAAATATAATAATAAAAAGAAAATTGTGTACAAGGGGCTACACGTGGGAGCTCCTAGAGCTACCACGTGTCGCTCCCAAAAATGCAAAAAATAAAGAAGAAGAAAAATTATTAAAAAAATAGAAAGCGAGGACAAATAAAAAATTTTCTCCATGAAAGTTTCTCGTCTCGATGAGATCTACCACTTTTGTGAAGGAACTGAAATCAAAAGAAATCATTTGTATAAAATGATTTTTTATGGTACTTTATAGATATAGAATACCAGTATTTTTGTATTTTTCAAATTTATAACTTTAAAAAAATAAAAATCAAGATAAAATTAGATAAAGTATAAAATAAGTATTTACACACTAGTCTAATTTTTTGGGATTTTTAAAAATTAGGAAATTAAAGAAACAAAACAATGGGGATATATATATATATATATATATATTAGACTATATACACGAATTCAAATTAATTTATTTTCTTTTGATTTTTGCTTCAATTTTTATTTGAATTTTTGCATGTTTTATTTAAACATAAATCAAATAAAATAAATGAAAAATAAATAAGTCAAAAGAGATTTGTACGTAAAATAATGAGGTCAACTCGATCAATATGTACAATATAAACTGGAGGCCCAAAATCCAAGCTTCACATATGAACTTTCAATTCTTTTGAATTTGATCTTTTTTTAGATAGTTGAGCATATAAAGATTCAAAAGTGATTATAGGTCCATAGTAGGATGTATGAGAGAGATATGTATATTTACACCTTTTATCTCCAAACTAGGTGTTTATAAGACTTTTTTTAGTTTTTTTATTTTATTTAATGGAAAAATGGAAATGAAAATATGCACAAGTGGAATTGTGGTCGTCACATCCCAAAGAATACGTAAACAAAAAATAATGTTTGTAATTAACTAGTAGAATGAATTAAATAACGAAGGGGATAGAAGAAATAAAAAGAGTACTAATTATTTTACCTCTATAGCCTGCATGACTGAACTCGGGGAGGCTACAATACCAGATGGTTATAAATTGTTAAGATTAATGGAGACTTTTTCTTTATCTTCTTTTGGTGTTTTTATGTGTTTTGTACTTTTTTGTATTTTTATGGATTTTAAATTTTTATTTTTTTATGTTTTCTGGATTTGATTTTATATGATTTTTAATTATATAAAAATTTAAAATTTTAAAACAAAACAATATAAATGAAATGTAAAAGAAAGAAAACAATCACTCTTTTGTAATATTCAAAAATGATAAATGTATGCAAAAAATCAAATAAAAATATTTTTGTGTTGTTGACATTTTTTACTCTTTTTGTTATTTTAAACGTTTTTAGGTATTTTTAAAATTTTTAAAACAATTAATAACAAAATTTAAAAAAAACACTAAAACTAATAAAAAAGCACTATCACTCATTTTTTGTAGTTTTTAAAACAATATTTGAATTTTTATTAATTTTTCAAAATAAACATGCAACTTTTTAGTGGCTTTTTAATTTTTAAAATTGACAAAACTTCTTAATTTTGCAAACAAAATTAGAGATGATAAAACACTTTAGCAAAGATTTATATGATTTTTTATTTTTTAGATCAATTAATTAATATTAATTACAATTAAGAAACAAATAATTATTCCAAAATTAAAGGACTAAAATACAAGAATTTTATTTCTAGGATCGAATAAATAACAAAATAAGGAAAAACAATGCACTTTATGCACTTTTCCATAAAGAGTACTTGTCAATGCATGTGAGATGTGCTGGCACAAACTCAAAAGGGGTTATCTCATTTCTAGGCAACAAATGATAACAAATAATGACAAGGAATATTTGCATTTTCACTAAATATGCTTGTGCTTCTACACGTGATTCAGTCTATGCTGGACCAAAATGTAAATAATAAAACCACAAATGTCTTCGATTAAATTATTCAATCAATAAATGACTGGCGCATTCTTAAAGGGTCTTATTTAAAATTATAAGCAAAGGCATGGGCTAGGAAGCAAATTTCACTATGAGTGTGCATGGAACATGCGGATCCAACATATCTGATTTGCTTCTGTAGATCTGATTGACAATTGGCTTTTGGGGCTTTATCGTGTAGATTGGATGGAATCGAGGCTTGTCGTTCTTGATATGATGCTAGAGAGGGTCGTTGGAACAACGTTGAAGATGGGTGACACTAATGGACTTTGATCGGTTGGATCTCAGCCAATCTCCACTCAAATTAATATATTATGGGTCTTTCAAGGTTCACGGTGATCTCCTACATCGAGTGTATATGGCGATGTAGTCAGAAGCTCTTTGATATGTGATATGGGACGTCAGATGCTCTACAGATGAAACTCGAGTCCTAGATCCTATTCCCTACTCCAAAAGATATCCTGAGCACATGCAAATGATTTATGGCTCGGAGCTATGGCGCCAACCATCTTTATTTGGCTGAAATGAAGAATAAATGATGGTGAACGCGAACCTCCAGTGGAGATGGCTAGAATGGAGGTCTGATCCCAAATCTAAGATAGATCTGGCTAGTCAGAGGTGCTAAGAAGATGAAGAACTGGTCAGAGATGGTTAAGGACTGGTTAGAGTAAAGAATTGCTAAGTGACAACCTTCGACCATAGAGATCAGAGGTTGAATGGAGAGTAATAGATCTAAATGGAATTTGAACAAAATTGTATAATATAAAGACGAAATTAAATCTTAACTAACCTAGAACTAACCTACGGTGGATTTGGAAGGTCTCGACCTCGATTCAAGTACGACAACTCGAAGAAGCTCGATCGTCGATGGAACACTAGTGATGTAGCTGGATTGTATCTCCTAGGGCCATTCATGCTCTCCTGGCTGTGGGAATGGAGCTCTGTCAGAACTCCTCTCTCCAGAACTCAAATGGGAAGTTGGATCTGGACTGATATTTATAGGTGAAGAAAAATAGATCAAAAAACCAACTTGGATGTGGATTGATATTTATAGGCGACGAGCTACAATGAATTTCAAATGGGAAGATCATATGAACCAAGCCAGGGTCGAGTGAATTTTTTATTTTGGCGAGGTTGTCGATTTTAGAGGCAAGAAAAATGAAGGAGGGATTGGGTGGAATAGAGATTTGAATCTGTCGGTAAAAATCAAAGAAGACAATAGGTTCCAACATTTATTGGGTTTAGAAGATAAAAATGGAAATTTACTCGGGTCAACAGACCGAGGTTCGCCAATAGGGAACCATCCCGCTAAAGGAAAATGGATAAATGCAAAATAAGAAAATAAAATAAATAAATTAAAAATAAATTAGGAAATGAATTTAAATAAAAAAGTTTTATAAATAAAAAATGTTAATAATTAAATAAACATACTTTAGGTGATTTATAATATATTAAATAAATTAAGTCATTAGGTGAAAATAAAAAAACACCTTTATTCAATGGTAAAAATACCTATATGTACAACAAATTGATTTTTGATAAATTATTTTTATAAATAATTATATAAATTATTAAATTGAAAAATTATTTTTGGATTTCGAATATATTTTCATTTGATTTTTACAAATTAATTAATCAAGTTAAATAAACAATACTATGTACAATATAGGTACGTGATACCTATAAAATATATACAAGATTTTATTAATATTTATTTTTTATATTGCTATTTTTCGTATTTTATATAAATAAATACTTTATATACAAATATTTAAAAATACAATATGTACAAAACACCAATAAATAAATAGATACAATAAATAATATAATGTACAACATAGGCATATTGTCCAATAACAATCGACATATTAACTTCAATTATAATGAAATTAATTTCACTTTAAAGCTTATTTAATTTTGAACGCAATGAAGGTGAGTTTGCCTTATTTTGAGTTTTGGCGGAGAAGATATTGATATGGCAAGTTGAGCTTTGTGTCTTTTTCATAGAGTTATTATTATTTTTTGTACAATGATTCTGCTTATAATTATATTTGATATTTACAACTTATTTATATACAATTTCCAAGAATAAAACATTTTTTAATTGAGACAATTTTCGTGATAAACTAAATAGTAGAAGAAATATATATAGTTTGAGCATTATGTACAACGATGAATATTGTCAAGTAGAGATTCTATTCTTGATTTTTCTGAATAAAGGCCTTTTCTCCCCCTACTTTATTCCTTGTCGATTAGGTCAAGCATTGACCTATGCACGGGGTTAGAGTCAGCCTCTATTTATTGCATATATACTGTCTTATATTTTCTTTATTTTTTCCATTATTTTTCTTTACTTTTTAGTCTAAAGGAATAATGAATGCACAATATTTACAAAAGAATAAGGATTTAATAAGAACTGATAATTATTGATATTTACAAGTGTTTTATAAGGGAAATTAATTTAAAATAAATGAATAAAGATGATGAACTGGGATTCATCACTAGGGTTTGGGTTTTATTGGGAAAATATACAAGATAGATTTTTCGGTATTTTTTCATTTGATTAATGCTAATAATATGTACACAATAAAGTTGATTTTATTTTATTTAGAATTGCTGAAAAGTTATTAAAAATAAGGGAAATTATGGTAATAAACAAGTGGTAATGTACAATAGAATTTTGGCATCTTATTTAATGCAATTAGGCATACTAAAATATGAATCTTATTTACTTATGAATAATTGACAAAAATGTAATATACATGAATAAATGCACTTAATTATATAGGAACATGACTCTATTTTCATCTTTTAGAGTGATGAATCACCTATTCATTAACCCCCTATACTTAAATCCAGCTGGTCCCCCAACAACTAAAATGAAATGCGTAAGTGAAATGATATATGGTTCCACACAATGATCATGAGCAAAAGATGAAACTAGAGTTCGACTCGACCCTTGTATTAATAATGTGATGAAACTCCTTATGAGAATTAGGGTTTTAAAAACAACATTCTTCAAGTTATACAAGTCCTCATACAGACCCAATATAGAAGTCGTCTTTGATCAAACCCCTCCCAAAGCATCCCACGTGAACACTAAATAATTGTCTTTGTTGTGTGAAGGGTGTTAGCACATCTAGTCCAATATGCTGAACTACCATGCAATTTCCTCCAGTAACTCATCCTTGTGGAGGTAGGTATTTTCTTCTAAGATGAAGAATGTTCTATTTTACAATGAGTGGTGGGAGAAGTCTAGAAGAAGGGGGAAAGAAGTGGGGAGAGACCAGTGTAATCTACTTTCCTGTGAAGCTTGACCGGTGTATCCAAGTCTCTAATAGATCTACAGGCTATCCGAAGCTTGGACCATTGTGTTCAAATGTTGTTCTTTTTACTATTGGCTTATTTTTAGTTTGATTGTGGTTGTTCTACATTGATCTTTTGTGCCCCACATATATAGAATATTTTGTTCCACCTATGTTTTGGAGACATACAAAAAATGTGCTATTAGTCCATCCCTCATCCAAAGCTTTATATCAACCCAGTACTCCGGTCTTTAAATGTCCATGCTCCCAAAGAAAAAGTCACACGGTCATTCAACACCTTGTCCGAGTTGAGAAAAGTGCATAGTGTGGAGTATAAATTAGTGCCTTATCCAAGCGGAGAAGAAATAGATAAATATACAGGGAAAGCATCGGTCCTCCCTATACTTGGGCTCTACTCAGTCTAAGTATATAGGAAAGAGTAAATGTGATAACCGACATGTTTGGGGCAGTACTAAGAAATAAATGAAAAGGAAAAGAAGGATTAACTTAGGTCACTCACCCCCTATACTTAGGATATGATTATCCTAACTATATAGCCACAAAATGAGAATGATATGTAACTGGGGCGAGTGATGAACCAATGATTCATTAACATTCTTTCTGCATTTTATCTTAAAACGCTTATCAAAGACATGTAAATATTCATTAATTTCCCTCTTCTATCAAAATCATATTCATGAATAAAAATGCACCTTTATGTATCCAAAACATGTAAATAAAAAAATCAAAAAATCAAAAAAACAAAAGGAAGGTAGATTGTAGATATGTACAATATGACTTATATAATATAATTATAGCTGAAAGATATATTTATATACCCTAACCCTAAGACCAATTCAACATGGATTGGTCGACAAATAAATAAGTAGGGGAAGATAAGGAAAGAAAACCATAAAAAGAATTAAATATACATTTTATACATTCTCCACTATTTATCAATTAATTATTAAACCTTCGTTGATTTTTAATTAATTCATATTTATATATTTTTCATCAAACTCTTTTCATAATTATTTTTAAAAAAGAATATAAAAATATAAAAATAAGTTAAAATAATATCTTGTATATATGTCAAGAAATCCAACTTTTAAATTGTCAAATTCTCAAATTCCGAACATCATAAATTTTTCATAAGATCTCCAATTTCACTCTACTCACATTTAAAGCTCAAAAATAGTAGTATCTATTAAATGGAGGTGATTTCACTAAAATCGGAGTCCGTTTACAAAAAGTCGGTTTTGAGTCCTAATGACAACTGGATTTATGGGCTATTTATTGTATCTAGAACACATTATTTAAAGTTTTAATAATCTTATAATTTTTAATTATTTTCATGATCTTGTATTTCAACCAGAATTTATTTCATAATTTTCTGATACTATTTATTGCTTTAAATAAATCAAAACACTATTTTATAGATAAAATTTAACTACAGATGACATATCAGTATTTATTAATACCCTTAAAGTAATTTATTACAATGTACAAAAACTCATATATATTCTATTTGTTACTCTAATAATTACGAAAATACAAATATTATGGTATTATAATTAATTTAGTAAATTAAAAATCAAATACATATTTATAAACTATTATTTATACCTATTTATTAATGTTATATTTATATATCATAAATTATTTATTATTTATAAAAATTAATCTTTCCATAATTTTAATAAATTAATTATCTATAATTTTTTTATTCCTACCTAAAATAACATCATATATTATTAAGTATCTAATTTATACCATATTTAGACCATCTGGACAGCCAAGTGTTGACACGTGTCAGCACCTGGTTCATCTTCTTCAAGAAACAATTGTAGCAGCATGTTCTAAGAACCCATCTTCTCTTAATTCTGCTAGCTCCGTTGTTCAACCTAAATCCCATCTAACCCGTCGAATCCCTAGACATAACAACCTTAACTCGCACCTACCATCGATTCACTCGAAGCCCTTTGCCAATCATCCTATATAATGATCCAAAATTGCTTAATTACAATTAACTTCTCTAGCACCAGAACTAAATGACCGTGATTCCAACTTCCTCCATCGCTTCCAGCCGAGTTTAGTTGTGACAGCACCGAAGGCGTATACCGCGTTGAAGGTGATGCTTCAGAGAAGTGTTCCAGGACCTTCCTTGGTCTTTTATTGCCATTGTGCGCGCATGAAGCTCCGACAAAAGATCGGTCGTTGAGCTACAACATGAGGTAATGCACCTCATTTCCCAGATCTTCTTCCATTTCATTCTCTGTTTAGTCCCATCATTAGAGTAATTTATCATTAGCTTTGAATCACACAATTCGTTCTTGTCAATTTCCTAAAGATTCCATCTCATTTTTGTCTGGAAAACACCATCACCTTGAAACTCTTGAATAACCTGCAAACATCATAGTTTTCTTACATTCTTGGCAGATTCAACTGTGAATCGAGCATAAACCTTCATTTTCAGGTTTACATCAGCGCATGGAGCGGATTTATATATCATTTTGGAGCTTATAGGACCATCATCTTTATCAATCCAACAACAATAGATTCTAATCCAACAGCAAACCCTAGTCTATGTTCATAGACTCCGCCGCCACCGTCTCCGCTCGTTCTCTGACCACAGGCGAGCTCGGAGGAGGTAGGCGACCTCCACCTGGATATGTAGGAGAATGCCACCGATTGCCCTTTGTCGAAGATCGATATGAGATGAAAATAACCGCCGCCGCCTGCTAGATTAGGGAAGAACACCGAGTAGGAACTCAAGATACAGTCTTGTGATATGTGGTAGGATCTTATGGTTCAAATCATGCCTCACCAATCTAATCCCAGTTGTTGATTCTGAAATTGTAGAAAAAATGCGTAATAGGTCTTGATGCTTTTCTGAATTCATCAGTGCCTCCTGAAGTTCAATTTATTACATTTAGGTCCCTATATAGGGACGTATGTACAAGATTTCCAAATACTTTTCTTGCAAATAGGTCCCTGACCATGGACCTATTTGAAAGAGGAGTCTTTTCATATTTTTTGTATTTTATACACTTTCTTTAGACATGGGACTACAATGTGGACAATATACATTATTCTATCATCGTATTTTTTTCTACATTTTATTTCAAGTCGATTTTCAAGGGTTTTATTGCTAATTCATCCAGATTTTATTCTTCATATTATGACTATGTTTTAAGCTTGATTTTGAGTCTTTCTCGAGCCCGTTGCTCGAGCATTGTTTTTCTCATATATATTATTACCAATATCATCTTTATTTCCACTTACTATTTTGTAGATAAATCGTGTGCAAAATTATCCTTTGAAAACTAAATAAAAATGGGAAAATAAAAGTAAAAAAAATTAAAACTAAAAATAGGTAAAAAGATTTTTTTCATTTTCTCACTTTCTTCGAGAAGGAATAAAAATCACAAAATATCCCTTTCTCTCAAAAACCGTAGTATTGCTATTCTGCCTCTTTGTGTTCGACACAGACACACTTACCTTGATAAAATAAAGAGTGTAGATACAATAGGAGATAAGCTGCTTCAAGTCATCTTCTTTCTCTCCTATTTTATTGAATTTTGTTTGATTAACTGAGTTTCTATATACGATTCTCTACACTGACACATTTCTTAACTGCAAGTCAAGCTCAGTTATCAGCAAATGATACGTATCACAAGCGGGGGGGGGGGGGTAAAAAAGAATAAAACTATCAAAGATGGAGTAAGAATGTACAAAGATCAAGAAGGTTTGTGATGAACTTTCTTGCGTGAACGAAGAGGGAAGATGAACTTATGACATGTGTCGATGTCAGAATCATCCTCTGAAGAGTAGTAATGTGGAGGATGGAATGCCCAACGAGGATCGATACATGCCTGCCTACTTGAGTGGGTTTGAATGACAACCTTGTCGTATGCATTTATGACGATCATATTGTCATCAGAACAAGACAAGGAATCCTCAGAAGATTCCATGTAAGTGAGGATCATTTAGGTTAGTGATACCGAACGTAAAGCAAAGAGAGGAAGAGGAGAATGACATGCCTTGAGGGTCTCAAGGGAACACCTCATGGAGTCTGGTCTCATCTCTAATCACTAGATAACCAAGTAAACGGAACAACTTCTTCCTTGGAAATGAGTGGTATGGTAACGACGACATCTCTAGGTCTAAGTTCTGAAGGTGACCTGCGGAAGAATGCGATTTGGTGTGGCAATGGATGCACAGGAGTTAGATCACCGAAATGGTCAAGCCAATGGGAAAAGATGGTGTTAGACTCGGAGAGAGTTTCTATTTGTGAGTCCTTTATAGAAGATGACATAGTGGAGGTGATGCAAGCAGCGGGAATTGTGGGTGTATGGGGAGTCTCTGAACCAATGGTCGGCTCGACAATCAGTATCTTAGGTGTAGTAGAGAGATAGGACTCATCTGTTGCTTGGTGGTCACAACTATCAGTGCTTATGTGGGTCCATTGGGAGGGAGTATGTCCTCATAGGTCACGTGCCGACAGTGTGTACCCGATGCAGGGAAATCGATCTCCCTAATCGCACAATCTATATTTGCCTTAGCCAAGGCTAAGAACATCTCAAAAATAATATGAGACTTGGTGGACTCTCCTTGGTGCTCAATATCAATGATTATAAAATCCACTCTACGTGGAGCACATTGGAAAGTAGTGATGACTGGAATAATCCCTCTTGACTATTTTATAGATCGATCAACAAGTTGAATGTTCGCTCTCGATTTTCTAAGTGGTTTGAGTTTAATATTATCAATCATGGATGTTGGGAGGATGTTCACATATGAATCATCATAGATTATTGCATGGCTAAAGATGGTGTCTATAATTTCACATTCAACCCTAGACAAACACTTCACTTTTCGGCTCTTGGTCTTCCTCCCCATCACCAAGGAGGTGTCCATAGACACTAGGTGTCTCTCTAGCCTTATTCTTTTATTGTTCGACCTCTTGGGCATCAATCTACTCTTCACAAATCTTTTGAGGTTGGGGAAGTGAACTATGGCCTTTATAAAGGAAGCTTAAGAAATAATTCCTTAGCTATAGCTTACATAAGGACATGAACCAATTTTTAAAATCTGTTTAATTTTCAAAATTTGTGAGATTTTCAAGATTTTCAATTTTTTGGTCTTTTTTTAGATTTTCAATTTTTGTTTTTTTTAAATGGTAAACAGGGGATAAGAGAATGGCTAGACTCTAGTTTATAAGGCAAGTGGTTAGTAGAAGAGAGAGGTAGAATAGACTCCATCTATATAGAGTGTGTGGGTTCCCTCATGTCTTCTAGATTTTCAACATCAAATACACTCATCTCATTCTCCGCTTTCATACCCGAGCTGGCAACAATTTAGTTCAATATGTTAGTGACATTTATCAACCTGTAACCAAATGATTCATATCTCTCGACAAGTCTAGAAATGTCGTCCTCCAAAAAGATCTCATGATAAATCATGGGAGAAGTTTGCTCAAACGAAGGATACTGCTATGAAGTTGGAGTCTCATACTTGAAATACCTAGACTCTACCATGTAATGCTCGATTGAGTTTAGATCATCAGTATGGTAGATAATGGTTGCAACCTCGTATAATGGATTCAATATACACAAAACTTGTAGATCTTTCTTACGAGTCCAATCCTCTATAGGTGTAGGCTCTCTGAATAGCAGGTATGAGAGTTGGTCAATATATGCTTGATCACTAAGGTCAATCAAAATCCGAGAATTCATAAGGTGCATGCCTCTCCATTTGGTTTGTTTTTTCAACGATGTTATATCCTATGGTCAAATCAAGATGTATATTTGTAATTTTTTGACCTGTCCATCATTTATATGAGGAAAGAATAAGGTCTGTTGGGTTAAATAACTCTGCTAGTTATATTTCTCAGTAGTGGCTTTCTCATCCAATAGTTCTTTGATTCCAACAAGCTCTCGAGAATGTGGTTAGATAATCGATGATGGAAGTGGATCAAGAGTATGAGAATATGGTGTAGGTGAGAAGTATGAAGAAGTGGAGATGTCTGTCAAAGCTCTAACTCCACATTCACGGTGGGGTGGGGAGAAGAAAAGTGGCTGAAGAGGAAGTGTCTCAAAGAGAGGGTTCCGTTGGATTGAATAGGGAGAGGCTATGAAGTCCATCGGAGATCTAACTTCGTAGTTGAAATGGATTGGAGTGAAGAAAGGTGATTCAGGAGGAACCTTCTCTAAGAGAGGGTTCATGTAGGTGTGAGATGGTGAAGATGGTCAATATGGAAATCGACAAGCTGACATGTTTGATAAAAATTCAAGTAGATCGAGGAAAAAAATGTGCGATTGCACAGAAGGATGATACACATGGATAGACACAAAACAAATGCAAGAGCAAACTATGGTTTCACCAAATTAACACTGTAATGGTCACAAAGGTCTGATCGTTATCTTTTCAGTTTTAATTAAGTGATAAAAAAATTTGTTATGCAGGCACACAAGGTGAGTAGCTTGACCCCCAGCGTATGCTCCCACTATATCTCAATTAAAGAAAAAATCTACCAGGGTTGTCGGGTTATATCATGCCCCTAAGGATTACAGTGAGAAGATGTACATCACAATGTCTATCTGAGGTCGAAGGCAAGCACTTACAGCTCCCAATCCCGTAAGAGTCGGACCTGGAGACTTAAGTTGCAAGTCCAGAGATTTGATCTCTAACCATAGTTTGCACGTCCTCACCCACTTTGTCTTGAGGTAGGTACCTGCGTACAATTACGAGCTTGCTCTTCTGAAAATAGTGAACATTTTTTATTCCATATTTTTTGCCTATTTCAAATAACACCCTTTATTTTAGTGATTAATTGGTACTGGTAATAAATACAACACAAGAAACCACGTCTACCGTATAGTCCCAATTCCTTTATCCTATGTTTGAAAAACTAAGAAATGGAATAAGAAAAAACTGATGCAATCGATAGAAGCGATAATGAATGCTTGAGTAAGAAGACTTACAGTACCTCCAGCTATCTATAATGAGAGATGCAAAATTGTATTGGAAATTTCTAAACAAAAAATTAATGTGAGTCATAAAACTGCACCTAGCAGATTGTTCTATTCACGGGAAATGATTTAGTTCAGTTTAACTACGTAGAACTATTAGACACGTGATCCCACAACGAGCTATTATGCAATAAATGTTATTACAATTCATTCCCTAATCTAAAACGAAGAATAATTAATTTGCGTAATAGGTCCCTTAGTACATTGGGGTTATGTACCATGACTATTATAATGATCATATAGTTGTTGATTCAAATGATGAATCATAGAGGTTGGTGCATGGATGATATATAAAGAGTTAGATTGAGGACTCATCAAGAACCGTCAAGTTATTGTTAAGCGAGGATCTCCATCTTGAGAGGAAAATGGAAATTCTTCTCTATAAGTTGATATCTAATCGACCAGTTGATGCAGTTTCTCTACATGGGAATAGAGAGATTCAGAGGTGTTACATAAGTCAGGTCAAAGAGTCAACTTAACAAGATCGAGATAACCAAGACCTATGTCGTATACTATCATGATATAGGCACACATCCTCTGACCAGAAACAGATGTCTAGCTATATGTTTGTGTATGTACATTTGACAGAACGATAAGTTAATGGCTTAGTTAAGGTCGTTACACTAGTGATCTGGTGTGCATGCAAGGGCATATGAGTATTACAATCTCTCAAAGGGATCATACAGGTTCAATACTAAACCAGAAGACATGAGCTCACTGACGAGATACCAGAATCAATTTCTATGCCCAGTCGTCCCGCTTTGGAAGCTTGACTGAATTTGTAGGTTTGATATATACTTTTGGAAAGTATATAATCTATACCTTGGTATGATAGATGATTTTGGAAAGTATATGATCAATACCAACTTCCGATGATCAAATGAAAAACGTAACGACAAAACCTTGAAGAAGACAATCTAAAAGTGATCTAAATCATCGGATTTATACTATGTCTTCCATTATGCAAGATGTATGGGTATTAGGAATACTTGATAATGATGTGATCAATAAATGATTATATGACCATGACGCTTCCCTTTGGAGGGAGTGATGAAACATGTCTGGATTTTAGCGACTCCTGTCAGTAAAGAAGTGATCTAATATTAGTGCAAATGTTGGACATTGATCTGAATGTGATTCAGATGTAAAGTGTAGATTAAAGTCTTTGATTTAATCAAGCATCTATGAGAGGTCCCCGACATCTGGATTTGAGATATGATCTCAATACCCAAGTCATTAATTGTGGAATGTACAATCGCCCAGTCCTTATCTACAAGTATCCACGGATAAAGTGCATAATTATTGAAAGAGTTCGAGAATAACTTCATTATTCATAATGTATCTGATCATTGAGAAAAAATGAATAACTAAATGTAATTTAATTATTATGAATCATGTGAATTATATTCATATTTTTTAGACACATGAGAATGGACATCCAAGATGATTAAATGTGATTTAATTATCAGGATGTGAATAACGTGGATATCACTATCAATATTATTAATGGATATTGTAAATGTGATTTATAATATGTTCGAGAGAGATAATTGTAATTTATATTTACGAATTAATAGTTGATATGAATTAGATTTACATTGAAGAATTAATTGTAAATGCAATTTACATTTTATTTTGATGTGGGAATATGATTCACATTCTTTCACTGGCATGATTGAAATTATTGCAAAATAACTTGGAATTATTTTTGTGATTAATTATGCAGTAATATTTAGTGCATATGTGGAATTTTGTTGAGAAACAATCTCTCAACAAAATTGGAATGAAGGAGCATCCATGCCATATAAGGGGGGACGGCCATGTTGAGCCCTCTAAACTTGGTGGATGTCCACCCCTTCATGGTATGTGGCTCCATCCTCTTCCAATCAATTCCTTCTTTGTTGGTTTAATTTGAATTGAAATATGTTGATTGATTTCAATATATTTGTATTAGTTAAAGACAACAAATTTGTTGTTGGTAATTAAAACTCAATAAAATCATGGCCATCGATTGAAAGCACAACTCAATGTCAACCATTGGATTTGTGTAGACATGGATTGAGATCCATGAACATCCAATTAGTATAAAAGGAGGGTTATGAATGTCCATTTCATCACCTTTATTATTTCATTTTTGCCGTTACACCCTAGCTCAAAGCATGTAAATATCATTATTTTGCATAAATTAACATCTAGTATTTACTGTATTAATATGGTATAAAATACTGTAATTAATGCCAAAATAAAAGAATAAAGAAAAGACAAGAAAAAGAATGATGTGTCAAGGACA
This sequence comes from Ottelia alismoides, assembly GCA_037367405.1. Classification (NCBI taxonomy): domain Eukaryota; kingdom Viridiplantae; phylum Streptophyta; class Magnoliopsida; order Alismatales; family Hydrocharitaceae; genus Ottelia; species Ottelia alismoides. The sequence continues at coordinate 316,390 of JAZKJV010006080.1, read as the reverse complement.
CTAACTGACCCTAGCCCTAGAGACTCAGTCATCATGATGACTTAGTCGACAAGGAATAAAGTAAGGGGAGATATGGCAGATGAATTATACAGAAATCACATCAAATACCTTAGTTTGAATTCATTAATAAATCATTTTTGGGACCCATTTTATTTGACTATTTTTATACATCAAATCAATAGACTTTGTACATGAAAGTTGTAGATACAAATACATATAAAAATAAAAAATTTACTTTACATAAAAATAATACAAATTATACATTATACACTATAAATAAATAGAAAAAAATCCAAACTTCCTAAATCAATATCTTTTCTATATAAATTCAAAATGCATCAACCTCACTTTAATTATATATAACATTTTATTGGCTATTTAATGAAGGTGGTTTCATTTGATTTAGTTAAGATGCAAAAGTAAGGTTTTGGGCCCCTATTTTACATTATACGGGAATAAAATATTCATTTTTATTTATTATTAATATTTTATGTTGTTTTATATTTTTATAATTTTTTAAATATTCTCTATAGTATATGTACATATTTAGAATGAAATAAAACTATTAAAAACACACTAAGTAAATAAATAAATATACTAAAATACGTAGATGAATTACTTATACTTATATTTATACAATAAATATATCTATATATTTAGGTGGACATACAACCTCATAAAACTAAAAGAAAATTATTCTTGTTTATTTAAATAATATATAAATATAGACATTAGGTCATAAAATAATAAATTCTAAAATTTAAAATAAAATAAAAATGAGCAATATATAGGTAAATATACCAATAATTTACATATAAAAATTACCTTATAATAGATCATCTCGAAAAAAAAAAATAAAAATATAAATCAAATACTACATAAAATGAAAATCATGTTTCATGTTTTCACTAAAAATTAATAAAATTGTTTATTATTTTTATCTATTTAATAAAGCATTCCGGCCTCGAATTTTTCTGGTTGGTCCATGTGGACCAACCATAACGTAACCCTAGTTGACCTAGGTCAACTACCCCCGCTCTTCCAGGCATGTCAGACCTGCCAACAACCCATCTTCTCCCCTTTTCCCCGGCCAACATATCGCTCTAATCGACCTAATATGACACCTAAACCTACCTTCGATCATTCCTAATACATGCCAAATCCTAAATTCTCTTGTACATGCCGTCAATTATTCAGAAATCACTAGTCAATAAGGAACCTCATCTCTGTTTATAAATAAGCCTCCTTTCCTCCCTTCTCCATTTGATCCTTTTTCAAGCCCTAGATCCCCTTGTCATGTATGTGTGTTCCCGGTGACAAAGAGAGCATCCCCTAGGTTCGAGGCGATGCAAGGAGGGGAGGAGGCGGTCCAAGATGAAGCTCCGGCAACACATTTGCTCCCTGGTTTCTCGGTATAAGCTGCGCTCTTATTACATATTTTTTAGGTAGTTTTAGTTAGCTTAATTTAATTCCTATCATTTATTTTGCAAGTAGATCAGTAGCTTAGGATTAATCCCAAATCTTCAATCGCTCGAGCTCACTACTCCGGCCATGTTTCAATGTAATCATACTCGTTTCGACCCATCTATTACTCCCACCTTCTTCCCCATCGCATGCTACGCTCATTCCATCTTTTGATCCCTCTTGGTCCTTCGTGGATCAGTGAATCAATGCTCTTATTCCCCCTCTTGCCGGAGCTCCTCTGTCTCGCTCACCCCCCATGCACAACAACTTCCAGTTGGGTCAAGGCGATTCTCCTCGAGCCCATGCGTCTTCTCCTGCTGGTACGCAAAGCCAAAGACCCCAAGAAGGTCGAATAAGGACCAGGAGAGGGCTCCTAGGTGCCCAGTTCTCCATAGAGCTCCAAACCACTTCCCAACGAGGCCTAGACCCGCTTTCCGGTACCAACATTTGCAGAGAGCTTCCAGGAAGCTAAGGAGCCCATCAGAGGAGCCCCATGTGGGTGGGACGCGGAGGATTCAACGATTGAAGCTAGGACAGGGAGGTATTCTTCCCTCTTCTTGTTCCTGCCCTCAGAGCTGTTGGATGTCATGCATAACCCATATCTAATATGGGTAGTTGATTACAGACAAAGCAATGCCTCACGTTAACCGTCGATCGAGTTAAGTGATACCTACGTGACGCCACCACAACCTCTCCTTTTCCCTAATTAAAGGGTTAAATTGCAAGCGTACCACTCATTTTATTTTATTTTGTTTTTTAGTCATGTAAATATTTTTTTGTAGTTGTAAAAATAATGTAATAATTGCAATAAGGCCTTCATGCTTTTGAAGATTTAGATTTTTGTTCATGCCAGCTAAAGTTACGTGGGCAGCCACATGAGTTGGGTAAATTGCAGTGGGATACACTTAGTTTCTTTATTTATAAATTAGTCAACAAAATTTAAATTTCAATTTTAAACTATAGGGAAATTTGCATGTAAACCCCTTCCTTACATTTTAATTGCAAATATGCCTTTTCCAGTTTAAACATTTTTATGCATGATTGTATTATTTTTAAAAAATTATATCCATGCTCTAAAAAATATGAAAACAATTAGGATAAGGTACCTGGATGCATGTCCTTTCATGTTATATAATTTGTTTTGCATTTTTTGCACTTTACCTATTTATTAAAAATGTAACGAGTGCATTTTGTCCTTGTTAGCATTTAATTATCCAAACAAATTTTAAAATTATAGTTAAAAATTTAAAAAGTATTAGTTTATTATTGTATTTTGTACTCTCAGACCAAAAATCTTTAAAATAGAAAAAGAAAATCACTAAAAATTAAAAGCTCCAATATCTTATAAAAAATATAAAAATTCTTCAAAATTTTCAAGAATATTTGTTTTTGTTTTATAATTTTCCTTATATTATCTATTATTTATTAAAAATAGTTTTCGGAAATTTGGATTCTATTTAGTATTTTTAAATTGCAAAATAAATCAGCTTATTTATTAAATCTCTAAATTTGTATAGTTTGGACTTTAAATATTCCAAAACAAATTAGCAAAAACAAATGAAAAAGACAAAAATAGTAGAAAAATGTAAAAAAAACACAAAAACTTTCTATTTTGCAAATTTCAACAATTTATAGCTATATTTATAATTATAATACCCAATAGAGTATTACATAACTATATATACACTTATATATTATTTATATTATTATTATTGAGTACTATAAATATCATATAAATATCCTTAAAAAATTATAAACAATATGATATTTTTCATATTTTTGTATATTTAATATATAATATAAATAAAAACTATATATTATATATACATTATCTTATATATATTCATATAGGTGTTGTTGTCAGGGACACAGCTCATCTTTTATTTTGTTTGGATTTTTTATTTAAGTGTTAATTTTTTATTCGTAGGTCATGTGTCTGTCATGCATTATAATTGATAATTTATTTGATGGATATCTAACTCTTATTTTTGTGACAAGGCCCTAGGTGTTTAAGGAGGCGAGGAGCATGTGTTCCCCGCAGCGAGGAGCTGTAAAAGCAAACTTTGGAGATAAATCGAAGAAGAAAGACGTGTTTCTTGCATTTTATTCTAGTTCATATAATAATTGTCTTTACAGCGGTCTTCGTTCTAAGACTCACGCTTGTAAATGAACGAAGTTCTTCGTTGTTGTATAGGGATCACCCCACTTCAGTGTCGACCTATGATCAGGTACGCGACTCTTCGAGCTTCATTCACATTCTTTTTTTTACGTGTTTGATCGTATGTATGACACACATTTAATCAAGACGTACATAAACATAGCCTCACTTAACCAAACTTAAAAGATGTTCTTCCCTGCAATAGAAGCATGTTAGGTGTGGTTTTTCATCAGCTTGCGTACATCTGATTTTGTTCTTAAAATCAGTCTGAGTTTTCACGAATTTTGCTAAGGCACTGCATGTTTTATCTCTTAGCATAGGTCATGAATTTATCGACTGCATGTTTTTTTTCAACCTTCTTTCATGGCTTGATCACCTAGTTTAATGGAAAATGGGAATGAGGGGTAGCCGATGATAGCTTGATTTATGCTCACCTTTAATCAGTGATAACCTTAAGCAAATAATTGGGATTGTTAATTGTAAGTTGACCTAAAATGGAGTAAACTATTGTTTTGGGAGAGCAACACCGTGGGTTACGAACGATTATTTTTCTCGATAAGTTTTTGGATCCTTGCGTAAATTAGAATGTTTTACTCATCAATAAAAATGACAGGTTAATTAACCAACACTTGTTGGTTTCACATGTGAGTTGATGAAATCAAAGGGTATTGCATGCTTGTTTGAGCCTTGATTGCTCAGACACCCTTCCCTAGACCCTAGGTACCCCATTCATCACTGAAGATTCATCTGCTCATGTGTGCATCCATCCTACGTCTTCGTTCACCTCAGGTCACCCCGGCATCAATTATCAATCTTTATACTTAGGCTACTCTAAGCCTAAGTATAGGGGGGCCTGAGTCCCTGTGATTTTCTTACTCTTCTTTCCTTGCCTTGATACTCATGTTATTTTATCCTACGTATAGGGGGAACCCACCTCAGTTCCTGTATATTTTTCTATATTTAAATGGGCCTATGTCTTTGTATCATTTAATGCTATGAGGACATAACAAAGTTTAAGTATAGGGTGTATACCTTATATACACTATTTATACTTTAGCTATATTTTGAAAAATTTTGAAAAAATTAGAACTTTTTGGCTAAGGTATAATCTTTTGAACTAAGTGGACAACAATTATTTTCAAGGCTTTTCTATATTATGTCACACTATTTTCAAAGAAAAATATGTTTGAAATGATTTGAAAAATGAGTTTCTCTTATTTTGAAAAATCTTTTGAAAATGTTTGGAAAATCTATATGTGATACAATGTTAAAAGTATTTTCTTGATTTAAAGGAAGATGAGTCTAACCTATGTTGCAACTTTATTTAAATTTCCATAAAAATGAGAAAAATAAAAAGTCTTTTAAAAGTCAAAATTGACTCCTAAACCCAAATAAGTAGGCACGTTCAGTGAGGGTTTTCCCTTAGCAGAGTAGGTGGTTTAGAGGACATCGCATAAGGCTCCGTCCTCAAGCAACGGGCTCCGTCCTGTACTTACACCTATACTGACTGAATGCAGATGCATCTACTCATTTGAGTTTATGCAGTCATTAGGTCTTTTAAAGTTTTCAAAAAAAATTGATGAAGGAGTTGGATTAAATCCCTTAAATTTGCACTTCAAGATAGGATCAGAAATGTTCAAGAACACTCGATTTATGAGGTCTTGAGATTTTAGGTTAACCAACCTTAACCATTAGGGTCGTAGACTTAATCATCCACATTTCCCGTGTTTGATGGATTTGCATGATATATGGCATGCTTAGTATCCTACCTTAAGAATATGATCAGCACATCACATGCACAATTGCGGTATCGATGAGATGAGTTGAAATTTCACTTGAGGGATTGGGATGAGGGATTCAATTCTGGATTTGATCTAATGATGCTCTAGGATGGGATAAGATCATTGAAGGCTTCATGAAACCTGACTGCCAGCATTTTTAGCCAGTACGAGAACTTGGTTCTCGTACTAGTCTCTTGATAATTTCCTAAGTGCTAGGGTGTGAAATACATTAAAACCATTTATCAGTGTGCACCAACTCTTGGTAAAAGCAATGGAGCTAGCCAAAATAATACAAAGTAAAGAAATATCATTATTGAAAGAAAAGCTCTCATTCCACAAAGAGCTTCCACCAAAGGCGAGGGCTCCCAACCATTTCAAAGTGTCAACTTGGACCACCACTATTAGGTCCAGGAGTCGGGCTTGCACCAAAAAAAGGGATATGCATTGTAAATGCTACAAGTCTGGGTGTAAAAGGTACTATAGGTACTCAAAAAGGCACACCCTGGTGTATTCCCAGGAAAACAAGTGCAGACAACTCCAACTTCTCTTGACAGACGCACTGACCAACACCAAAAATATGCGTTGAGTAATAAGGCACGCGAGTGGATCCTTGTTCCAATGAGAGGGAGAGAAGAAATGACACATTCCTAAACCCTCTATCAACTGGCCTACCACCTACATTTCTAAGTATGACAACTAAAGAGATGGTGGATTGAACGTAATATTTGGTTTATTCCCTAGTGTTGAGGATTGGATCCTTAGGAGAGTTTCTTGGACCAGGACCTCGGGTGACGTTGTGACTCTACTCTCGTCAACGCAGCCAACACCTAAATTCATATCCTTAATTATATGTATCAAAGAGAGAGTATGGAAAATTAGAGGAAATGGATGCCTCTTGATTACGACTGGGTTGAGATCTGAGTTTTTGGATCTCCAAAATTGAGAGTTCTTGAACAGATCATATCCTATATGCGCAAGCACAAGGGGGTTAGTCCAGCTCATTCATTTTTGTGATGCTCAGGGACGAGCATAGTTTAAGTATAGTGGGTTGATGAAACCCAATTTCATTGTCATAATTCGTATATATTAACCCCCTAGCTTAGAATAAGTGTCAATAAAAACCAGATATCATATCAGAATCGTAGAATAAATTTAAAATACAAAAAAAAATAACAAAATTAAAAAATCATAGTGTTTTTACCCTTACAAATGCTCACAAAAATATTTCTCCTTTGGCTCGTTTCCAGTTTTGGTCAACATAAACTTGTTCATATTTTGAGTTTTTCCAAATTCAGTCTTCATCTCCCTCATAATTCATTTTCTTTCTCTGAATAACCTGATTAGGCCACGTGGCACCTTCTTGTCGCGCAATGCAGCCCGTCTCTCGTACGCCACGTGCCCAATCCTTCTGGTCGTTTGATTAATTTCCTTCCCTTCCATCACAACCACTTCTTCCTGCTTCGAATCGCAGCCATTTGATCAATTGCCTGGTCATATTTCCGCCATTCATTGGAACCTCTCTCACCGTTTGCCACATGTCACCTTTTGCACCACATGATCTTTTTCATCTCAGCCATCATCTCTCCTATTGATTATGCTCGTTCGATCCAGCCCCTGATCTCCTCATCACCATCCTATTACGCCCTTCAATCTCTCATCCCTGATCTAATCTCAACCACACTTAAGAGCATACCCCTCGACCGTTAGATCATGAGATGTAACGGTCGATGAATCATCCCCTACCTCCAGATCACCCCCGCACCTACGTTCTCCACCTTGCGCATAGCCTGCTCCTTTTCATATCTCCCGCCTCTTCCGCCATATTCTCCACTCTCCGACCAACCCACAATGGAGTCTGATCCCCCACCATCCTCGTACGAGGCCACGTTCGCCATAGCATCCCCCTCTCGCTCCATATTCCTCGTCCTACCCACGTCGTCAATCACCAGTACTCCCAAACTCAACCTTCAAATACCATACCTCCTCCCCATTCCCCCATCGTCCACCTTTACGTGGGGCTTCGCCCAGCCCTCTCCTCCTCCCCGTAACAGGGGGTGGGCTGAACGAGGCACGAAGAAGATGGATGCCCTTGGTGATGACCCCTGGCCATGGTAGGCCTGGATCGCGGTGGCTCCTCCCACCAAGCTAATCCACCCAGCTGATGGAGTCCAGCGATGACCCCGAGCTTCTTTAAGAAGCTCGAGACCAAGCTCCTCATCTGCCATATCCCCAAGTAAGCCCCCAATCTCTCTTTTGTGTTTTCCCTTTAGTTTCTCGAAATTAATTAGGATGCTATTCACCTCATCATCTTCTGTTGACCCTCGATTTAGCTTCATCTAACCAACCTCGTCTTATGTCACCCCTCTGTCATCTTCTACCCCTACCACTTCACATTTTTATCATTTATTGATTATTCATATGTTGTGGGTACTTGTGTTGACCTTTGATTTTGTGAGTGGTCACCTCAGTGATAATATATTCTCGCACTCCGTGAGGATATCTTAGACCCCCGCAGAATCTAAGCTCTATCAGAGGGGTATCCCTAACCTTTGTGTACTAATTAATTCCCTCGAGGAACTCTCTCTACACGTCTACATTCTCCCTCTTTCTCTCTCTCTTGTGGTTGTCCACATTATGTTGGAGAAAAAGTCATCGTCATCGCTACGCCATTGTGCCACTACCTCGACCACTCGTGGATCTCCATCTACTTGAGTGTCTCTTGCACGTGAAGAAGATTTCTTATTTCAAGACGAAATCAGGAGACTTTTTTCTTGGATCATCAACGTGGATTGCGGTAGAACACAACTCATCCTCACGCTCACAAGTGTGATCTACATCAGATTGGACTTGAGACAGGAGGTCTCTTCGTTTAGAGATATGATCACAACCACGCTTCAATAGGTAACCCTAATTCCTTTTGATCTTGATGAAATGATTCAAGAAGTGTTCTTGGATCCTTTGGTTTCATCACAAGAAATTTTTTAAATTCCGCAGCCCAGAGCAACTAGTTTGACTAGTCGCTGCTGATCGCATATGATGCGATCATCGCATTTCTGTGATGCGCTTTAGGTTTTTCCCATAACCTTCAAGTGGTATCAGAGCCTTGGTCAGATCTTGGATATTATCCAAAATCCTGTTAACAAGGTTCTGTAATTAGATGCATGGGAACACATTGTTTTTGCATTGTATACAAGATTCAGAAAGGTATTTTCGCTAAAATAAAACCTACTGTTTGTGCACGGTTTGGACTTGTTTATTTGTTAGTAAAATTTATTTATTATGTTTAAATATTTCCCAAAATCAGTAACCTTTTATTGGTACCAAAAGTGCATAAATATGATTCGAAGAGATCCTGTTGTGATATTATTTTTACTTGTATTCATGGATCTGTAAGAAATATTTTTTCTTACTATTTTTCCATCATGAACTATGAAATAAACACTTTTATTAAGTATAAATCAAATCACCAAACCATGCAAATTTTTTCATGTGATTCCGACTTTGTTTGATCCAAATATTCCATATTTGGTGGCGATAGGTCAGATGATGGTTCGATCATCAAATCTTCTTACTTAATATATTTATCATTAAATGGAAATCATGGTAATTATGAATTTTCCTTGATTAATTTGATGCCTAATAATTATGAAAATAATTTATTAATCATCATTAGCCATTCAATTTATGTTTCTGAAAATTCTAGTTTATCCTGCAATTAGTTGTAGGATAACTGTTACATGTAAAACCAAGAACATGTTTGCTTGATATGACTAGAAATTTAGGATCCTTAAAATTATTTTAAAAATGCATAAAACTCTGAGTAAATACTATATATAGTATTATTCCAGTCATTAAAGTTGATCGATAAAATCACAAGTACATTAATAGCATTTTGTATTTTTCTTAGTCAGAATGGTGAAGGTGTCTAGTCTGGGTATGTTATATTGGTTTACTAATTAGCGCCTTGTATGTCAAGGAAATGCTCCCTCCCAACATAACTCGAGTGTACTGACCGGATCCATCTTTTAGGAAAGAATAATATGAGTAAGTCAAGTTGTACTGTAATTATTAAAATACAAAATAATATGTACTTCTGAGGGTGTCTACTTATATAGTAATATCAAGCAAAGCCTAGTTATTAGTTGGATGATTTATTGGATTGATAATTGATTTAATATGATTAAATAAATTAGATCTAATTAAAAAACATTCCGTTATGAATAGAGTTGTAATTCCGTTGGAATAATTAATTTTGTGAATATGATTCTTAATAATTAACTAAATTTTCAACATGATATGGAGGATCACATAAGTGACATCCATGGTCTCCTGTCAAGGCGAAGGGTTCTGTCACAATGGATTGTATATAAGAGACACATGTCTGAAGTAATAGCTCCTCCACACAAGTGCACATGGATCATGCATTTGCTTCTCGAAAGAGTAAGGTCGTATGCGTAGTGACCCCAATATCAGGTCCTCATATTATTGGGATGATATTGGATTGCGCATAGCGAGTGTAATTCCAGTTGACGCTTGGTTCAATTGACGATAGGTCAACATCGCCTTAGGAATGGTGGGACCATGTGTTAAAGTCCCAATTGGGAAATGCAAGTTGGACTTTCAAGGAGAAATGAGTTCCCGCTTCTTTTTATCCGACTTACAGGTTCTCATATTATTGGGATGTAACAAATATAAGAAGTAAATCCCACATCTTACGTGATATATAATGGTAAGTATATCTCTCGCTTTGAAAGTGAATAAGGCGATGAACTTTTAGAGTTGACAAGGAGAGACAACTTTGATATAAAAATCCTTTATAAATGTAAATTATGTATTTATGCAAATTAACTTGTTTCAGATAACCTACAGTAACCCACTCAAAACTATACTTAACAATAACAAGTAAAACATCATGGATTGGATCCATGATGAAGATATTGTACTTACAGTCGGACACATAATGTATGTGATTCCAATATGAAATTTTTCTCTTAATAATGAGGATTTATTTTTAAAAAGACTATAGGATAACAACCTTGGGTTTGTATGTCTCTATAGTCTTGATCATTCATCGAATATGCTTTGGAAGTTTTATGTCGATGATGGTCGTAATTATAAAAAATCCTTACAAAATCTAAGAAGATGTTTTGGCAGACATATGTGCTCCTAACATTTAATCTGAATGATGTGGTTCAGTGCATTATGCAGAATGGTGGCTCGATAAGAGAACATGTACTCAAAATGTTTGAGTACCTACCTGAACCAAAGTATTTTAAAGTTAGATGGATGTAGTTATGATGAGTGTCATCATTCTAATATCTATACTCTAGTCATTAATGAAGTTCATAATATTCATATTGTATGTATGAATTTAATGAAGCGTGTATAAATGTTAAAATACCCTTATATTGTAATCTTTTGAATTCAACATAAGAGATCCTTTGTCTTATGCAATGGTTGTTTATATATGATGGAAGCGCAAAGGAAACATGGGTCTGACCCAAGTTAGAAAGAAAATCAAATAGTTTTCTGTACTTCTATAATTTCCATACGTACGTCATCCAAAGAGCTGGAAGAATGTCATTACCGCAACAAGCTGATGTACTTATAGTATGGCTATCTTGACTATCCAGGATACTTAGAGAAGGACTCGTATAGTGCATCAACATACTATACATCTACATATAATCGTTGAAATTAACTTCTTAATAGATAAGATCAAAGAATAATTATATATCATTCTTCCAACAACACCTGCAATTGATTACATCTATTTTAGAAGACTGAAAAACTAATCTCGAGGTCTAAAAGTCATTTACATGTATGTTGATGTAGTTGTTGCAACAATCTCCATTGTATAGATAGATTGCATATTTTTAGTGGGAGGTCCTTAGTCTCGGAGAATGTCTTTTTGACCTAGATATTAGAATACATTCATTGATTATTTCTAAATGTTTGAAATAAACATGCATTCTGGTATAGACCTATCGTAAAGAGTTTTGATAGATATATTTCAGATAGTAATCTAGCATCTAGAGGACTATAAATGGTTCATTAACCTTTCTAATTCTGGAAGTTGAACCTTAAAAAATCAATAGGAGGATGAATATCACTTGACAATGATCTGGCATCAAGCCTTGGACATATGTATGTTGATGAGATCAATTGACTAGTAAGAGATGAAACTTTAGACTATCTGAAATTTCAAATCTCACATATTTGTGAGTATTATATTCGAAGTAGCAATATCCAATGCACCCTTCTTTGGGAATGGTGTTAGATGTCGAGGTATTCAATACCTCATACATATTGATATATGTAGATGATCTATATCATAATAAACATTAATATGTGATATCTATTGATGATTATTTGTGATATGAGATTTCTTTCCTTAACCTTAGAAACCTCTGAAATATTCAAAAATTTCATAATTTTGGTTTAGAACCAAAGTTTGAAGGAAGATGAAATGATTTTGACCTAACCAAGGTAGCAAGAACATATTAGATGAATTCAAGGAATAACTTATGGAGAATGGAATGCCGTTCCGATCTCACTCTTCCTAATACACCTCAATTCAATAAAGTTGTTGGGAGATTCAATTGGATCATGTGTGACATGATTTGATCAATGATAAATATTATCATATTATCTCTTAATTTCCAGATGTATATGTAGTCGACACTGCAATATATATCCTTAATAATATTCCATGCATATCAAATCCCAAAAATCCTCATAAGTTATGGTTTGGAACCTAGCCTAGTGTTGGACAGTCGAGGATTTAGGGTTACTTGGTCCATTACCATGTCATGGATGCAACTACGATAGAATCTAGCACCAGAGAGTGCTACTTAATTAGGAAAATGAGAGATGGTATCGGATACCTACTTTATGTTTGAATCTGAAAAAGATAATGAGGCTCCTGAAATCAGAAACTAAAAAGACAATAATATATGAAACACTCATACCTCTTAAAATTAATTTGAGGGTGGTAAGACTACCTAAAGGGTATAGATTCCATGTATCTGATAAATATGACAATGATATGGCTTCATATGATGAAGCTTCCAAGGATCATGACATCGAAAGATGGATGTTAGCAATAAAGTCTAAAGTAGATTTGATACACAATTGTTGTGTATGGACCCTCGAGGATCCACCTATAAGGATAAAAACTGTTAGGTGTAGATGGATCTTCAAGATAAAGAGGAAACTAATGAGAAGGTAAAGACCTTCAAAGCACGACTCGTATCCACGAGATACACATGAAGATAAGACATCCTTGCGATGAGACCTGCTCTTTAATGACCATGCTTAAATCCATCAGAATATTGCTAACTATAGAAACACAACTTGACTATGACATCTACAAGATGGAAGTCAAGATTGCATTCCTCTGTGAATACCTCACCGAGGACCTTCGTATGAAGTATCCCAAGGATTTATAGATGAGGAGGGAAAGATGTGAAAGCTAGAGGAACTCCATCTATGGACTCAAATAAGCTTCTAATAGTCAGAACATCATATTTAATGAAATTAGAAAAGTTATGATCTCATACAAAATCTAGATGAACCATATGAAGCTTAGTGGGAGTGCCATTGTGTTCATCATGCTAAATGTAGATAATATCCTAATCATTTAAAATGATATAACGATGAGAATAAGTGTTTTATAATCTGGTTATTCCTTGCCTCTAGATGATAAATCTCAAGGATATGTCTTAGATCTTAGTTTTGAAGTTACTTAGAAACAAAGAGAAGAGGGCATTGGAACCGTCACATTGGTGGTACACCTTGGACGTGTTCCATTTTTGGGAAAACCCCAAGGAAGGCTTCATTCCCTTAAGATGTGTTACTAACCGATATAAAGGGATAACATATCAAATGTTTATGGTGCTAAAACTGCTTGCCCTTGTTCATCAATTACGAGAAGCCTGGTGTATGCTAGATGTGTACAAAAGCCAGATGTCGGCCATGTAGTGGGAGTAGTAAACTATTACTCAATACTACTATGGAGATAAATCACTTGTTTACATTAACAACAATATCTTCATAGATGATAAGACTTTTAAGATAGTAATTTCAAAGTCTTATCTTCAATAACTTAAGACTTTATATAGTGATCTAAAAGGTCTTAACTACAGATGCCTTATAAGACTTAAGACTGGGTCTTAGTCTAAGGAGATATAGATCAATGAGAAAAGGGTATTCTGATTAGGATAATAGAAATTACATACTATTAATAACGATTATTGAATTGTAGTGTCAAAGACAATATAATTGCTTTAACCAAATTTAGTATTGGTTGCATAAGATCCAACATTTGCATTGGATGCGAGCATTGTCACTAGGAGATATGCAAGTACCGTAAAAGGACTTGGCGTAGTCTCTCGAGAATAGAGTAATTGGTTAGCTTAACAAGTTTTGTTCTAATTAGCTTATGATTAGCACATGAGTGTGGGTTTAATATATTATCCCATTAATATTTCTTTGGTCTAGTAGGAGATTGTTGGACATGCGATCCCATGACAAGCCATTATGCATTAAATGTTATTGCAATTCATTCTTGATTTGAAATGAGAATAATTAATTTGTATAATAGGTCCCTTAGTACAATTAGGGTTATGTCCCTTAGTACAATTAGGGTTATGTACCATGCCTATCTTAATGATCATACATCTGTTGATTCAAATACTAAATCATAAAGGTTGGTTCTTGGAGGATATCTGAAGAGTTAGATTGAGGACTCATCAAGCACCATCATGTAACTGTTAAGAGAGAATCTCCAACCTGAGACGAAAATGGCAATTCTTCTCTATAGGCTTATATCTAACCAACCTCTTGATGTAGGTCCTCTACATAGGAATAGAGATTCGGATGTGTTAGATAAGTTAGGTCAAAGAGTTGACCTAATGAGATCAAGATAACCAAGACCTATGTCATATACTGCCATGATATAGGCACACACCCTTTGACCAGAGATATATGTGTTACTATATGTTTGAGTATGTACATTTGGCAGATTGATAAGTTGATGGCCTAGTAAAGGTTTATACACCGGTGAGCTAGTGTGCATAAAAGGGCATATTATGAATACGATCTCTCAAAGGGATCATATAGGGTCAATACTGAATTGGAAGACACGAGCTCACTAACGAGATATTGGGAATAAATTTCGTGCACCATTATCTCACTTTGGAAGCTTGACTGAATTTGTAGGTTTGATATATACTTTTGAAAAATATATGATTAAATACCTAGGTACTATATATTCTTTTTGAAAGTATATGATCAATACCAACTCCCTATGACCAAATGAGAACCTCAATGACAAAATCCTGAAGAACATAGTCTAAAAGTGATTTAAATCTTTGGGTTTATTATTGACTTTCAATATGCATGATGTACGGGTATTAGGAATACCCGAGGGTGATATGGTAAATAAACAATTGTATAACCATGATGCTTCCATTCCATCGGAATAATGAAACATGTCTGCATTTTAGTGACTCCTCTTCCTAAAGAAACGATCTAATCTTATTCCAAAACTTGGACATTAATCTGAATGTGATTTAGATGCAAAGTTTAGATTTATGGTTTTGATTTTATGAAGCATATATGAGAAGTCCCCTATATGGATTTGAGATATGATCTCAATATGCAAGTCACTATACATGGAATATACAATTGTCATTCCTTATCTCTTAGTATCCGTGGAGAAAGGACATTATTCTAGAAAGAGTTCAAGAATAACTTCATTGTTGATAACGTATCTGAGAATTGGGCAAAAATGAAGAACTAAATGAGATTTAATTATTATTAATAATGTGAGTTTGATTCATATTATTTGTACACATGACATTGGACATTCAAGATGATTAAATGTGATTTAATTATCAATGATGTGAACAATGTGTATAGTACTATTAATATTATTCATGGACATTGTAAATGTGATGTATAACATTTTATAGAGAGATAATTTTAATTTCTATTTACGAATTAATAATTGATGTAAATTGGATTCATAATGAACAATTAATTGTAAATGCAATTTACATTTTGTTTTGATGCGCGGATATGATTCACATTTTTTCAGTGGCATGATTGAAATTATCATAAAATAATTTGGACTTATTTTGTGAATAATAATGCAATAATAGTTATTGCAATTGTGGAATATTTGTTGAGAAATAATCTATCAACAAAATTGGAATAATGGAGCATCCTTGCCATATATGGGGGTTGGGACGACCATGTTGAGCCCTCTCAACTTGGTGGCCGTCTACCCCCTTTATGGTATGTTTCTCCATATTTTTCCAATCAATTCCTTCTTTGTTGGTTTAATTTGAACTTAAATATGTTGATTAATGTCAACATATTTAATTAAATTAAATGCCGGCAAATTTGTTGTTGGTAATTAAAACACAACAAAATCATGGCTATTGATTGAAAGTAGAAATCAAAGTCAATTATTGGATTTGTGTACACATGGATTGAGATCCATGGACATCCAGTTAGTATAAAAAGAGGGGTAGCCCTAGCCTTTGCATACTGACTAATTCCCTTGAGGAACTCTCTCTACACGTCAACATTCTCCAACTTTCTCTCTCAGTTGTGGCCATCTACATTTTGTTGGAGAAAAAGTCATCGTCATCGCTACGTCATTGGTCGTCACCCTCAACGCTCGTGGATCTCCATCTTCTTTGATGCCTCTCACTTGTGGAGAAGATGTCAGATTTCATGAGAAAAAATCAGGAGATTCGTTGCCCGGATCATCAACGTGTCTTGCAAGAAGCAAGCAATTCATCCTTGCATCCGCAAGTGCAATCTACGTCGAAACTGACTTGAGACAGGAGCTCTCTTCATATAGACATACGATCACAAGTACACTTCAAGAGGTAACCCTAATTACCATTGGTGATCTTGACGAAATGATTGAAGAAGTATTCTTGGATCATGTGGTTTCATCACATGAAAATTTTTAAATTTCGCTGCCCCTTGCAACTTGTACAAGTAGTTTCACCTGATTGCATATGATGCGATCTTTACGCTTCCTTGATGCGCTTAAGGCTTTTTCCATAACCTTCAAAAACAATCTATGATGCATATTATTTAATGTGGAAAGTTGTGTCCTAGATTACACAAGCACAAGTAAATGATAATTTGACATATGTAAAGCTCCAAGAGCCATGAGTACATGTCTAACCTACGAGCCACTCAAGTCGAGCCTCACCTTCGACACGAGAGTGAAACATGTCTCGACACACCACAAGAATAAATGTCCAAAGACAAGTTTACACACGTAAGATCCCAAATGGGAATCATTGTAAATGTTTAATTATTACAAATTATTACAAAAATTAAATTAAATGCACAAATAAAAACCTAAGGACTCTATACTCTCTAAGACACGACTCGATCTTAATTTTAATGCATTCTTTCATATGTCTTATTTCCGGAAAAAACCGACCTCTAGTGCTCCTAAGTTGCTCGACTACCTAAGAAGCTTCTCCATCATGTTAGGTCGCTCACATAAAAAAATTTGATTATGTTCATATAGATGGCTCACATAAGATAAAGTATCAAATAAAGAAATAAAAATATAGGAAAAATAATTACAAGAAAACTTGAGGGTCAGACTACTTGGGGGTGAAAAATCGAATTTCTATATTTTCTAAAAGTCAACCTATGTTGTTCGTCCTCGACAACATCATCATTTGACAATATCAAAAATACCCTCGCTAATTACGTGGAATTAATGTTATGTTCATTTAGGCGAGTACATTCGGATTGATTAAAACGACAACATAGATTAATCTTTCAATTAAATGTAAAGAAATTAGAATTATATTACTTGGGCAATTCCAATGTCAAACTCCGAGAGGCCATTGTCTCTTTAGGTCATTTTTTAGATGATAAGATATTCACTTCTCGAGAAGAATAATTTTAGCGATTTTGATGCAAATATAAATGATATGCAAATGCAAGATGCTAATCTAAAGGTCAAATTTCCCTATCTTGGTAAATCTAAAATAATTAATAAATTAGCAAAAAAATCCAGGAGACTATTTTTCCTTAATTATTTATGTTATGAAAAATTTAAAACATTTTTTTGAATTTTTAGGACATAGAATGAATGCATGAAAAATGAACACTTTTTAGTGGTTTTATGGAATTTCATGAGAAAATAGAATGCAAAATTAATGAAACTTGGACTGAAAACAAATTATGATGAAATGCACCTATTTAATGTTTTTTGAATTTTCTAACAATATATGCTTTCCTTATGAATTTGTAAGTGCAAACAAGATTATCTGAAGTAATTTAATTTTAATAAATATCAAAACTGATTAATTTCCCATAATAAAAGTATCTAAAATATCTCTGATAATGAGGAATCCAAAACAATATTTAATTCTAAAAGTATTAAGTTATGAATCAATTTAAAATCATTTACTCATATCAAAAAATACATTATTTCAGACTAATTATGGATATAAATGAGGTGAAATTTTGTCACAATGTCAAACATAATTAATTCTACCTAATATGATTTTTTGGAATTTTTTGGAGAAATGGGTTATTTATTATGAATATCCAAAGCAGAATAGGCAAAATATGACAATTTTCTCTACAATAAATATAAATAAATCAACAACGACTCAAAAAATTGCATTAATCGTTCACAATAATAAAGCCTTAATTATTATGCAATATGTAATTCTTGGATTAAAAATATGATGCGAAAATGATAACCAAAATAGAGCTCAAACACATTATATGATATGTAATACATGAGAAAAAGATAATTAAACAGAATGTTGATAAGATTAAAAATTAATTTCTTAAAACCCACAGGATTTTCTTGCAAAATCTCCGTACATGCACATGTTGCTCACGTGCATGTGGGGAGCAGAGTCTTTTCACAATATGTTGGAATTTTGGGGCTTGAATGAAATTCCCCCCCATCACACATTTTTTAATTATTATACAATGTGTAATTCTTTTTCTTTTCCTGTTCTTTTCACTTCTTTTTCAAATAAGTGTTTGCTAAGGGACTAGCCAAAGTAAAGTATAGGGGGGTGATGAATCCTCATTCATCACTCTTTATTCTTTTGGATTAGCTAATTATCATGGCATAGCATCATGTAAATAGTTGTAAATACAATAACTTAGCAATAAGCAAGCATATGTTAATATATCATAATTAGCATGTATTTGTGCAAAAATATTTGTGCAAAATATAAGAATAAAGAATAAAAGAAAAAGAAGGAATAAATTAGAATAAATATTGAGTGACCCAAACCCAAGAGAGGGCCAAGCGCTGGCCTGATCGCCAAATAAAATAAGTAGAGAGAGATTGGGCCACCTTACAATGTATATATATACCATCTATGTATATAATTTATTTTTATAAAAAAAATATAAAAAGGTAATTTTACTTCCTTGTATATATTTATGAAAATAAAATAAAAAATAAAAAAATAAAATAAAAATAGAATAAAATTCTCTCTCTCTCCTGTATATAATACATGTATGTGTATCCTTCCCTATTTATTTTATACTTGTAAATAGATAATAAAAATAAAACAAAAATTATTGTATACTCCAAGTATTATGTAGTAAATAAATAAAATATAAAATTAACTGATTTGTGTAAAAATAACAAAATAAAAATAATTGTACAAAATACATAGGTATTTTATACGTATATAAAATACATTTAACTGTATATACCATAATTTCTTTTTTTTGTAAAAATAAATAAAAATCACAGAAAAATAGTTAGGAAAATAACAAATATTTTTAATTTTAAACACTTTTTAATTTAAAATCATTTGCTATTTTTAACTGAATTTATAAATATTTTTGTACATCCTTTTTTCTGATTGGTCCACGGAGGAACGTTGACTCCAGTCAACCCCCTCTTCCAGTGCTTCACCCGACCCGGACGTTCCACCGGACCCATTTCTCCGATATACCCTGGCTGGATCGTGCATCTACTTGCTCTGAATTTCTGCCCGCATCTCCCCCGACGATCTATGATCCTCACGGATCCCTAGGGAGGCGCGGATCATCCTCGGTTTGCGCACTCCAACCTGATCTATCCGGCTACCTAGGACGTTCTTTAAATATCTTCATTCACCTCCCCAGCTTCTCATCTAATGCTGCACCCCTCTCTGATACCCTAGATACCTTCGTCGCAGTGACAGCAGTCGGAGGCCACCTTGGGTGCTCCGATTAGTGCCGTGTAGCTGCAACTCACTTGTCGTGGCCGGAGAACTACCGCGAGGAGCCTCCTCCGCCAGCCGCAATGTGGTCGAGGCCACAACCCCGCCATTAACCTCCCCTGGAGCTCAGGATCTCATTTGGACCTTCTGGTAACCATTCAATCGTTCCTAGTTCCGTTGTTCGCTTAATCTTTCATTTGCACCCGTCGTCACTCCACCAGCTCTGACCAGTCGGTCAGAGCCCCGTTACTATCACTCATCCGCTCAGATCGATACCTACATTTGCCCTCCATCTTCTTCTGCATCCTGATCACCCTGACCATAAATCATTGCGTCAAGATTAGGAGATCGGTCTCCTCTATCATCTTCGCCGGAGACCCACTCCCCATCCATTGTTGCTTCTCGGTTTTTCAGACCTAATAACCCCGGTTGGAGTATTGCTCCGAGTTAGAGCTTTCTCATGCAGGCCTTGATGCACACGGAGACCATCCAGATCGTCCTCTACCACCTTCGCCGGAGTGCCCCCAGGTCCCAATCGTCATCATGATCATCCGACCGTCAGCTGCTCCATCAGAGCTGGCCATCCGACGCTGAAGAAGCCTAAAACTCCACCGGTGCCTTCAAATCTTTCATCGGAGCCCAGGATTTGATCCTTGGGTCTGGCAAACATCGCCCAGGCTTAGTTCTTCTAGAGGTCTTCTCTGTCGTTGGATAGCCCCCACCTCCCAGAATTCATCGCACCCGTTCATCCTCTAGAGGTGTTAGGCCGTTAGATGTTAGATCTAACGGCCCCGTACCAGCCACGTCACCGACCATCTGACAGCCATCAGATCTAACATCTGACGAGTTCAGAACCACACGATCATGCCTCATCAGCGGCCGCCACGCATCCTCTCACGCGCCTCTTACGTGCTTCATGGGTATATTGCACTTTCTTTCTTGTGTTTCTTTTAGTTCATATTTTAGTCTGTAAAATAAAATCACAATTGAACCATTTTGCATTCCAGTGCTATAGTTTCTCATATTTACATTTTAATCATGCTTGTCTTGAACCACGTGCTTTGTCATGTGTCTTTTTGGTTTATTTGCATTTTGTACCCCGAACTTATCTTCTGTGATGGATTGAATCTTTATTTTATATATTTGCATATATGCCCCTGTGAGTGTTGATTTATGATATTTGCAGATATTAGTGGAGAAATTGTAGTTTAGGCCCTAGGTTTTTATTGCGTGTTATTGATTGGTCCCAGAAGTTATGTTATTTGCATTTTGGTCCCTATAAGCTGTGAGTATTGTTTTTAATGAAATAAATAGCATTTTTTCTACAAAAATTCCAGAGATTTTGATACGTAGCCCTTGCTACTTTGCAAGAATTTTGGTGATTTTTAGGTTGTGTTTGGATTTCATTCATTATTTTAAAAAATTCAAAAACCTTAAAAAGTGTCCCTGTCTGTTTTGAAAAATCAACTAAAAATATTAAAAAATCTTGAAAAATTCAAAAAAAAATTATGATTGCTTCTTTTGTGTTGTTTTAATAGCTACACAATTTCCATTTCATTCCCATTTTTAACACCATAAAAATTGAAAAATAGTAGAAATCTTATAAAAATCATTAAAAATTCATAAAAAATAAAAAAAAGTGTTTTCTTCTTCTGTAGGTAGATTTTATTTTGTAGTTTCACATAAAATTACTGCTAGGTTTTATAGGCATTTTAATTAATTTTAATTTGCCTTTAGATCCCAGTTGTACATTACTTTCTATTTTCGAATTTCTTTTATTTTTAGAAATTAATTAAAAATAAAAAAACCTCATAAAATTCATAAAAATACTTTAATATTTTAAAAACATAAAAATATTTTTGTTTTTAATTTTTAAGTATTTTTGGACCAGGAAATAATTGTTTTAGTGTTTCCTTTTGGTTTTCTTTTATTCTTTTTCTTATTTCAAAATCATAAAAAAAATTGAAAAATTAAAATCCACCAATTTTCTTTATTTTTTGTTTGCCCAACTACTTCAAACACTTGTCATTCCGTGATCCTTGTGGTCGACCCTGGTAGCTATACCAGGTAAAATAAAGAAGCAAGACCGCTTGACTTGTTTTATTGTTTGATTTCTTTAGTTGGTGGTCTAATTTTCTTGATTGAGCCACACTTCTTCGATTGGTGTCGAAACGACATTGATCTGATTTTTCGAGACTTAACCTTGATCGGTTGAGCTGCTCATCAGAATGGCACCGTTGCCAGGGAGCACGGCTTAGTAGTCGATTTTCCGTTTTCGGTTTTGTTTCTATCTCATCTTCTTTTTATTTTTCTTTATTTGCTTTTTATTTTTTTTCTTTTTCTTTGTTTTTGTTTTCATTTATTTTATTTTACTTTATTTTATTTTATTTCATTTTATTTTATTTTTATTAATTAGGGATCTGACCATAGTTTATGTTTCTCTTTCTTGCGAGGGCCCGACAAGCGAGGGCGACTATCTTCAGAGCATTGAGGCACCCGAGCGAAGTGAAGGCATCTCGTTTCTGCATCGAGCCCTAGGAGAGCGTTGGAGAGGAGGAGCATGACTTTGGAAGGAGATTTAGTTTCATTTTCATTGCTACTATTATTGTAATAATACAAAACAAGACTCAGACTTGGACTTGGCTTGATCTCGGGGTCTATTTCACCGAGCACTGGTGTGCTCGGGGGACCTCACCACATATTTTACGTCGGTTTTATTTTTGATCGCATTTTCTTTTATTTTTGATTCTCGAAGTTTTTGGCCCTTAGACTTAGGATTTTTGCATGACTATGATGTAATTAATTTAGGCCCTAGCCCTAATTACTTGCATATTCCTATCGATCGATAAGTGGACCTGATTAATTAAATCACGAAATAAAAAGCTAACTCGGTCACCTGAGGGGTCATATGTCACTAGAGGTCGTATACAGCGCTGGCAGGAACCATTGTAACGGACACCGATCGGCATCAGAGACCGGACCCCCAACCTCTCTTGTTGACCAGTTAGCTATTGTTCTTCTCTAGTTGAAATTTTCTGTCTAAGGCCAATTCCTTCTTGCTTCATATAGGTAGTTTTAATTCCTGCCTTTATTTTATGCGCGGATCACCCTGCATGTAGAGAGGTGGAGTCAGGTACGTATTTCTTACTCTGCATGCATCATAGTGTTTGATCGCGCATCGGCTTTTTCGACTTCTCCCACTGTTTTTGGACTTAAAAATAATCAGGAGAATCAGGAAATTCGTTAGGTGTTGTTTGCTTGAAAATCATCTAAAAAAAGAAAAAAAACTATAAAATTGGGACTGCTAAACACACTTGACCATAAAAGACACCTGATTTAAAAACATGTCTTGGGAGAGCAATCCCCTCATTGTCTTGTTTGGATGAGTGAGAGAGTGACCTGCATAGTAGGATAGAGCCATATACGACCTATGCTCAGACTACTAATTTCAAGTTAGTGTTTCTCCAATGAGAATCTCTCCAGTTTCCGGTAAAGTGGGCTGCGATATCATTAACAGAGCGAGTCGATCGGGTAGATAGTAAACGATCCACGACTTGTATTGGCTGGGAAAGATCTAGCCTTTGGATCGGGACAGTCTCCAGAGAGCGTTGGATTCCCAACATCTCGCTTAATCGCTCTGAAAGACTGCTTGATCACCTAAATAAAATCGACAAGATAAAAGACCGAAACTTTACGGTCATCAGCACTGCGTGAGTAGCTAAATTGAGGGTTTGTTTGCCCGATCTTATGTGTTTTCCAGATCTCATCTGCCTTCACTCGCTACATCATGATGATGGGCCGGAGGTCCCTTAGGCAGCCTTTGATTGCACCACTTTCGAGCACTCCGATCCGCTCATCTAGGTTGGTTTGCGAGAGCCTAGATCCACTCTTCGAACCTGAGTTTGACTCCACCCTATTCCCCATCGACCACCTTTCTACCAGTCTTGAGGTGCCCGAGCAAAGACCGCAACAGACATTTGATCAATTGAAGGCACCTGAGTTTGGGTCATTTGCCTTTGAAGAGACCATGACGAGTACCGAGGCGCACAACGATGGAGCCGGCAAAACCCACACATATGTACTTGATCAGGGTGCCATTAACAACACCATGTTAGCCTCCCTGGAGACCATGCAACATCATATCAGAGACCAGGGGGATTTCATGGTCGATATGCACCGAGAGATGGAGCAGATGCGAGTATCCAGAGATCAGCGCAGAGCCGGTGGAGGAGGAGACTTTCCTGAGAAAGAAGTGCCATATGAGCTCGCACAACCAGCAGCACCCACACGTCCGATGAGAGAGTTGCACAACCCTGGAGCAACTCTGACCCACAGATGGATTCAGCTGCTAGCCATTATGGGAGATTTCAATCTCCCTCCTCAAACCATTTAGCTACTACCCCAATTCCACGGGCTTGCCACCGAGGAGCCTCACCTCCATCTCCAGGAGTTCGAGATGATCTGCAGCATGATCCATTATTGCCTCATGGACGAGGATACCATCAAGATGATGGAATTTCCATTTTCCCTCATCGATAGAGTAGCCTATTGGCTGAAGCACCTAGGGAAATACGTCACATCATGGGAACAACTCCAGAACGAGTACTTGAATAAGTACTATCCACTCGGTCGGATAAATGCAGCCATAGCCCTCATCAACAACTTCTCCATGCTTCCCAACGAGCAGTTCCACGAGGCATGGGACAGATTCAGAGAGCTCATTGAACGATGTCCCCACCATGACATATCCAAGCCCAATCTTGTCCAGAGTTTCTTCTGCGAGCTTACACCGGAGTTGCAAGGGCTTGTGAACACATCCTGTGGGGGTTCCTATTTCGCCAAGATGAGCATCAGGTTTGGGCCATCTATAAGGAAATGACAGAGAATTAAACTGTTATATCCCAGACCCGCCTCTATACACAGGGGAAGCCCACACCACTGGTTGTGTCCTATCATAGGATGGTACGGGTCGATGCAGGTCCTTCTACATTGTCAGCAGCCACAACACAGGCAGAGTCGTCGGTCGCTGATATGGGGATTATCAACGAGAAGTTGGACCACATCGAGATCATAGAGAAGAAGCAGTTATAGGGCATGTCTCAGATAGATCAGATGGCACAGACGATGAGTGACTTGAAGACCCAGATCATGTGTCTCCAGGTGGCACAGACGGCTCCTCAGCCCCGTCTCAGGTCACGAGCAGATCCCAGCAGCAGCAGCTCGACCCAGCCCTCCGCACTCTACCGACATGTGCATCACATACAGGTGGAGCCGTTCCAGCAACATCAGCAATATGTCCAGCTACCACCTTCTCCGGATAGTCAGATGGTTTTCTACCAGCCGGATTAGCCCCTGGCAGTTCTTCCCCCACCCACTTACGAGCAGAAGCCATTGATGGAAGTCAACAGAATTTGGTATGACCGACCTCAGCTTGGGATCCACTAAGATCATCCCGGATTCCGTTGGTCAACCAGAGGTGCCTCATCCCAGCAGCAGCCTCCAGTTCAGGGTGCCAGTACAACCAACAACACCAGAAGCCCCAGTTCCCACAACCACACTACCAGCAGGTCCTCGTCCCTATCAGTAGAGACAGCCGTGGAGACAACAATAATAGCCTCAACAGTTCTCTCACCAGTATCCCCCTCACCCTTCGTAGCAGCTGCCTCACTTTCAGTGAGGACACCCGTCTGGTTCTCATGGGCTAGCCTATGAGAACCCAGCTTTAGATGATTTAGCCCGCACTATCTCCGATCAACAGGCTACATTCTGGCGGGAGATGGACAAGTTCCGTCAGGAGATGAGGGAGATAGTGAAGGGGAAGGCTGCCATACCCACTCAGACCGAGCCGAATCCGAACAACCTGAAGAGGAAGTCTGAGCAGGTAGAGTTTACAGAGGTTAGCACTCCTAGTGACTCACTTGGTGATATTTCTACATATACTTTTTATGCTGACTTTGTTATACCTAGGAGCGGTAGGAGGCCAGCCGGCGGCGCCTCATCTGAGCGATGACCACATGAGGACTCAGGAGCGCCAGATGAGGAGGAGAGTGGTGTTGATGCCTCTCAAGATGATAATGGGTGTGTTGACGCCACCATGGATGTAGATCCAGTTGATGGTACTGAGGCCGTCACTTCACCAGATGCAGGAGGTGGTGTTGATGCCACCAAAGATGATGATGATGCTGAGCCAGAGTGCGGTGCTGATGCCGCAAGTCCATATGTCACAGGTGGTACTGAGGCCACCTATTCTATTCCTGTTGCATTTCCATCTGTTTTTGTACCTCGTGACTATTCTGGAAAATCTATTAAAGGAAAGGGTTCTTTATTTGTGAGTCCATCTGCGATGCTTGGAGATATGTGCATGGATTTTGTTTTACCACAGCAATAGGGACACGATCCTAGCCCTCCATCTATGGAGGGCCCAGCCATCCCCCTCCCTCAAGCACTCCACTTGGCTAAGGGGACTAAAAAGGAAAATCCAAAAAAATCTCAATAGCTAAAGTCCAGCCAGCACATGTTAGACTGATTCCAGATTCAGCTGACTCTACAGGAGGCCTTGGAGCACAACCCTATCTTCCCGAGGAACCTTAGAGAGAAGACCATTATTCGCAGGAAGAGGAGGAACCATCATTCAGAGATCCATGTGCTCACTCCTTATACCTGCTTCACCATCCAGAACCGTCTGCCAGCCAAGAGGCCAGATGCAGGAGCTCCCTATGTCAGATGTCACATACATGAGCAGAGATTCTATCAAACTCTATTAGACAACGACTCTTCTATCAACCTACATCTGCCAGCCATACTTGACCGATTCGAGTCTGGCCCTCTTCGACAGAGCAGGATAGTCCTTCTGTTTGCTGATCGATTTGTCAAGAGGATGAAGGGGTTGCTGAAGGATGTGGTCGTCACAATTCAGGGCCTGAAATTCCCCGTGGACTTCCTTGTGTTGGATATGGAGATCCCTGAGTCTGTGACCGATACCCCCATCATTCTTGGATGCATGTTCTTCGCCACAGCCAAGGTAGTATCTGATCATGATAGCGGGAAGGTATACTTTCGCGTCGAGGGTGAGAGTGTACAAATAGAGACGATTAATGATCTAGAGCACAAGATTTAGCTTGCTCAGAGCCTCTTAGTGATTCAGAGCAGATGACAGAGGCAGAGTGAGACATCCACCAGGAGTGCGATATTATTATCACAGATGATGAAGCCTCTTGGACAGACCCCGTTTCACGAGCCATCCTCTCACAATGCTATGACACAGATTCATAGATTCCTGCAGAGGAGAGCTTGGAGAGAGCATTCTTGGAAGAGGTCACATTTGAGGAAGCAGATCGCATTCATGAGAGCGAGGTAGTTGATATTTCTTTCGTTTTAGATTAGGATCCCTCGGAGTTAGATATTGATTGGGCAGAGTTTGATGAGTTGATTTCATTTCTGATTCCTACAGTGCCAGCAGCTAGGATGCAGATTGATCCTATTCTGAGTACAAACACACCAACAGAGAAGTCTTCACCAAATTGTCACGATCAGCGAGTGTTCTCCCATGCAGATTTGGTTGCATTCACTTAGACTTTTTAGAGGCCTGGTCCGCCAGCTCCCAATTGCCCAGAGCTGAAGCCCTTGTCACAGTTGACGAAGTATAGGTTCCTTGCGGGTGAGCATGAGATGCACCCAGTCATTATCTCAGTAGATTTGACTGGAGAGAAAGAATCTCGTTTGATGAAGGTTCTTGAAAAGAACCGCAAGGAGATATTATGGAGCGGAGCTGATCTCTAGGGGATAAGTCCAGCCCTGTGATCCCACCATATCTATCTCAAATAGGACTCCAAGCCGTCGCGTGAGTTCCAGCGGCGGTTGAACCCGAACCTTCGAGAGGTTGTCATGAAGGAAATCTCGAAATGGTGGAGTGTCGATTTTATCTACGCCATCTCCATCTCCAAGTGGGTTAGTCTATTACATGTGGTGCCTAAGAAAACGGGTATCACTACAGTTCTGAGTGAGTCTGGAGAGGAGATCGCTACCCGGGTACCCACTTCTTGGAGGGTCTTTGTGGACTACAGACAATTGAACCAGGCCACCAAGAAGGATCATTTCCCGCTGCATTTTATTGATCAGATTATAGAGAGGCTAGTTGGGAAGAGTCACTACTGCTTTCTTGACAGGTACTCCAGTTATAACCAAGGGCCATTGCACCCAAAGACTAGGACAAGACCATATTCATCTATCCCTTTAGGACATATGCTTTCAGACGGATGCCCTTGGTCTATGTAACGCTCCGACGACATTCCAAAGGTGCATGTTGTCCATCTTCTCGGACATGGTGGGTGAGTGCTTGAAGGTCTTCATGGACAACTTTTCTGTCTATGGTGATGGGTTTGATGCTTGTCTTGACTGCCTAGACTGCATCCTTCAGCGATGCATCGAGGTCCATCTTTTATTATCTTGGGAGAAGAGTCACTTTAAGGTTTCTCAAGGGACGATGCTTGGTCGTATCATCTCCAACAGGGGCATGGAGATTGATTTGACCATGGTGGATATCGTTAGGAAACTCAGTCCACCATCCAACTTACGACAGTTACGGTCTTTTCTGGAGCATGTCGATTTCTACCGACGCTTCATTCATGATTTTAGCAGGATTACCCGACCATTGACTGATTTGCGGACCAAAGACACCGAGTTCATTGTGGATGATAAGTTTCTTACGTCATCTGAGACTCTCAAGAGTCTAGTTGTTGAGGCCCCTGTCCTTCAGCCTCCTGATTGGTATCTCTCAATCGAGATCATGACGGATGCCTCCGATTTTGCTTTAGGGGCCATGCTGGGACAGAGGAGGGATGGAGTGCTATTTGCCATTCACTACGCTAGCCGTACATTGGATGTCGTGCAGCGGAATTATACTATCACTGAGAAGGAGATGCTAGTCGTAGTCTTTGCCCTAGATAAGTTTAGATCGTACATCATTGGATTGAAGGTGACTATCTTCACAGATCACATCGCCATCAGGTACCTCATGGCAAAGAAGGATGCCAAAGAGAGACTTACTAGATGGATCCTTCTACACCAGGAACTCGATATTGAGATTATGGATAAGACTAGAGTCAAGAATGTGGTGGTGGATCATCTTTCCCGATTAGAGCATCTTGAGGAATCTGAGTAGACTGATCCCATTTCTGAGACCTTCCCAGATGAGCGATCCTTGCTATCGCGTTGCTCTCGTGGTACATTGACATTGTGAACTATCTTGTTGGCTAGAAAGTTCAACAAGGTTGGCCCAGGTAGCGACTTGAGACCTTCCTCGCGAAGGCCAAGTTCTACCATTGGGAGGATCCCATCCTTTATCATGAAGGAGTGGATAGTGTCTGGCATCGGTGCATTCCGCAGAAGGAGCACCATAGCATCCTCACATACTGCCACAAGCTTGAGGCAGGAGGACATCATTCTGGTAGGGGAACGGTGCAGAAAGTGCTCCAATCCAGCCTATTGTGGCCTACCCTCTTCAAGGATTCTAATGAATTCGTGAAAAGGTGTACTGCCTGGCAGAGGATGGACACTTGTGGACAGCGTGATATGATGCCGATGCAACCCTTTCACTTCTGTGAGGTTTTTGACACATGGGGCATCGATTTCATGGGTCCGTTCCCTAAGAGTTGGGGATTTGAGTAAATTCTGTTGGTCGTTGATTATGTTAGTCGTTGGGTTGACGCCATCCCCGCCTGAAACCCATATGCTAGGACTGTATGCAGATTTTTGAGGAAGAATATCACTTCATGATTTGGGGTACCTAGAGTATTGATATCTGACGGGGGGTCTCATTTTGTCAACGACAAGGTAAAGGCCCTTGCTAGCGAGTTCAGCATAGACCATCGAGTAGCCACTCTATATCATCCTCAAACCAATGGTCTTGTTGAAGTGTCGAATAGGGAGATCTAGACTATATTGCAGAAGGTCGTCCGCCCTGACCGAAAGGATTGGTCACAGCATTTGGACTCAATCTTGTGGGCATATCAGACTTCCTTCAAAACTCCTTTGGGTACATCTCTCTTTCTCCTCGTTTATGGCAAGCCCTGCCATTTACCTGTTGAGATTAGGCATAAGTCACTTTGGACTGTCATAGACATATTATTGGATCCAATGACTGTAGGAGATCATAGGAGGGAAGAATTGGTAGCCCTGGAGGAGCTTAGAGATGCAGCCTTTTCGAGCAGCCTACAATACAAGGAGAGAGTGAACGAGTGGCATGATTCTCATATCAACCACAAGCAGTTTGAGCCAGATCACAGAGTATGGTTGTTCGATGCTAAGCTTAGATTATTTCCAGGGAAGTTGCGGAGCAAATGAAAGGGACCGTGCCTGGTCTGAAAGGTACATGACAATGGGAGCATTGACATATCTGAGATGTCATATGATTCTACCTTCCGTGTTAACGGGCAGCACCTCAAACCATATCTAGATCATGAGCCACTGGTCGTTGACATCGCCCCGATACATTTTGCGTGAGATGTAATCTTTGACTCACATATATTGCATCTCATGCCTGATTATCACTGTCTTCTGCCTTGTATAGATCAAGATGTCCATATCATACCATTCTTCAGTCCAACACCCCATTTACATCTTATAATTATGTTATACATAAGGTGTACTTTACCATAAGTATAGGGGGTGCCAGACTTTTGATTTCTCTTTTGATTCTCATTACCTCTGTTTTACTGCCTATACTTAGGGATATTTTACCCTAATTATAGGCGAGGTAGACCTTGTACATTCTTCCACTCGAATTTCCCTTTATGTACAGTCTGATATACTTAGGATTACTTGATCCTAAGTATAGGGGGAAACACCAAGATCATTTCATTCTATTCTTTGATTCATAGTTGTAGTATACCATTAATTTTCACTTCCCTATACTAAGCACGAGTTATGTCTTCTTCATCGCTCTTGATCCACTCTGAGGACATCATTCGAGCTAAGTATAGGGGGTTGTCGTATATATTTCATATATACTTTAGCCATAACTCGTACTTTGTGTGAGTGTGCTAATAAATAAAATGGCTATAATCCTTTATCTAAAAACCCATAAAAATTTAAAAATTTATCTTGTACATAATATTCTTTCTTGCACATACATAGCTATTTATAAAATTATTTTTGTACAAATGTTTGTAAAAATATTTTGGGTGTAAAGAGTTTGTAAATATTTCGATATCAAAATTATGTATATAGTACAAAATTTTTGTAAAAAGTTCGAAAAATAAAAATTTTACAAAAATCCTTCTGTAAATGTGTGTAAATAGATTGCAAAACTTCTACATTCATGCATTCATTCATTCAAACAATTTTCAAAAATTTTGCACCTTTTTCAAAAACTTGCATAAAAAGTTTTTTGTATATATTTGTACAGTTTTTCTTAATCAAAGTTGACCTTTAAACTAGCCAGGAATTAAATTTGAAAATGGAGCTTGGTTAAGACCTTATCCACCTAATTCTAAGAGGAACTTTATAGGGCTTAGGGTTAAGACTTTTAAGGTCCATTTGGGACTTAATTCTTCGAGTCTACTAGGCTATGATCATATGTCATCTTGATGAGCCTAAGTAGAATACTTAACAACGCATACATGACTCTCACAGACAATGGCTTTACTTACACCAACACCGTACACATAGCCTTCTACGGATTAGGTGGTGAGGAGGCAGTCTTCTTTGGCTTGGGGTAGCATGCGAGGGTAGTACTTCTAGGCAGAACCTCTCATCTTCGTTTAGTGAAGGAACTACGTCTCAACTTGGTCTGGCGGCAATGAGGTCTAAAGACAGGAGTAGTGGGTTGCAATAATGCTTCAAAAGAGGGATAGTCTACTGGCTCTAGTGGAAAAACTCCTTATGTATATATGTTGCACCATGTAGATATGTTGTACATATGTACATCAAAAAAATGTGCAAAAGAAAGAAAAACTCCAAAAAAGTGGTGGGACTGATAGAAAATGAAATACCCACCGGAGTGTATATAGCCAAATAAAGCAAACCTTATGTTACCCATTCTCATCTCATGAAGCTTGCAGCAAGGAGACTTAGCTACACTAGTTGGGCTCCCTAGGATACATGGCTACACTGGTCATGGTCCATTCTCTTTTTCCTCCTCTTCTTGAGCCGGTTGTACTTGAACTTAGAAGGGAATACCCCGCTCCTTGGGGAAAGAGATTCCAAACTAGGGCATTAGAGTTACCTTGTTGAGGGGGGCAGTTACTTTGCCATTTCTCATGTGGGCAGCTACATATCACTTACACAATACAAGAAAAGATTCCTGGTCATTAGCATTTGTGTGTGTAGACTTGTTCTGATCTGGATCGTTGAGGAGTCTTGACCATAGATTGGTGGAACATATGGGCTGATAAGTTTTAAACCTAAGTCCAAATAAGGTTCCGACAAACTAATAATCCAAAGATCTGATTGAGCTCTATACTTCAATTTAATGAAGACAAGTCTAATTATCAACCTTGATTATCCCTCCTTTTCTTTTCCTATTCTTTTCACTTCTTTTTCAAATAAATTTTTGCTAAGGGACTAGCAAAATTAAAGTATAGGGGGGTGATGCGTCCTCATTCATCACTCTTTATTCTTTTATTTTAGCTAATTATCTTGGCAAAGCATCATGTAAATAGTTGCAAATACAATAACTTAGCAATAAGCATGCATATGTTAATATAACATAATTTGCATGTATTTGTGCAAAAATAAAAGAATAACGAATAAAATAAAAAGAAGAAAATATTTAGAATAAATATTGAGTGACCCAAACCCAAGAGAGGGCGATGTATTGGCCTAATCGCCAAAGAATATAAGTAGAAAGAGATAGGGCCACCTTACAATGTATATATGTACCATCCACGTATATAATTTATTTTTACAAAAATAAAAATAAAAAGGTATTTTTACTTCCTTGTATATATTTATGAAAATAAAATAAAAATAATAAGAAAAATAAAATAAAAATAGAATAAAATTCTCTCTCTCTTTCTCACTTGTATATAATACATGTATATATGTATCCTTCCCGATTTATTTTATACTTGTAAATAAATAATAAAAATCAAGCAAAAATTATCATATGCTCCAATTATTATGTTGTAAATAAATAAAATATAAAATTGGGGTTCTTATGTAGAAATAACAAAATAAAAATAATTGTACAATATACATAGGTATTTTATACATGTATATAATACATTATATTGTATATACCATAATTTATTTTTTCGTAAAAATTAAAAAATCACAGAAAAATAGTTTAGAAAATAATAAATATTTTTCATTTTGTACACTTTTTAATTTAAAATCATTTCCTATTTTTAATTGAATTTATAAATATTTTTGTACATCCTTTTTTTCTGATTGGTCCACGGAGGAACGTTGAATCGGGTCAATCCCCTCTTCTAGGGCTTAACCCGACCCGAACGTTCCACAGGACTCGTTTCACCCATTTACCCTGGCCGGATCATGCACCTACTTGCTCCGAATTGCTACCCGCATCTCCCCCGTGGATCTATGATCCTCGCGGATCCCTAGGGAGGTGCGCATCGTCCTTGGTCTGCGCGCTCCGACCCGATCAATCCGGCTACCTAGGATGTTCTTTAAATATCTTCATTCGCCTCCCTAGCTTCTCAGCTCGTGTCGCACCCCTCTCTGATACACTAGATACCTTCGTCGTGGTGACAACAATCGGAGGCCACCTTGGGTGCTCAGATTGGTGCTGTGTAGCTGCAACTCACTTGTCGTGGTTGGAAAATCACCGCGAGGAGCCTCCTTTGCCAGCCGCAGCGTGGTCGAGGCCACAACCCCACTGTTCACCTCCCCTGGATCTCAGGATCTCATTCAGACCTTCATGTAGCCATTCGATTATTCCTAGTTCCGTTGTTCGCTCAATCTTTCATTTGCATGCCAGCGTCGCTCTGCCAACTCCGACCAGCCGGTCAGGGCCACGTTACTATCACTCATCCGCTCAGATCGACACCTACATTCACCCTCCATCTTCTTCCTCATCCTAATCTCCCAGACCATCGATCATTGCGTCGAGATTAGGAGATCGATCTCCTCTATCATCTCTGTCAGAACCCACCCCCATCCCCGTCGCTTCTCGGTTTTTCAGACCAAATAACCCCGACCAGAGTATCGCTCCGAGTCAGAGCTTTCTTGTGTAGGCCTTGACGTGCGCGAAGACCATCTAGATCGTCCTCTACCACCTTCGTCGGAGTGCACCCAGGTTCCCGTCATCGTCACGATCATCCGACCATCAGCTGCTCCATCAAAGCTGGCCATCCGACGTGGAAGAGGCCCAAGACTCCACCGGTGCCTTCAGATCTTTCACCGGAACCCAGGATTTGATCCTTGGGTCCGGGGAAAGTTGCCCAAGCCTAGTTCTTCCAAAGGTCTTCTCTGCAGTTGGATAGCCCCCACCTCCCAGACTTTATCGCACCCGTTCATCCTCTAGAGTTGTCAGGCCATTAGATGTCAGATCTAATGGCCCCGTACCAACCACGTCGCCGACCATCTGACAACCATCAGATCTGACATATGACGAGTTCAGAACCACACGATCTCGCCTCATCAGCGACCGCCACACACACGCGCCTCTCACACGGTTCATGGGTATATTGCACTTTCTTTCCTACATTTCTTTTAGTTTATATTTTAGTCAGTAATATAGAATCACAGTTGAACCATTTTTCATTCCAGTACCTGTAGTTTCTCATATTTACATTATAATCCTTCCTGTATGTAATCATGTGCTTCGTCACATGTCTTTTTTGGTTATTTGCATTGTATACCCCGAACATATCTTATATCATGGATTAAATCTTTATTTTCTATATTTGCAAATATGCCCTGTGAGTGTTGATTTATGACATGTGCGGATATTAGTGGAGAAATTGCAGTTTAAGCCCTCGATTTTTATTGCGTGTTACTAATTGGTCCCAGAATATAAGTTATTTGCATTTTGGTCCCTGTGAGCTATGAGTTTTGTTTTTAATCAAATAAATAGCATTTTTGCTCCAAAAATCTTGAGATTTTGACACGCAGCCCCTGCTATTGTGTAGGAATTTTGGTGATTTTTGGGTTGTGTTTTGATTTCATTTATTATTTTTAAAGTTCAAAAACCATAAACATTGTCCCTGACTATTTTGAAAATACAAGTAAAAATATTAAAAAATATTGAGAAATTACAAAAAAAATCTGGTTTCTTCTTTTGTGTTATTTTAATTGCTGTTCAATTTTCATTTCATTCCATTTTTAAAACCATATAAATTGAAAATGAGTAGAAATCTTTTAAGAATTATTAAAAATTCAATAAAATTCAAAATGTGTTTTCTTCTTTTGTAGGTTGATTTTATTTTTTAATTTCACATAAAATTACTGCTAGGATTTTATAAGCATTTTAATTAATTTTAATTTGCCTTTAGATCCCAGATGTGCATTACTTTCTATTTTCGACTTTCTTTTATTTTTATAAAATTAATTATAAATCAGAAAACCCCCATAAAATTCCCAAAAACACTTTAATATTTTTAAAACATAAAAATATTTTTGTTTTGAATTTTGAGTATTTTTGGGCCCTTAAATAATTGTTTTAGTATTGCTTTTTGGTTTTCTTTTATTCTTTTTCTTATTGCAAAATTATAAAAAATTTTGGAAAATTAAAATCCACCAATTTTCTTTATTTTCTCGGTTGCCCGACTACTTCGTAGACATGTCATTTCGTGCTCCTTGTGATCGACCCTAGTAGCTATACTAGGTAAAATAAAGTAGCATGACCGCTTGCCTTGTTTGATTGTTTGATTTCTTTACTTGGTGATCTAATTTTCTTGATTCATCCATGCTTCGTCGATTGGGGTCGCAACGACATTAATCTGATTTTCTGAGAGTTAACCCTGATCGGCTGAGTTGTTCATAAGAAGGATTCGTATACCCCATCTCTGACTCCAAGTGTGTGGGCCCCCTTCATGTTGTCTCGATGTAGTTGGGAATTCAAATGGTCACCAACAAGGAGGGAGTTGAGATTAGGACATGAGTTCCAACATCGTGGCGCATCTGTGTCGATTATAGATGTCTGAATGTTGTGACCAAGAAAGACCACTTTCCTAATCTTTTATTGATCATAATTTGGAGAGATTTTTAGCGAGGAAAGAGTTTTTGATTTTCTTGACAGATACTCTAGCTACAATCAAGTAGACATCGCCCCTGAAGACCAGGAAAAGACCAGTTTCACTTCTCCTTTCAGCATGTACGTGTTTAGGAGCATGTTATTTGGGCTCTGCAATGCCTGTGGTTCTTTTCAGCGATGCAAATTGTTGTATTTTCCGAAATGGTGGGTATTTCCTAAAGATCTTCTTGGACGATTTCTCATTACATGGTGTTTCGTTTGATTCATGTTTAGTACGTTTGGATCGAGTTATTCAAAGGTGTAGCAGGTCAATATGGTACTCTCCACGGAAAAGAGTCATTTCAAGGTTAAGGATACTATCATGTTGGGAAGCATGTCTTGAGGCCTTTGAGCTATTAAAGAATGATTTGTGACTCGCCTATCCTGCAGGCTCCCTATTGGTCTCTTCCCATTGAGATCATGACTAACACACCGGAGTTTACTATATGAGAATATTAGGGCAAAGGTGAGATCAGATCCTATTCACCATTCACTACACAGAGTAAAGTTTTAGACATTAATCAGAAAAATTACACATTAACTGAAAAGGAATTGCTTGCCATAGTATGGTATCTCGATAAATTCCGGTTATAAATTTTGGGAACAAAAGTGATTATTTATACATATCATTCAGCCATTAGGTATCTCATGGAAAAGAAGGACGCGAAGGTGCGCCTTCTCAGGTGGATATTATTGCTCCAGTAAATAGATTTGGAGATTAAGGATAAACCTAGAGTTGCAAATGTAGTGGTTGATCATCTGTCAAGATTTAGATGAAGGATTCCTCTGTTACATAACAAATAAGAGAAACCTTCCCATATGAGTCAATTTGTGTTATTGACTCACTTCCATGGTATGCCAACATGGTGAACTATCTTGTCTCAAAGCTAGTTCACCAAGGTTGGAGTAGGAGCAATATTGACCGAGTGAAGTCGGATTCGAGGAAATAACATTGAGAGGATTGTTAATGTTTCCTTGAAGGACCGAATTGTGTTTTGAGAAGGTGTATTCCTCAGAATGAATACCAGAGTGTCCACACACAATGTCATTCTCTTGAGGCTGGAGGACACCATTCAAGAAAAAGAACCACTCGCAAGGTGCTTCAATGTGGACTCTTTTGGCCGACCTTGTTTAGAGATGCAACTGATTCTATACGATTGTATCCTATTTGTCAAAGGATGGGAGGGACAACTGGCTATAGATATGAGATGCCTATGCAACATGTGATTTTTAGTGATGTTTTTAATGCACGGGGCATTGGTTTCATGGGTACTTTTTCCAATATCCATGGATTTGAGTGCATCTTGTTATAGGTTGATTATCGTTCGAGATGGGTGGAGGAAATCCCAACACGAGC
The DNA here is from genome assembly GCA_037367405.1 of Ottelia alismoides. NCBI lineage: Eukaryota > Viridiplantae > Streptophyta > Magnoliopsida > Alismatales > Hydrocharitaceae > Ottelia > Ottelia alismoides. The sequence continues at coordinate 279,198 of JAZKJV010006080.1, read as the reverse complement.
ATAGACAGTAGGACTATTTGTAAAAGGATCATATTATTTTAAGGTTAATGGTTTCAAAAGATCATAAATGATATATGTCAAGCCATGTCATTTGCCCGCTGAACTGATTCACAAGTCTGAGTGGGAAATCAAAATGATTAATTTGAGATGTCACTTAGAAATGTTGTGTAGAGACCTGACCCTCAATGAGCTTGTGGAAATCCACAACCGAGCATACTTCGATAACAATGTTATCTACAAGGACAAAGTTAAGATGTGGCATGATTCACATATTAGATGCAAGAACTTTGTCCTTGGTCAAAAGGTAGGTTTGTTTGATGTAAAGTTAATGATCTTCCAAGGGAAACATAAGTCTAAATGGACGAGTCCTTATATAGTTAAGGAAATGCATGGAAATGGCAGTATAGAGATATGTAATATCACAGATGATGCACCTTCCTTCTTGGTAATGGACAACTATTGAAACATTTTGTCGAATCTAAAGAATGGTGGAACCCAGTTGAAGTGATTGACTTCATGCCGATTGAGTCATTTGTAGACATTCTGATACATTATGAAGTCGCAGCTAAAGAATCATATAAGAAAGATTCAGTATCTTAGAGATTCATATTCTTTTACTCACTCTAGTTGCATTCCTTTGTCAATGTGAATTCTTCTCTTACTCCTTTTTTACTCCTAACTTATGCTTGTGAGAGCCTAAATATAAGGAACTCCATCCTATCTCCTGTATATTCTCCTCAGTCTCTTCTTTATTTATTCACTCTTTAAACTGAGCTTATTTTTAGGCTAAATATATGGGGGACTAAGTCTCTATTATTCTTGTTAATATATTCTTTTTGTGCCCTCATTTGATGTCTTCTTGTCCTATACTTAGGCTATTCACAGCCTAAGTATAGGGGAGATCTGACTGATTGTCTTATCCCTGCTTTTCTCTATCCTCTTTATTCTTAGTATGAGTTATGTGTTTCATTCCACTTTGTTTCGTGATGGCATAGCACAAGATAAGTATATGGGGGTGTCTGCATATATTGCATATATATACTTTTAGTCATAGCTTATACTTTCATAGATTTTGTATATTTATATTAGGCTATATGTATGGAGATTTAAAAACTTTTCTGTACAAATACTTTGTAAATTATTTGCAAAATTTATATATAGTTTATTTGGTTTCTAAAATGTTTTACAAATTCTTTTCAAAAGGGTACAATTATTGTTTTAACTTCATAACTCATTATTTTCTGTATATATTGACTGCATTCTATTATTAAAAAATGAAAATAAATAAAAAATCAAGCATTACTTCAGTTATCCAAGAGAAGTCTTACTATTTGAAACGGTTCCTTGGGTGTAACGGCTATATTTTAAACCGTTGGATTTCCAGGCTATAAAAGAGTGCCTAAACATAGTTCTCTATAGAGTCAAGCACGAAAGAATGTGTGGATTTAAACTCTATATTTAGGAATATCAAGTCGATAAAGAGCTCTTTGAAGAGAGTTGTGCTTCTTGAGGAAGATGATATTTTATTAGAAGAGTTAGATATGAAGGAACCTACACTTTTCTTGAGGATATTCAGTCATCTAATTGTCATCTTACTTGTTAGTTACTTTTCCCTCTTTTATCTAGTTTATCTCTTTTAAGGAAAACCAAGAAGTTTATTGTAGGAACCAAGGGTTGGATAGGTCTTCCCTCTATTTTGAGAATTTTAGGACATTTCATGTGGTTATGGATATTACATTTGAGGAAGAATGACATCATTCAAAGCGATTTATTTTCCAAGTCGATGAAGAATTTTTCTTACTCATATTTTGAGGTTTACTCTGTGAGGAAGAAATAAGTTAAACATAAGACAACATGTGAATTTAAACATGAAGACTCAGATTTTTGAGAGTATGAAGTTTTTGTGTTGTGTGTTATCCTTGTAATGTCTTGTAAGTGTTTTTTGTGTTCATGTTTGTTGTGTCATGTTGTATTCCTTAAGGGTACTTGTTCTCTAAATCTTGTTAATAAAACCTTCTTCAAAAAATTTATAAATAATTAACTTATTAATTTGTTTTTCTTCACTGACACTCTTACTCTACACTCATGGCTTATTGAAATATTTAACACTTGGTTGATGAGGTCTGAGGACTTACAATTAACCTATCTTAATCATTAAGATTTTAGACTAAATAATTCAAACTTCCCTAGATAAAAAATATTTGTGCTACATTGCATTCTTAATCTCTTCCTTAAAGAATAAGACCATTACCCACTTGCACGACTAGTTCATGGTTGAGATGAGTTGAGGTTTCACTTGAGAAAATGGGATTTGAGATTCAAGTTTGGACCTGATCTATGATATTTGAGGATGGGATAAGACTAATGAATGTTGCATTAAACCTGAAAGTCAACATCTTAGACAGTATGGGGCATGGTTCTTATACTAATCTCTTGACCTAAACCTAAGTGCCAGGGTGTGATATCACTAAATTAATTGATGATCAATGTGCACCAATCCATGATGAAAGCAATGGAGCTAGCAAAAAAGAAAAAAATGATGATGAGAAGAAAAGCTCAAAGCATTACAAAGTTACATTCATTTGAGCTATCACTAGAGGTGAGAACTCCCAACCATTAAGTGACCATTTGGACCAAAAATATTATTATTTTATGAGTCGGTTCAATACCTCAAAAATGGCTCTACATCATAAGAGATACGAGTCTGGGTGCTCATATAATAGATACTTGAAAAAGATGCACCCTGTTGTACTCCCAGGAAAACAAGTACATACGGCTCAACTTCATTTGAAGGACACACAAATTAACTATAGAAATATAGTGTTTTGAGTTAATAAAGCACTTTAGAGATACCATTTTCCAATGAGAGGGAGAAAAGAAATGACACAAACATATTTCCTCCATTATCTAGCACATCATACACATTTTGAAGTCTTACAAACTAAAGAGAAGGTGGATTGAAGCAAGATTAGATTTGATAACTAGTGTTGAGGATTGGGTCCTTAGAAGATTCTCTTGTATTGGAACTTTACGTGAAATCTTAACTCTACTCTTGTGAATACAATCAACACATTAATGCCATACTTCTTACTATATGTATTCGTTAAGAGTCTAATCATTAGAGGAGTTGAATTCCTTTTGATTAAGACTAGGTTTAGCTTAGAGTTTTAGGATCTTTAAAATGAAGTGCTCTGTGTTTTTAAGCATTGTTTGTTCACATGCACATGTTAGGGAATTCAGTAAACTCACTAACACTCTATTTGATTCATTATTTATTACCTCAAGGATGAGCTTAGCTTAAGAATAGGGGGTGATGAATCCCAAATTCATCTACATTATTATTTTATCTTAGCTTTCTTGCTTAAGAAAATCAATAAAAGTTCATAACAAATAACACCAATTAATTAACATTGTGTTGTATATAATCACCTATAATGATTGTATATTAATATATCTATAATTATGCTATTATTTTATGTATTTATTAATTATTAAAAATCATATAAAAATCAGTTTAATATTGTGCATAATTAATCTAACATTATTTTTAAATAAAGAATTCAAGAAAATAAATAAGAAAATAAACAAGTAATTTAATACCTTAAATTACTTGCAAAGATATTTACTATGACTATATGACTTATTTTCTCTTTGAGCTCTATAAGAAAGTAGTAGATCTCATCACGATTAACAACTTTCATGTTGAACATTTTTCCAATTCTGCTTCTAATTAATTCTTTTTTTATTAGGTATTTATTAATTTATCTCAATTCTCATTGGGCCACGTGGTACCATCTAAGCAGGCCATGTGGCCCCGTACTCCAAGTCATTGGATCTCAGATCCAACAACTGAGAAGTCATCGTCAACCTCCAGTTTAGGCTTCAAGGGTCGCAACCCTTTACGCCTGTCCACCTTCATCGACTTCGTCAACAACCTCCATTCATCCTCTACCAACAAAACCACCTCCAAGACCTTCATCCAACCTCTATCTTTCACGCCAAGTCCCTATCTCAGCATAACCCTAACTCCTTACTAGTTCCAGGTGGTTGAGACCGCCATGTCAACCACCTATAACCACCAACTTTCCCTCATCGAAATTCCTTCTCCGATCACTGTAACTTCCATCCGCCACTCTCGTGCGAAACCCCTAGCTCCTAAACTTCCCTTTGACAGAGAGAAGATACTTTAGTGAGCGACAATTGAGGTGTTCGCTGACAAGATCCAAGGTGTTGTCACCTTGTTGCAAACCTTCACTTACATGCTACATGAACTAAGCTTCTCCAACCAAGAAGCTTTAGTGACAACCAGAGCCATTGAGCTCCTTTCTAGGCCTATCTCTATTTTTTTTCATCTTCTCCATTCACCCCCATTCCAGGTAACTTCTTGACCTTTCTCTTTCATATTTCTCTATTTTCTCCCAATGTATTCCCGTAAGATTTTTACATCCTAAGATCACCTACATTAACGTGTTGCTACCCCAATCCTCATGCAAACATATCCTACATCTCTCTATTTCTACATCTTTTTAAACTAATCGAGCAATTTATTTTTCTTACAAAGAAGAAGAACCAAAATCCTCCATCCCGCTCCTTTTACATATTGAGAGATTCTAGGAAGCTTTGTCTATTGACTAATACTGTAGAAAGCCATTGAATTCATTGATCAGAATTATTCACTTAGCACAGATCTCAAGTACTCACTCTGACGCCTCGTCACCACCATGGATATTCAAGCTTTGGTATATGTTCAATATATCTTCTACATTTTCGCAGGGGTCCAAAATAGCTTACATGACTTTTAGAGAGCTCGAAACAACCGGGAGAAGTAAACAGACCTTCACCGACGCTCCGCTCATCCTCTATCGTCGGCGGAGGATAGGGAAGAACTAGAGAAATAGTAGTCATTTGATTAGGCTATTGTAATCTGATCCGACAGATGCCATCCACTCCGAGACTTTTCTCTGAAGCAGTGTTTCAATCTTAAGGGTCGGGGCATCTAAACCAACCATGAAGTGCCAGCAGTTGATGTGTAGCCAAAGCCACACCATATGAGCCTCTCCTCAGCCACGTGCAATGTGCACATGATATTGGTGAAATTGCAGTCAAGCCTAAAGAACTATTTAGAATTGCAGATAAATCTTGCACTTTGAGAAAATTGTAATTGAGCCCGAGCAGGTTTCTGTGTTTACTTTTTAGTCCATTTGAATCGTTTTGTAATAAAGTAATTCATGTTTTCTTGCATTTGTTCCCCTGCATTGTTTATTAATAAGTTGTGATCCACTTATCCATTTTTAATGAAATTGATGAGGTTGGAAAGCAAATTTTATGATCTTTAATTTAGTGCATTTAAGTCATTGATTCGATAAATTTTTCACGTAATAAATTATAGAGGAGTAATTTTGTCTATTCAGCCTAGTCATTTATTAAAAAAATAGAATTGCAATTAGGTTGAAGTTGTTCTCTACTTTGCATTGATTCATTATTAATTTACCAACTATTTTCACAAGCATTCATTTTATTAAATCAGGAGAATATTGTATGTTGTATATCTTTGTGAATATAATTCATTATTGTTTGTCATGTAAACTAATGGCAAAAAAAATGTTTTAAAGAAATGCATATTATGTTTTTCTCTATATTTGAGTTGACCTGGAACCAATAAAATGTTGATTTAAATAATTAACATCTAATTTCAATTAGATAATTTCTCATGTCTTTATGTTCGCCTAGACTTGCCCAGGTATAAATTCAAGCTGATAACTCTTCACGGAAATCTTCTCTTTGTTATGAGTGATTGTCGATTGGCCCATTCTACAACAATGGCATATTATTTAGGCTGATTGACGATTCATCACATGGGCATGTGATAAGATAAGGCTTGATCAAACATAACAATTAATTTTAGGGATTTTAAGACTCTAAGCGGAACCATGTCTAATAAAAAATGAACTCAACTCTTCTAATCATCAGACTCTTAGTGTACACACAAACATATAAGAGATATGGCTAAATGTGTTGATTGCATTCACAAGAGTAGATTTGAGATGTCACCTAAAGTTCCAATACAAGAGATTCTCCTATGGACCCAACCCTCAACACTAGGGAATAAATCTAGTCTTACTTCAATCCACCGTCTCTTCAGTTTGTCAGGCATCAAAATATAGATGGTAGGCCAGATAATGGAGGTAATAGGATGTTGTCCTTTCTTCTCTCCCTCTCAATGGAACAAGGTATCTCCTAAGTGCCTTATTAACTCGACACAATATATTTTTATTCTTAATCAGTGTGTCCGTGAAAAGAAGTTGAGTTGTTTGTACTTATTTTCTTGGGATCGCACCAGGATGTGTATCCTTTGAGTATCTAAGATACCTTCTACACCCACACTTGTATCACTATACAATGCAGATTCCTTTTTGAGTACTAGCTCGACTCATAAGAGCCTAAGTTTTTTGTCCCAATGGACACTTAAAAGGTTAGGAGCGATCACCTTTGGTGGAAACTCTTTATATTTAACATTGTAATGCATGAACTTTTCTTCTTCCTCTTCTTTTATTTTTGGCTAACTCCACTTCTTTTACCAAGTATTGGCACATATTAATCAACAATTTAATTTAATGTCAAGACATCCTAGAAGTTAGGTCTATCAAGAGATTGGTATGATAACCATGTCCCATACTGGCTAAAATTATTGACACTCAGGTTTTATGAAGCCTTCCTTAATTTTATCCCATCCTCAAATATCACAAACTTAAATGCCAAATACCATTTCCTGAAGTGAAGCCTCAATTCATCTTAATCATGAATGTATTCGTGCGTGTGATTGTTGGTCATATTCTATAAGGAAGAGACTAAGCATGCAATATGGCACACAAATCTTTCTAATTAGGGAAGTGTAACTTATTATGTCTAAGACTCTAATGAGTAAGATAGGTTAACTCCAAGTCTCTGGACCTCATAAAATAGGTATTAAAGATCTCAACAAGCCATGAGTGAATAATGAAAGTGTCAGGGAAGAATATCAAATTAGCAAGTTAATTATTTACCAAACATTTGATGAAATTTTATTAAAATGGATTAAAGAATGGGTACCCTTTATAAACGGAGACAAAACACAACATACAAGAACACTATAGACACTTACAAGAACATTACAAGGATACCCAACATAACACTAGAAACTTCAATTTCTCATATCAGAAATCAAGCTTGAATCTTATGGGTTTAAAATCACAAGTTGCCTTATATTATGTTTATTTCCTTCTTACAAAGTAAACCTAAGAATATGAATACGAAAAATCCTCATCGACATGGAAAAAGAATCATCTAGAATGACGGCATTCTTCCTCAAAGGTAATATTCATACTTACAAGGGAAGACCTAAAATTCTCCTAAATAGAGGGAAGACATATCCAACCCTTGGTTCCTAGAACAAACATCTGGGTTTTCTTTACAAGGAAAAAACTGGACATAAGAGGGAAACCTAACTTACAAGTAAAACGGCAATCAGGTAACTGAATATCCTCAAGAAAAGGTCCAGATTCCCCCAAATCTAACACTTCTAACAAAATTTTGTCTTCCTCAATCAGCGTCATTCTTTTGAAGGAACTCCTTATTGACTGATCTTCCAAAATATAGAATTCCAATGCAGACTTTCCTCCATGCTTGACTCTTAAGGACTATGTCTAGGCAACCTTTTATAACCTAAAGAATCCAATGGTTCAAAGAGTAACCATTACACCCAAAGCACCCCTTCAAAAAATAAAACTTCTCTTGAAAAAACTGAAGTAATGCATGATTTCTTTATTTTAAAAAGAACTAAATTGTAAATATTTACATAGAATGATGTGTATAGTTTCAAAAATAATGTATACCCTTTGAAAATAATTTGTACAATATTTTACAAACCATGTTAAATTAAAATTTACCAAATACTTTACGAACTATATTATACAAATATTTTCAACACCATACCCATATCCCATAATAAATATACAAACTATGTTAAAGTACGATATATGAATAAAAGTATGTATGCACTATATACACACACTGCCATATACTTAGTTAGTGCTATGTCCACATGGAACGAAGTGGATTAAAAGACATAGCTCTTATGAAGCATAAAGAGTAAAAATAAAATAGGGATAAGAAAAACAGGTCAGACCCCCATAAACATGTGCTTTGAATAACCTAAGTGTAGGCAGAAGGACACAAAAGATATGTACAAACAAATAAAAACAAATTTACAAGAGTAATAGAGAATTAAACCCCCTAAACTTATTCTAAAAATTGTCTAGGTATAAAGAATGAATGAATGATAGAAGGATCGAGGAAATGATGAACGATAAGTGAGAAGAATAAACAGAAATAAGATTGGGATTCACCCTATACTTAGGCTCTCACATGCTTAAATTAGGAGTAAGAAGGCAGAAAGAGAAGGATCTTCATCCTAAAATGAATAGAGTCGGTGTTAGTCAAAGAAGAGATGAATCTACAAGATGTTGAATCTATCTGGTGTGAATCTTTAAGCTACGACTTCATGTCGTATGTCAAATATCTGCAAATGATTCATTCGGCATGAAATGAATCACCTAAACTGGAGTCAGTCATTCTTTGGATTCTATGAAGTACTTCAACAATTCTCCGTTGACCAGAAAGCAAGTTGCACCATATGTGAGATCTGTTATCTCTACACTGCCATTACCATGAACTTCCTTAACTTTATAAGGACCCATCTATTTAGACTTTAGTTTCCCGTGAAAAATCTTTAACTTCACATCAAACAACATTCCTGTTGTCCCAGAACAAAGTTCGTGCCTCGAATATGCAAATCATGCCACTTCTAACCTTTGTTCGTATAGATCAAGTTGTTGGCATATGCTCGGTTACAGATTTCCACTAGCTCATTGAGGTTTAGGACTCTATAAATATTTCCTAGGTGACAACTATAATGATTCTTCTTTATTTCTACTCAGACTCTTGAATCAATTCAGCGGGAAAATAACATGGCTTTCCATAAATCAATGTAAAAAGTGAAGTGCCTAGAGTGTTTTTGTAAGCTGTCCTATAAGCCCATTGAATGTGGTCTAACAACTGGGACCAATTCTTCCTATTAGGATGGACTAGACTTTGAATAATACTCTTCACCTCCCAATTTGAAACCTCTGTCATGGCGTTTGGTTGATGGTGGTAAGGACTAGCCATTCTATACTCAAACTTGTAGTACTTGCTATAGATTTCATCTCTCTGTTCACAAAGTAGCAACCCTCATAAGATATAAAAACTTTTGGGACCTCAAAATTTGAAGTAATATGATCCTTTATGAACTTATAGCCAGTCTTGTTGTTTGCAACTCGAGATGGGATAGCCTCCACCCATCTAGAAAATTAGTTAACCACTAACAATAAGTATTCATAACCATGACTATTGGGAAAGGGACCCCATGAAATCTATGTCCCACACATCAAAAACATCACAAAAATCACAAGTTTCATGGGCATCTCATCTCTATAGCCAACTATCCCTCCCATCATTTGACAAATCGAGCACGACCGTACAAAATCAATGGCATCTCGAAAAAAGGTCGGCCAAAATAGTCCATGTTGAAGCACCTTATGTGTGTTTCTTTTTCTCAAATGATGTCCTCCAGCTTCTAATGAATAATAATATGTGAGGACAGTCTGGTATTCCTCCGGAGGAATAAACCTATTATAGACACCATCCGACCCCTCACAGAAGAGGAACAAATCCTCCCAATGGTATTTCCTTGAATTCAACTGCAGTCAGTCAATACTTTTCCTAGTCCAACCCTGGGAAACTTGCTTGAGATAAGATAGTTCACCATGTTGGGATACCATGGAAGAGAATCGAAAACACAAATTGATTCATCAGGGTAGGTCTCTCTAATAGGTTCTGAATCAAGAGAACCCTTTAATTTCGATCGGGATAAGTGATCATCCACTACATTTGTAACTCCAATCGTATCTTAATATCCAAAATCAAACTCCTGGAGTAATAAAATCCACCTAAGAAGACGTGCCTTCATGTCCTTCTTTTCCTCGAGATACCTAATGGCTAAATGATTGATATAAACTATCACTTTTGATCCTAAGATGTGAGACCTAAAATTCTCAAGATCCCTAAATATGATGAACATTTCATTTTCAGTTACTGTGTAATTTTTCTGTGTAGGTTCTGAAACATTACTCACATAGTGGATAGAAAACAGGATCCGATCTCGCCTCTGCCACAATGTGACTCATAGTAAAATAGAATGCATTAGTCGTGATCTCAAAGGGAATAGACCAAACAAGAGCATGCATAATCGACAAATCACAAATCTTTCTCTTTAAGAGATCAAAGGCCTCAAAACACTTATGATCTATAATGAACTCAATATCTTTACCAAAGAGCTTAGTCAGTTGTCAAGCAATCTTATAAAAAATCCTAGATAAATTGTCTATAAAATCTGGCATGCCCCGTAAATGACCTCACTGACTTGATATTGGTTGGTGGATCAAGTTTCTTGATCAAATCCACCTTGGCAGGGTCAACCTCCATTCCCTTTTAAGAGATGACATGCCCCAACATGATACCCTCCTTAATCATAAAATGACTCTTTTCCTAGTAAAGTACCAAACTGACCTGCCTACATCTTTGAAGAACTCAATGCAAATGTGATAAACATGATTCAAGTGTAACACCATGGACTGAGAAATCATCCATAAAGATCTTCATCCATAAAGACCTCTAGGCAATCCCCACCCATTTCAACAAATATGATGACCACGCACAACAGAAAATGTGCCCAATGCATTACAATTCCCAAATTGCATGCGCCTGAACCCGTATCTGCCGGAAGGACAAGTAAAAGTGGTCTTTTCCGAATCTTCATGGTTAATGGCTACCTGATTGTAGCTTAATTACCCGTCAAGAAAATAGAAGAACTCCTTCCCTGCTAGTCTCTACAAAATGTAATTAATAAAAGGCAAGGAACATGATCTTTCTCGATCGCAGCATTTATATGTTTGTAATCAACACAGACACGCCACAATGTAGGTAGTCATGTCTCTATCTCTACTCTCTCCTCATTGGTGACCATGTGAATTCCTGATTTCTTTGGGATAACATGAACGGGGGCCACCCACTTGGAGTCAAAGATGGGGTATATAAAGCCTGCTCCACACCATTTCTTGATATCTTTCTTTACAACTTCCCGAAGATTTAGATTATGTCTCCTCTGAAAATCACAAGAAAGTCTAGCATTATCCTCAACGTAAACATGGTGTGAGCAAAGAGTAGGGTTCATGCCCACGAGATCTGACATTATCCATCATATAGCCTTGTGGTTCTTCTCTAACACTTCTAACAACCTATACTCATGTTGTACCATTAGCGTAGAACAAATTATGATAGGAAATCTATTCTTTGGTCTAGCGAGAAAGGAATACTTAAGTGTAGGAGGTAGTGGCTTCAGCTCTGGCAACGAAGTATTATCAATCAAATTAGGTTGAATTGTAACTGAATCCAGTTCCGTGCTTCATGAAGGTGGTGCTAACTATGTAGTGTAGGCCACCAACTATGCTATACATAAAGTTAGATCGCCAAGGAAATCGATAATTAATACAAAGCTACATCCGACTCTAAATATAAATCCTTTGATTGCTCCTTATAAGTAGGAGCTGACATATTTGTAAGGATCTCTGAGTCGTCAAAGGTATAGATAGATGATCCAATTATTAAGAACTCTAGAAACGCCTCACAAACTACATCATGTACACTATCCTCTCTAGATGAGAGAGTCTTGCTCAATTTTGTCAGGTTTTGTTTCCATACCCCAATTGTGCTAACAACTAAGACGAAGAGAAATCTGTGCTTGACTCTGAGTCTGGTCACTACCATTTCTTATGCTTTATCTTAAGTTCCACTTATGCACCAGGAGAATGGAACTTCATCATCCTAGTATGATAATCAAAAGAAGCTCCAACGGTATTGAGGAAAGGTCAACCAATGAAATTGGAGTAATGCTCCGGATTTATGAATAGGATCCAACTGTAGCTTCTAATATAAAACAAAGGGTAATAGATTTATTGAAGATCCGTTATCAAGGAGAGTGTGTGCAAAGGCTATGTCTCCAATATGACTCAACCCATAATGTGCATATAGATGTCTCTTTTTCCTTGGTAACTGATGGTTATTAAGGCAATACATGGTGCCAACCGATAAAACATATGTCTAGACACAATTGTTCGACTTCTTCCTGCTAACCCTATTAGGTGTACAATGCACTTTCAAATATTTTTGGAAATCATGATGACTTGACACGTACACATCAAAGGGAACTTTCACCATGATGTTATCTTTACAAAAATGTGCCATTTTCAGATCATATTTTTAAATATTTTTAATAGTGTGATTTCCTATCGTTAAAGCATGAGGGAAAGGCATTGAACAAGCAGAAGAAGAATGTGAAGAATCTGAATCATAAATGGAAGCATGATTTTTATTGCCATAAACAAGGTTCTTCACAACTGAATCTTTTACAAATAACATGGAATCTGAAATATGATTATCTACTAAAGGTCGGGGAAAGACTATTGAAGGTACATTATCCTAAATCGAAGGCGTAAGGTCCTCTATAGACTCTGAATATGATATGTGTTGCAGTGATTCTCTCGTACGCCTCCTCTCTCCTCTCTTGGATGTCTTTGCCTCATGTTGAAGGTCATACTGGCGATGCCTGGCCGCATCGTCTTCTGAAATCTCTTCAGGGTGAGCTTCTGAAACAACCCTCTTCATATCCCTTGCCTGATTAGGCATGACCACGGTCCTTCCACTACTGAGTGACTTGTGATTAATACAATCAAAAGGAAGGATCTAATGCTAAGATTTATGTGAACCTAAGTAGTATACCTAATCATAAGTATGTTGCCGCTTTGTCTTGTTCAGGTTGTTGACATTAACCTAAACCTAGGCGGGAATAGATGTAAAAGGGGCAGACTGCTCGTCGTGCAAACATGATGAGCAGTTAGGTCAACCTGTAATCCTATATTTCATTCATGTAATAGCATGTCTCCTCTAGTATCTGTCATTGAAAATCTATGGAACCTGACGATGATGATTGAGTTGCAAAGAATGATGAGAAGAATGTGAATATTCATCCTGATGACCTTGGTACTGCTGTTGATGTGGTATATAATGCACGAGTGGGCCCTACTAGCCTGACTGGTATATCTATTAACGGATGTATGGCTCTTGCTACTTGGTGCTTCGAAGTGAAAGGATCCAGAGCTCTACTGTGTTGGATGAGGTGTAGTGGTAAATGATGTGTTGTAAAAGGTGGAGTGACGTTATTAAGAAATACCATCTCCTAAACTCCCCTGCCTGATAGGGTCATGTGTGTACCACATACCATTAACCTCCCACACCTGGGAAGGCTCCTCGGTAATTGTCTCTGTGGATTGTGCTTGATGCTGATAGGAATGGGCAAGAGCTTGGTCCTCTACCCATGGTTGTTGTGGCCCTAACATCGGTTGCCCCTGAACTTGATGTACTAAGTAAGTAGGAGTAGTAGATGCAGGAACACTAGTTATCTTAATCGTAGATATCTTCTCTATGAGCTCCGCCATCTACTTTGGTAATTTGGATAAGTTATTGTCCAACTCATCCATCCTCCTATCGATCCTCTCTGCGACTGTTAACTTATCCACTATGATACCCATGCTGAGAATCGGGCCCTCAGATGGATCAACTTTAGCCCTCACTCCCCCTCTAGGTAAGGGTGTAAGAGGAGTATTTGTTTGAGCTCTACTCCTGGTTTGTGCTCGGCTCATCTTGACCCTCCTCTTGATCTTCTTCTAGATGGTGTCCGCACCACGTTTAGTGTAGCTACCTCCACAAGCAGCACCGACTAAACCCTGCACCTCAGGGTTAAGACCATAATAAACTTATTGGATCAGGATGGTAGTCTCTATCTTGTGATGAGGACATGTCTGCAATATATCCATAAATCTCTCCCATGTATCACAGAATGCTTCATTAGGAAGTTGGGAGAAATTAGTGATGCGTGAACGCATCAAATTATTTCTACTAAAATGGTAGAAATTCTTTAGGAAAAGGTTCTTGAAATGTGTATAGGTAGTTACAACTACCCCCAGGTTCTTCATCCAATATTCAACCTTGTCTCTCAAAGCAAAGGAAGGGTGAGTCAGATATAATCTTGGTTAACCCTAGGATATCTAAGGTTAGTAACGACCAATGTGAAGTCCCTTAGTAATGCGTACAATTCCTCGTGTGCATTCCAATGAAAGTGTGGCAACAAGCTAAGGAACTGGAGCTTCAATTCATATTCTACCTCTGTCTCTACTGGACTCAAACAATTAGTCATATGATACTATCTAATATTATACATCGCATCCACAGGTGCGTCTAAACCCAAATATAGCTGGCCAATCTGCGCTTTCAATAGATTTGCATTATGCATGTGGTTGCAAGACTAACTAATACCATCTACATTGGATCCTCATGCTCTTCCTCCTCTCCATTCTAGTTGTTCGGAGGCATCATGAAATAATCTTCCAGACCTTCATCAAAAAGAATATTTGAGTGAGATGTTAATGAAGATAATGAAATAAAGTCAATCTTACCAAGGCAATGATTTTCCTCGATGAGAAGAGAAAAAAGAAAGGGATCGGTTGGGACATAACCGCTCCCTAGGAATGAATCATGATTCTCTAGATCATTACAATGATTAATTCAGATTTAATAAGATCAAGCAAAAGAAGGTGGTTAGACCTTAGAAGAGGTGATATTTGGAAGGTTCATAGAAAGGTTCGTAAAGTCTGAAAAAAAATCTGGCCAACTATCCATCTTCTATATCAAAAAGTATACTAGATAAGAGCATGCTAGATTAAAAAAACGAATACTACGGTTCATGTAAATGTGCAGAATCTACTCATACAATATAATGCAATAAACCCCTTTTTAATACATTGACCTACTCAACACGTGAAGGCCGTAGAATTTTGGCCTATTTTATTTTGTCAACTATAATTGGTGAGAAAACAATCTTTAACAAGCACACATGGAGCCTCCTATTACATCGAGTTGAAGTATTATAAGCCCTCAAACAATGGAGTGATCTTACTCAGATGCTTGGTTCAATTTCACACACAAAGAGGAACATATAAGTGCAGACAACCAAAATGTATTTCTTAGTTTTAAGGCAAACACTTTCAACTCCCAAAATCTATGAGAGTCAAACATGGAGACATTGGGTGGAAATCCATGATTTAGGGCTCAAACCTTACGAATCCGTCCTCGTGCACTTTGTCTGGGGAAAATACCTTTGTCCAATGAGGGTTTTACTGCATGTAATACAAGGTTGATTTAATTCCATGTTTTTATGTCAACTTGCGTAAATCAGTCACAAATTTAAGAGTTAGTTATCACGTTATTCAAGTGACCACATAAACGCCCCCTTTTTCATTTATCCTTAGGTTGGTAAAATTCGATGGGGAATACTGAACACTGAATGCAGGCAAAAATCAACGATGGATGCAGTCGATCGAGAATACATACATTTATTTCCAACCCTCTCCATGTGGATGTAAGACTGAATTTATAAAATCTACTCTACGTGATGCAAGCCGAAAAATCAGCACCTAACAAGAGTTCTATTAGAGATGAAAATTTTCAATTAATTTTTACTAGATAGAACATAGTTAATGTGCGTCTTAATGAGTCTCCTATGATCAAGTAAATCTTATGAGATTTAATTGTGTGTCCTATGTTATTATTAGAGATAAGGCAACATATTGTTTAATTTAGGTCAAGGCATAGAGAATCATTTCAGATGGCAACGTTGTCTGGGATGCAGCACATTGTTTTATTAGATTTATTGTGAATTATCGATTCTAGTGATTTTTAAAATTTTTATGTTAAGTGCTTGTATTATTTTATTTTGTTATTTTTTCTTGTTTTTATATGTGTTGTTAGCTATTTAATTAGCTTAATTTCTTTTGAGATTTATTTTGGCAATCTTATTGTTTTGTGGTAGGGCCTGTAGAGTCGACAGAGACTGGAGTAATGTGCAGGCAAGAAGCTTGGAGCTTCAGTTGTAGAGACCACTTGGCAATTCTATTGGGAGAAATTCTAGTGTAATTAAGTATAAATTTGTATTGTAACTCTTGTTGTATTATTTTTTGTAATTTATTGTCTTATTTACATCGGTTCTCGATTGAGTTCTCATGAAGGTAAAAAAGGCCTTTATTTACTCTTTGATTCAGTGGTTGTCTCAAGAGAGATTCTCGACATAAGTGGCGATATAGGTCAAAGCACTACGATTTAAATAGATATATCTTAGGTTTGGCACATGGTCCAATCAATATTTCAAAACATGGAAAAGGAAGGAAAAATAAAAAATAATAAGTAGAATAATGATTAGAAAAAATGTTAAACATGAAAGTTGAAGATCTCAAGCTCAAAGAGAGAAGAAAACACTACATATAGAAAATATTTTTGCAATTAAATTCAATTATAACATTACTTATTTTAATTTCTTTTCTTATTTTTTGGTTTTTTATTTAATATTTAATGGTAAATTTATTGTGTACATTATTAATATATATATATTGGATTTTTAATAATTAATGAACACATAAAATATAAACACAACAATAGGGATATTAATACACAATACTTTGGGTTATTTATTTACAACACAGTATAAAATTATTAGAGAAAATTGTTAATGAATTTCTTGGTTTTCTTAAGCTAAAGATATAATATAGATATATAATGTAGATAAATCTAGGATTTATTACATATCTTTGAGGATGAGGTCCTTGTTCATGTGTTAAATGAGTTAATTGAGATTAAGCTAAAGATATAATATAGATATATAATGTAGATAAATCTAGGATTTATTACATATCCTTAAGGATGAGGTCCTTGTTCATGTGTTAAATGAGTTAATTGAAAATAAGCCATCACTGTTAGAGCAAGACAAATTCCTTGTAGATCATTATAATGTCTTGTATTCTGAGACAAAAACTATCAAGGTGAACAACATATAGTCGATAAAGAAGACACTGACCAAAGTTGTTGAAGTCACCTCAAAGCCAATACAAACCACTCCGGAGCTGAAGCCATTACCATCATCGATGAAATATGCCTTCCTTGTGGGTGAGCAGAACATGTTCCTGATAATCATCATTTCTTAGATGAACGAGGAAATGGAGTCTCGCTTGTTAGAGGTTACAGAAAGAAACAACAAGGCAATTGACTGGAATATTATGAACCTCCATTGGATAAATCCTTCATTGTGCTTGTACCACATTTATTTAGAAGAAGATTGCAAGACTTATTGTTAATTTCAATGTTGGCTGAACCCAAACCATTGGGAGGTCATCATGAAAGAAATAACGAAGTGGTGCAATGTGGGTTTTATCTATCCCTTAATAGACTCAAGATGGGTAATTCCATTACAAGTGGTCCCTAAGAAATCTGGAATCATTATTTTAATGGAAGACAAAGGAGAGGAGATTTCGACTAGAGTACCTACTTCTTGATGAATCTGTGTGGATTACAGATGCCTGAACCTGGCCACCAAGACTGATCACTTCCCTTTTCCCTTCACTGATCAAATAGTTGAAAGACTTGCTGCAAAGGAATACTTTTGTTTCTTGAATGGGTACTCTAGGTACAATTAGGTTGCAATAGCCCTTGAAGGCCAAGAGTAGACCACCTTCAACTCTCCATTTGGGCAACTTCAAACCAATGTAAATGGGATTGTGTAACACCCCTACTAAATTTTAGAGATGTTTGTTGGTCGTATTTGCTGACTTGGTGGGTGGTTTTCTTGAGGTATTCATGGATGACATTTTGATCTATGGGGATTGCTTTAATCAATGTCTCACATATGTAGATTGAGTAACTTTATGGTGACTGAAGGAATTTTGTTGGTCATGACTTCTCCAAGAGAGGCATGGAGGTCAATCTAGCAAAGGTGGAAGTGATATCGAAACTAGAGCCACCTTCTATTAAAGCAAGTCAGGTCATTTTTAGGGCATATTGATTTTTACCGAAGGTTTATTAAAGATTTTAGCGAGATTGTCCGACCGTTGATAGAGCTTCTAGGCAAAAACAATGATTTTATTGTAGATGATAGAGTGCTCTCTGCCATTAATCAGCTAAAATATAATAATAACCAAGGGTCCTAGACTACAACCACCAGATTGCTCTCCGTCATTCTTGATCATGATGGATGCTTTTGATTTTGCCATTAGGGTTGTATTGGGAAAATTATGAGATGGATGGCCATTTGCGATTCATTATTCTAGTAGAACATTGGGTGAAGCCCAGAGGAATTACATCATTATAGGAAAAGAGTTGCTAGCACTAGTTTTCTTAAGTGGAGATATTCAGGTCACAGTTGATTGTATCAAAAGTCATTGTCTACACTAACCATTATGCCATACGATACCTATATAGCAACAAGGAGTAGAATTCATGTCTACTTCACTGGATCCTTCTACGCCAGAAGTTTGATTTGGAAATAAAAGATAAACCTGGAGTCAAGAATGTTGTGCTAGATCATATTCTAAAATTACTAAGTTAGATACTGAGAAGAACATCACTCCGATCATTGAAACCTTCCTAGACGAAGCTATATTGTCAATCACCTCACTCCCTTGGTACACTAATATTCTGAAATACATTGTATCCAAGGAAGTTCTATAAGACTGGTCGAAGCTGAAAGTGGACAAGTACATGTCCGATATTCATTTTTACCAATGTGAGGATTCATACTTGTTCGAGCGGATGCAGATTATATCTAGTGAAGGTGCAATCCTAACGAGGAGTATGCAAGTGTCTTGAATCATTGTCATAAGTTAGAATTAGTCGGACATCATTCTAGAAAGCATACATAAGAAAAAGTTCTTCAATGTGGCCTCTATTGGCCGACTTTGTTTTTATAGATGCTACTGGATATGTCAACGGTTGTACTAACTGCCAGAAGATGGGCGACACCATTTGTTCTAGAGATACAATGCTACTCAAGTATATTCAAATCTCTAATGACTTCAATGCATGGGGAATCGATTTCATGGGACCATTTCTGAACATCTAAGGTTTTATGTACATCTTGCATGTTTTCAATTATGTAAGATGATGGGTTGAGTCTATCCCCACTCGAACCATCGACGGTCGAACTGTGTCTCAATTTCTCAAAGATAACATCATTTCACGATTCAATATTCCCAAGATTCTAATATTTGATGGAGGTAGCCACTTTATCATTAAAGAGGTCATGAAGTTGACAAAGGATTACAACATCGAACACCATGTTACATCTCCTTACCACCCACAGACTAATGGCGTGGCTGAGTGTTTAAACGAGGAGATCAAAATAATCTTACAAAAAACTTGTACATCCTGATAGAAAGAATTGGTTACAATTGCTCAACTTGGTTCATTGGGATTATTGAACAACGTACAAATCACCTTTAGGCATGATTCTTTACCACCTAGTATATGGTAAACTAAGCCATCTTCCCATAGAGCTTATTTACATATCCATATGGGAAGTCAATGTATGCAATCTAGACAGAAAGAAAGCAAGCATAAACAGTAAAATTGACCTAAAAAGACTTTTGGAATTTTATGCGTACTACAAAAGACTTATGTATAAATAAAAAGTGAAGAGATGCCATGATAAACATATCATAAGCAATATTTTTTGAGATGAATTAGAAGGTGTGGTTGTTTGACGCAAAATTAACGTTGTTTCCAAGCAAACAGAAAAGCAAATGATCAGGACCATTCATAGTGAAAAAAATATGTGACAATTTTAGCATTTTAATATTAGGGTTGTGTTGAGAAGGAAAATTTGGGTTTTCATTTAATTGAAATTAATGTAGTGTTGCTGCAACCATAAAAATCCCTCAACAAAATATTCAAGCCAAAAAAAATTAATGTAATGTAAGCAAGAGAATTTTGCCATTTATTAACATGTATAGCGTATAGGATCAAACTCAGGGACGCTAAAAAAATCTTGATGGTTATCAAATCAATGAAGATTCAGTGAAATAATAGAAGGAATTCTATGCACAGCACTCTTTATTTTTTGCGGAATTTTTGTCTTTTAATATTTTTAGTAACTTTCCATTTTTTTATTCTTTTTGACATTATAATTTTTTTATGATTTTCAATTTTTGTGAATGTTTTTAATTTTTAAAATATCAGAAAACAAAACAAATGTAAAGAAATAAAAAGAAAAAGGAAAGATGGAAAGTTTTTGGATTTTTAAAATATAGGAAAAATGTACAGAAAAATCAAATAATAAGATTCTTGTGTTTATGGTATTTTCTACTATTTTTGTTATTTTCAAGAAAATTTAGATTTGTCTATGATTATGAAAATAATTAAAAATAGGAAAAAGAAGAAACAGAAATGATGCGAATGTTTTTTTTATTTTTAAAATAAGAAAAAAATAAGAAATTAATAATTTATATACCAACAGAAATATGAATTTTTTATTCTTTTTCTAGAAAGTATTTTTATGATTTTTTTGAATTTTCAATGATTTTCTATGAATTTTTTAGTGTTTTTGGAGTTTTTATATTTTTTGGATTTTACAAGGAATTAGAAAGTGAAATTTTATCAGAAAAGAAAACAAATAAAAACACTCATACACTAATTTTTCAGATTTTTTCAAAAAGCTTTATATTATTTATTTATTTTTATTCAAACAGAGTTGTGGATTTCAATTTATTAAAAATAAGAGATATGAATAAAATGCAAATAAAAAATTTGTGATGAAAGAACGAATGAACATGATCCTAAAATGAATTTTCTGTATTTTATAATGACGCTTTGATATTTATTAAATGCTATTAAGAAACAAAATAAAATACAGACTCACATGGACCAAGTGTAAAGAATGTTAATTGTTGGACCAAAAAATAACAAGATTAAGAAATACAGGTTTAATAGTGCAATTTAACTAGAAATACGTGTGTCAACGCATGTCAGGTGCGCTGGATAGGACTTGCTTGTGATGATTTAAATCAAGGGGGCAAACAATAATAAAAAACAAGCATGGCTTTTTTTGCAATTTTCAGATAATCACATGCTACATACATGTTCTAGTTCATATAGGATAAAAAAGAAAATAAAATAAAGAGCCAGGGAAAAAATGCAAATAATCAATAAAATGCAGTCTGACACGTGTCCCTAAGGGGACTTATTTACAAAATGACATAAAAGAATGGTAAATTATTCAAAAGGTCACCAATGTAGGCGCAAAGCGCATGTGACCGTGATGGCTAGATTTGATCTATATTTTGATTGGATGGCTGAGTTGTTGACGTGCTTGGTAAGATGAGATTTGACTTAGAAGCATGATCTACAACCAACAATTGGGGTTTTTCCAATGGTGGAGATTCAATCTAGCATCTACTATTCTAGATCCAATGGTGCAGAGTAAGAATGGAAGAACATGTATGAAGAAGATGACTAGAGACTTTTAATTGGCTCTAGATTAGCCAATCTCTGTTGCTAGCGCCCTCTGACGATATGCAAAGTTCCCTCTGGTGTTCCTCCATCATCCAAATGAAAGGATGAAGTCCAATGAACATCGGTGTAGCTTCTGGAGGTTAAGAAGCATGCAACATCTAAGTGGACCTCCAGGTTCTGCGCCTTGCTGCCAAACTCACTCCAAGACCCTACAAACAAGTTAGTTCTAAGAGGTGGACTCTTCGACCACCTTTATTAGCAGAAAAGCAAGAAAATAGTGATGAATGAAGACCTACAGGGGACGATGGCTGCAAGGAGGTCGAACTCCAGATTTGAAGTGATCTGGAGATGATCAGATTGTGAGAGAAGATGTAGAAGGTGAAGGCGAGCATGAGGTGAAGTCAAGTATGAACGGAGGTCATCAGAGAGCTCCAATCTTGCAGATCGTAGTGTGTGGGCACAAATCAAATCTATACAAATAACTTAAAATAAAATATGAAATTACAAGTGAAATGGAATGAGATTAACTTGAATTACCAAAGGATGAAATGAGGAAGGGGATCGCCTCGATCTACTGTGTAGAATAGAGGGTTGGAACACAGCAACGATGCTCTAGCCATGTGCTAGATCTCGATACTCCGGGGTCTCCTTCCGCTCCTGATCGTGAGTATGCATAATTGTTACCACAACGCACTCAATTTTCAATCTCAACGATGAATTACATGGAAAAAAAGGATCATAGTTGGTGGGGGCCGATCCGTGATATTAAATACGAGATAGGTCCAATGAAGATTTAAATTCAAAAAGCACACAATCCGAGGCATGATCAATTGAGTTGTCGATTGGGCATTGATGATGGTTAATTAGACTGGAAGAGTGGAGAGAAAGTGGAAAGGGGTAATAGACTAAGGCATGCAAGAAAATTCCGAGAAGAAAGGAGACACACGAAAAATATAGGAGGAGGTGTTGAATGGGGAGTTCACCCCGGTCAACAAACCAGGGCTTAACCAATTAGAGTGCTCAACACTAAAGGACAAAACCACTGTGTGACAAAAAAGTAAAAAAATGTAAAATTAATTCAAAATAAAAAAGAATATGAATTTAAATAAAATAATTGGAAAATAAAAATGAATACAATTAAAATATCTTATATAAATTTATTTTTAATGAATTAAATATTATATATACAATGGTAAAAAAAATTAAAATATGTTATTCATTAGTATATGTACCTATATAACACAAAGATTTTTAATTTATTATTTTTCAAAATATACATAAATTTTTACAATTTTTTATTTACAACTTTTTACAAGGATTTTAATGATATTTTTATTTTAATTTTATGAGATGATTTATTAGGGTAAATAAATAGGTGTATTTACATTATTCTTAATGGCATATATACAATATGTGCATAATTTTATTTTTTTTCATATATTTCTTTTTATTTTGTTATTTTTGTTTGTATTTTATAAATGCCAAATATAATATACACAAATGGTTAAAAATACAATATGTACAAAAATACAAGGAAAAGATATATACAAATAATACACATAGGCATATTATACAATAGCACCCCAAAAGCCACAATTCACATCACAACTTTGATTTTTAAGAAATCACTTTCATTTTAATGATTATTTAATTTGGAGTACAATGAAAGTGGGTTTAGTTAATTTTGAGTTTTTATGGAGAAGATATTGATCTGACAAGTTTAGCTTGGTGGCTTTTTCAAAGTGTTGTTATTTGCAAAAGATTCAATCATTCTTCCTGCAGTTTTTTTTATTATTTGCATATTATTTTTATGTACAAGTTTCAAGATGAAGATTTTTTTGTTTGGAACAAGGTTGGTTATAAATAAAAAGTGTACAGAATACGTAATATATATTGTGATATATAAGTGACGAATATACACAGGCGAGGATTGATTTTCATGTATCTAGGCCTTATCTCCCCCTACTTTATTCATGTCGATTAGGTCAAGTCATGACCTACTCTTGGGGTTAGAGTTAGCTAATATATATTTCATATATACATACTTTGGTTTTCTTTATTATTAATTTATTTATTTTAGGTTAAATAGTGATAAATATACAATATTTACATGATAATGAGGGTAAGTAAAACGAGAGATTTATTAATATTTACATGCGTTTTCTAAGGAATTTTAGGCTAAAATAAATGAATAAAGATGATGAAATGAAGATTCATCATCCCCCTATGCTTTACCTTTGCTATTCCCTTAGCAAACACTTATTTGAAGAATAAGTGACTTAAAGAAATGGAAAAAGAATAAAGGAAAAATAAATAACTTAGAACAATATTAATTATTAAACCTTTCTTCATAAAATCTATGTATGGAACTCGGTCAGACCTTTAGATTATTAGTTTGACGGAACCTTATTGGGAATAGGATTTAAGACTCAATAGCCCTCAAGTTTCACAACATTATGTTAAGGTCGCCTCAATAGTAAGGTCAGAACAAGTCTACATATGCAAACTATTATGACTATGAATGTTTACTTGTACTGTGTAAGTGAAATATACCTCCCCTCTTCAGAAATGTCAAAGCAACAACCTCCGCTTATAAGGTAACTCTAATTCCCAGTCTAGCTACTCTTTCCTTGAGGAACTGGCTATTCCCTATTAAGATCAAGTACAACCAGCTCAAGAAGAGAGGATAGAGAAGAGAATGGACTATGGCCAGTGTAACCACATATCCTTGGAGCTTGACCAGTGTAGCCAACTCTCCAGATGCAAGCTTCCTTGATATAAGACTTTTAACGCATATGCCTTGCTTATGAGACAAATATTTTTATGAATATATACAAAGGTGCATCATGTACATAAAGAGTTTTTCTTCTTTAGCCAGTAGACTATCGCTCTTTTGAAGCTTTATTGCAATCCACAACATCCTGTCGTTAAACGTAAATGCCACTAGACATGGTTGAGGCACACTGGCCACTAATTGTCACTGCGAATGTTTCCACTCGCGTGTTTCCCCAAGCTAAAGCATTCTACTTCCTCACCAACTTATTTGTGTAGAGTTCTTGTCCAAGTTAAGCCATTGTCTAAAAGGGTCATGTGTGTGTTGTTAAATATTCTACTTAGACCGATCAAGATGACATGTGAACATAGACTTATGAATTTAAAGAATTAAGTCACTTGACCTGAAGAGTCCTAACTCTAGTTCCTATAAGCTTCCTCTGAAATTAAGGTGATTAAGGTGATAACCAAGCTCCATTCATCGGTTTTTTTCCATACTAGATTAAATGTCAATATCATTCTGAAAAATGCACATGTAAACGCAAGAAATATATACAAATTTTTTTTAACAAAAAGAAAAATAAAAGAAGAGTCTTTTTGAAAGAAAATAATATTTTTGTATATTTTTGTGGATTTTAAATATTTTCTCTAAGAAAAAGAAGAGCAATAGTAGATTAAATGTATTCATACAGATTGGTACGGAATATGTATACATTTACAAGTATTTTATATAAGTATAATACAAGGATTATACAAGTTTTATAAAGTTATTATTGAAGGATATGGGGAAAATCCTCAAGAGCATCACGGAAGCGTGAGGATCGCATCGTATGCGATCGGGAGCGACTGGTCGCACTAGTTGTTCGATGCAGCGGAAACAAAAAATGTCTATGTGAAGAAACCACATGATCCAAGAACACTTCTCGGATCGTTTCATCTAAACCACAAACAAGTAATAGGATTACCTCTTGAAGCGTGGTTGCGATTAAGTCTCTAAACAAAGAGAGCTCCTGTCTCAAGTCCGATCCGATGGAGGAGACGCTTGCGAGCGCGTGGATGAGACGCGTACTTCTCGCAATCATTGTTGATGAACGAAGCTACGAATCTCTTGATCTCGACAAACGACATACAACGTCTTCTTCATGAGCATGGCACGCTGAAGTAGACAGAGATCCACGAGCAAACGATCGGGCAACATAACGACAACACTGCGACGATGTAGGATCTTTGTAGGGCATCCATGGTGGATGACCACATGAGAGATAGAGAGTGTGGGCGTGTAGAGAGAAGAGAGAGAGAGAGAGAGCATTCATTGATGTGTATCTGGAAGAGCAAGGGGTGCCTCTTCTTATATAGGGTTTTGGGAGTCCATGGATCCCAATCCATGGACAACACACAATCAATGGTTGAGATTGATTTGTGTTTCTTTCAATGGCTAAGATGTTATTGTAAAAACACAACAACTAATGATTTGATTTAAATTAATTTTCATTGATAAATCAACAAAATTAATTTCAAATTAAATAATCTTTGATAAGAGAAAAGATAACGAAGAGAATAAACCAATCTCCTCAAAAGAGGGGACGGCTACTCTTCTCCTCATGGAGAGTTCTAGTCGTCCACTTCTCTTTGGTGGACATAGTCCATCTCTTCTAATTATCATGAGATCTCATTATCACATGATATATATCATCATCTCATGTCGACAATATTTTCACCAAAAAATACCAAATTATCTTATGGAAAATATCAACCATGCCAGTGAAATTATGTGAATCTCATTCACAACCCAAAACTAAATATAATTATATTTTCAATTAATCATTCAATGTGAATCCAATTCACATTAATAATTAATCAACAAATATAAATCACAATATGCTCTCTTTAATATATTATAAATCACATTTATAATATATATGATTAATATGGATAATGCTCTCCACGTTATTCATATCCATGATAATTAAATCACATTTAATCATCTTGGAATTATTTTCTCATGTGATCAAATAATATGAATCACATTCACATTATTCATATCTTTTATGATTAAATCACATTTAATTATCTCAGATAACACTCCTTATAATTTGAATCAAATTCATGTTATCCATGATAATTAAATGTCATTTTATTATCAATTTTCTCGATGCTTGGATACATATATAAACAATGAAATTATCCATGAACTCTTTCAAGGATAATGCGCTTTCTCTGCGGATACTGGGAGATAAGGACAGGGTGATTGTATTGTTCCACGTATAGTGACTTGGATATTGAGATCACTTCTCAAATCCAGATCTCGGCCTCCCATAGATGCTTGATTAAATCAAGACCGCAAATCTAATCTTCTCATTGCATCTGAATCTCATTAAGATCAATGTCCAACATTTGGACCAACATCAGATTACTTCTCTACTGAGAGTAGTCACTAAAATCCAAACCCGTTTCATCGCTCCCTAGGAATCGAAACGTCATGGTTATACAATCATTTATGATCACATCACCCACAGGTATTCCCAACACCTGTACATCTTGCATACTGGAAAACTCAGAATAAACCCGAAGTATTAGATAAACTTTATATTGTCTACTTCAGGGTTTTATCAATAAGTTTCTCATTTGATCATTGGGAGTTGGTATCGATCATATACTTTCCAAAGGCATATATCATACCCAGGTCTAGATCATATACTTTTCAAAAGTATATATCAAACCTACAAATTCAGTCAAGCTTGCAGAGTGAGAAGATCGTGCACGGAATTTGATTCTTCCCAATAACTCATGAGTGAGCTCATGTCTTCCGGTTCAGTAACTGAACCTGCATGATCCCTTTGAGAGATCGTATTACTCATATGACCTTACATGCACACTAGCGTACCGGTGTATAGACCTTGCTTAGATCATCAACCTATTGGTCTGCCAAATGTACATACTCAGACATATAGTAGTACATCTGTCTCCGGTCAGAGGATTCGTGCATGTATCGTAACAGCATACGATATAGGACTTTGGTTATCTCGATCTTGTTAAGTCAACTCTTTGACCTAACTAATCTGACACCTCCGAATCTCTATTCCTATGCAGAGGACCTGCATCAAGAGGTTAGTCAGATATCAGCCTATGTGAGAAAGGATTGCTATCTCCTACTCAGGATGGAGATCACATCTTAACAATCATTTTACGGTGCTTGATTAGTCCTCAATCCAACCCATTATATATTCATCCATGCACCAGCCTCTATGATTCAATTATTAAATCAATAGCTGTATGATTATTAAGATGGCCATGGTACATAACCCTAATTGTACTAAGGGACCTATTATGTAAATTATTTATTATTCATTTCAGATCAGGGAATGATATTCGTAATAAAATTTATTGCATAATGGCTCGTCGTGGGCTCGCATGTCCAACAATCTCCCATTAGCCCAAAGATCCATCAGTGGGATAATCATTTAAACCCACACTCATGTGACAATTAAGCTTCACATGGTTCATCAAGATTAAATTTTTTGAAATCATAACATTTACAATTTCAGCAAATCTTATGTTCCAACTACAAGAAGCTTATTTGAGTCCATAGATGGAGTTATTCAACTTGCACACCTTGCTTTCCTCAACCATGAAGCCCTGGGGATACACCTTATGAATATCCTTGGAGAGGCATTCATAGAGGAATGCAATCTTGACTTCCATCTCGAAGATGTCAAAGTCAAGTTGTGCAACTATAGTTAGCTCTATTCTGATGGGTCTAAGCTTGGTCACTGAAGAGCAAGTTTCATCGCAAGCGATGTCTTCTCTTCAGTGTGTAGCTCATGGCTACAAGCTGCGCTTTGAAGGTCTCTACTTTCTAATCAGGTTCCCTCTTTCTCTTGAAGATCCATTTATACCTTAATGGGTCTAACCCTTATAGGTGGATCCTCGAGGGTCCATATACAACAATTGTATATGAAGTCTACCTTAGACTTTTTATGCTAACATCCATCTTTCCATGTCATGTTCCTCAGGAGCTTCATCACATGAAGTCCGATCGTTGTCAGACTTAACTGACACATGGAATACATCCTCAAACTTATTTGAAGAAGTATTAGTGCTTCATCTTTAATTATCCTTTTAGTTTTCGATTTCAGGAGCCTCATTATTATCCCAAGATTAAATGAGTTCCTTTTACTTCATTTTTATCTTGATTCTGAAGAGAGTCATCCTTTAAGAATCACATCCTTAGAGATGAGATCTTTTAAGAATCTCAAGGTCATAAAGTAGGTATCCACTACCATCCTTTATTTTCCTAATGAAGTAGCACTCTCTGGTGCTAGATTCCAGTTTACCAGCATGGAACCTTATGAGGATATATATTGTAGTCTCTACTACATATATACCTTGGAAACTAAGACGTAATTATGCTAATAGTAATCATTGATCAAATCATGTCACACATTATCAATTGTATCTTCCCATGACTCTATTGAGTTTAGGTGCATTAGGAGGATTGAGAAAGGAATGAAATTCATATCTCCATAAGGTATTATTTGAATTCATCTAACAGGTACTTGCTACCTAAGTTAGATCAAATTCATAACATCTTTCTTCAAAATTTGGTTCTAAACAAAAATTGTGAAATCTTTGAACATTTCAAAGCTTTCTAAGGTGAAGAGGAGAAATCTCATATCACAAATAATCACTAAATGATATTACATATCATCAATGTTCATTATTATATAGATGATCCACTTACATCAATATTTATGAGATCCTGAATACCTTGACATCTAACACCATTCCCAGAGAAGGGTGTATTGGACATTTTACTTTGAATACTACATTCAAAAGTATGTAAGATTTGAAATTTTAAACATTCTAAAGTTTCATATCGTACTAGTCCATTGATCTCATCAACAGACATATGTCCAAAACTTGATGCCAGATCATTGCCAAATGATCTTCATCCTCCTATTGATCTTTTAAAGGTTTAATTTACAGTCTTAGAAATCTCAATGAACCATTCATTAATTTTCTAATTTTATGGAGTCCACTGGAGGTAAGAATACTATCTGAAATATATCCATCATAACTCTTTATGATAGGTTTATTCAATAATTCTTGTTTATTTCCAACACTTAGAAACAAATAATGAGTGTATTCTAATATCTAGGTCATAGAGACATTCTCTAAGACTACCACTGAGAATATGAAGTCCATCTATCCAATAGAGATTGTTGCAACAATTACATCAAAATTTATGTAGATGACTTTTAAACATGAAGATCAAATTCTCTAGTCTTTTAAAACATATGCAACCCATTGCAAGTGTTGTTAGAAGATTGAGATACAATTATAAGACTTTATCTTATGAAATAAGTAAGCCAAAGTCAATGATTATATGTAGATTATTCTGATGCCCTATATGAGTCCTTCACTAAGGAATTTAGACAGACTTGATAGTCATACTATCAACACATCAACTCATTGCAATATTGGCATTCATCCAACTCTTTAGATGTCATATGGAAGTCAAAGAAGTACGGTCAACTCTTTGACTATCCTTGTCATCTTCGGTCTGACCCATGCTTCCACTGTGCTCCCTTTATCTATAAACAACCATTGCTTAAGACTAAGGATCTCTTATGTTAAATTAAAAAGAATACAATGTAAGAGCATTTCAACATTTAAACATGCTTCATTAAATTCATACAATATGATTAATATGAAGCTTTATGAATGACTAGACTATAGATAGTAGAAAGATGACATTCACCATGTCTACATCAATCTAGTCTCTCAAAACATTGGTTCAGGTAGGTATCCAAACATTTTGAATGCATCATCTCTTATAGAGCTACCATTTTGCATGATGCAGTGAACCAAGTCATTCATGATTAAATGTCTAGAGCACATATGTATGCCAAAATATCTACTTAGGGTTTTATAAGGATTAATTTGACAATTGCGATCATCATCAACATGTCACTTCCAAAGTACATTCGATGAGATCAAGACTGCAGAGACATACAAACCCTAAGGTTGTAGATGTAATGTCTATTTAATAGTCATTCCTCATTATTATGAGGAAACTTGCACATTGCAACCACATACAATATGTGTCCAACTGCAAGTACAATATCTGGATCATGAGTCCAATCCATGATATTTTACTAGTTATTATTGAGTATAACATTGAGTGGGTTTAATGAAGGATTATCTGAAATAAGAAATTTTCAAAAGTGTATATATCTATATATACATATTTTATTTTGATTTAGGATTTTTTATATCAAAGTTGTCTTGCCTTGTCAATATTGAAAGTTCATTCCCTTAATCACTTTCAATGTAAGATATATACTTACCATTATATCTCAAGCAAGATCTGGGATCTCCTTCCTTATCTTTGTCACATCGCAATAATATGAGAACTTGTGACTACGATAAAAAAAGCGGGAACACATTCCACCTTGCAAGTCCAACTTTCATATCCCAATTCGGTCTTTAACACCTGGGCCCACCACCCCTAAGGTGATGCTGACCCGTCATTAATTGAACCAACCGTCAACAGTCTTAATACTCGCTATACACAATCCAATATCACCCCAATAATATGAGGACTCGATATCGGGGGTCACTACGTATACGGCCTTACTCTTTCGAGAAGCTAAGAGCCCGTCCAAATGGATTAAATGCAGGAGCTCTCACTTTGGACAGGCGTCTCCTATATACAATATCTGGCAACGGAACCATTCACTTTTATGGGAGACCATGGATGTTACTTATGTAATCCTCCATATCATATTCAAATTCTAATTAATCATCATGAATCACATTCATTACGATCAATTTTTCCAAGGGAAATAACACATCTATTTATGATAGAGTGTCTTAATTTTAATTGGATTCCAATTAATCTAATCATATTAAAATAGTGATCCAATTAGTATCCAACAAACATTCTTTAGTTGTTACTTGAATTATGGTATTATCTAAAATACGTATTATATCGACTTTTTAATAATTAGAAAATACATCATGATCTCTCAGGCATCATTCGTTCCCAACCCGCTGTCATGGTTAGTACCGGCAGGAGCGAGACAGACCGCACACGGTGCAACCTGCTACCCAACGCTCCCCGACTAGACACCATATCTGCATCAGGAAAAAACAATGCCGAGTCAATCACTTTGTACTTGAGATGATCATCGGTTTTTCAACTGAAATTATACCATATAGTAATAATCAAAATCATTTTTATTATAAGGAAATTTGCTAGACAAATTCCCAAAGCCTATTCAAGTACAAGTGTGTTAAAAGTGTATCTAGCAACCACTTGGTGATCTAGATCTAATCTAATCATTCATTAGTTGAGCCAATGTTATTTAAGGAATAATTATTGTTCTAATATTTCTCAAATATTATCCACAATTATTTCATGAAATTATCTATTAATTTCGCATTTTCTTAAATGACAATCACAAGGTTTTGGATAGTGATGCAATTTACAACAGTGACCCTCACTAACTAAAATAGCATATCTTCATTCATTTTAAATCCAAATTAAGCAAAATCAATTTCCATAGATTGATAACTTTATTAAAAATGAAACCATGTGATAAACACACATTTCCAGGCATTTTAAAACCGTAATTAACATCTTAATTACGTCTCTAACCGCCATCCTCGAAATAGTGGACATATGGTCAATAAAACGATCATATCTTGAGCAAATGGAATCCAAACTCAAATTCCACATTTTCCTTATTTAATGGAGAACATTATCTAAATGATAAACTCACGTTTAAAGATTTTAAACAGGGCCGACAAATTATCACAAGATAGGGCTGCGAAAATTGAAATACTAAAATCTTCACGAATCCAAACGAGCCTAAATTTTCGTAGGTTCATGGATCATATTTAAAACCTCCGTAAACCTAGCTCTGATACCAATTGAAGGATATGGGTAAAACCCTCAAGCATATCACGGAAGTGTAAGGATCACATCGTATGCGATCGGGAGCGACTAGTCGCATTAGTTTCTCGATGCAGCGGAAACTAAAAATTTCTATGTGACGAAACCACATGATCCAAGAACACTTATCGGATCATTTCGTCTAAACCACAAACAAGTAATAGGATTACTTCTTGAAGAGTGGTTGCGATCGAGTCTCTAAACAAAGAGACATCCTGTCTCAAGTCCGATCTGACGG
The DNA here is from genome assembly GCA_037367405.1 of Ottelia alismoides. Classification (NCBI taxonomy): domain Eukaryota; kingdom Viridiplantae; phylum Streptophyta; class Magnoliopsida; order Alismatales; family Hydrocharitaceae; genus Ottelia; species Ottelia alismoides. Next base: position 246,709 of record JAZKJV010006080.1, on the reverse strand, counting down.
AGGAGACGCTTGCGAGCGTGTAGATGAGACATGTGCTTCTCACAATCCACGTTGATGATCCAAGCCACGGATCTCCTGATCTCAACAAACGAGATACGATGTCTTCTTCTCGAGCAAGGCACGCCGAAATAGACGTAGATCCACGAGCAAACGATCGTGCAACATAACGATGATGCTGGGGCGATAGAGGATCTCTCTAGGGCATCCATGGTGGACGGCCACATGAGAGATAGAGAGAGTGGGCGTGTAGAGAGAAAAGAGAGAGAGAGAGAGCATTCATTGATGTGTATCTTAAAGAGCAAGGGGTGCCTCTTCTTATTTAGGGTTTTGGGAGTCCATGGATCCCAATCCATGGACAACACACAATCAATGGTTGAGATTGATTTGTGTTTCTTTCAATGGCTAAGATGTTGTTATAAAAACACTACAACTAATGATTTAATTTAAATTAATTTTCATTGATAAATCAACAAAATTAATTTCAAATTAAATCATCTTTGATAAGAGAAAAGATAATGAAGAGAATAAAACAATCTCCTCAAAAGAGGGGACAGCTACTTTTCTCGTCATGGAAAGTTGTAGCCGTCCGCTTATCTTTGGTGGACTTGGTCCATCTCTTCTAATTATCATGAGATCTCATTACCTCATGATATATATCATTATCTCTTGTCAACAATATTTTCACCAAAAAATAATTCCAAATTATCTTATGTAAATATCAACCATGCTATTGAAATTATGTGAATCTCATTCACAATCCAAAACTAAATATAAATATATTTTCAATAATTATTTAATGTGAATCCAATTCATATTAATAATTAATCAACAAATATAAATCAGAACATGCTCTCTTTAATATATTATAAATCACATTTATAATATATATGATTAATATGGATAGTGTTATCAACATTATTCATATCCATGATAATTAAATCACATTTAATCATCTTGGATTTCTTTTCTCATCCCCAAATAATATGAATCAAAATCACATTATTCATATCTTTGGTAATTAAATCACATTTAATTATCTCAGATAACTCTCCTTATAATATGAATCAAATTCATATTATCCATGATAATTAAATCACATTTAATTATCAATTTTCTCGATGCTTGGATACATATATCAACAATGAAATTATCCATGAACTCTTTCAAGGATAATGAGCTTTCTCCGCGGATACTTGGAGATAAGGATAGGGTGATTGTATTGTTCCACGTATAGTGACTTGGATATTGAGATCACATCTCAAATCCAGTTCTCGGGCCTCCCATAGATGCTTGATTGAATCAAGACCGCAAATCTAATCTTCTCACGGCATCTGAATCTCATTCAGATCAATGTCCAACATTTGGACCAAGATCAGATTACTTCTCTACTGAGAGGAGTCACTAAAATCTAGACCCGTTTCATCACTCCCTATTAATGGAAGCATCATTGTTATACAATCATTTATGATCACATCACCCTCAGGTATTCCCATCACTTGTACATCCTGCATACTGGAAGACTCAGAATAAACCTGAAGTATTAGATCAACTTTATACTGTCTACTTCAGGGTTTTATCAGTAAGTTTCTCATTTGATCATTGGGAGTTGGTATCGATGATATACTTTCCAAAAGCATATATCATAACTTGGTCTTGATCATATACTTTCCAAAAGTATATATCAAACCTACAAATTCAGTCAAGCTTCTAAAGCGAGACGACCGTGCATGTAATTTGATTCTTCCCAATATCTCATGAGTGAGCTCATGTCTTCCAGTTCAGTAATTGAACCTGCATGATCCCTTTGAGAGATCAAATTACTCATATGCCCTTACATGCACACTAGCGCGCTGGTATATAGACCTTGATTAGGTCATCAACCTATTGGTCTGCCAAATGTACATACTCAGACATATAGTAACACATCTGTCTCCGGTCAGAGGATGCATGCTTATATCATGACAGCATACGATATAGGACTTTGGTTATCTCGATCTCGTTAAGTCAACTCTTTGTCCTAACTAATCTGACACCTCCGAATCTCTATTCCTATGCAGAGGAACTACATCAAGAGGTCGGTCAGATATCAGCCTATGTGAGAAAGGATTGCCATCTCCTACTCAGGCTGGAGATCACATCTTAATAATCATTTGACGGTGCTTGTTGAGTCCTCAACCCAACCCTTTAGATATTCATCCAAGCACCAGCCTCTATGATTCAATTATTGAATCAACAACTATATGATTATTAAGATGGACATGGTACGTAACCTTATTTGTCCTAAGGGACCTATTATGCAAATTATTTATTCCTCATTTTAGATCAGGGAATGATATTCGCAATAACATTTATTGCATAATGGCACACCGTGGGCTCGCATGTCCATCATTTATTTACAAGAGGATTTTATCTACAACTTTTACATTGTTTTTTTATTGAGGATTTTATATAAAACAAAGAATTTTATGTGTATAAATAGAATTATTTATAGCTTTTATACACATAGATTTTACAAAAAATAGATACATCCCGTAATGTATATCCCACGTGACAAAATAGTTTTACAAAAATTACAAAACTTTTCAAATCATTTTACAAAAGATTTTAAAAACATTTAACAAAATAATTTACGAAAGTTTTACAAATGTTTTTGTAAACTACTTTACCAACATTTAAAAATATTTTACAAACAATTTACAAGCATGTTTTTGCAAACATTTTGTTTTCAAAAAATTTACAGACATTTTGTACAATATACTTAATTTTAATACAAAAAAAAATAATCATTTTAAAAACAAAACAATTTTACGGCACTTTTATAAATATTTATACAAAAATAATTTTACAAATATTTTTCCAAACATTACAAATATTTTACAAATGGTTTTACAAAAGTTTTTACAAAATATTTTCCAAAATAATATTATGCAATCAATTTTACTAAGGAATTTAGCAAATAACTTTTCGAGAAATTTTATTACTAACTAATAGCCTTATTATAAATGAACAAAAGTACGATTAATGGCTAAAGTATATATACAATATATATACGACACCCCACAATACTTTGCTCGAACTATGTCCTCATAGTGACCAAAGAGCTACAAAGGAAGACATAGCTCATGTTATTTATAGAAAAGTGAAAAGAATCTATATAACAACGATTCATTGAATGTAAATAAAAGAAAAGAAGTCGATGATCCTCCTTACACTAAGGATCAAATAATCCTAAGTATAGAAGATTGTACAAACAGGGAAAACTGAGGGAAAGAATGAACAACTCAACGACTCGACTTGTCCTCCCCTATACATAGTTTAAAAGATCTCTAGTTATAGACAAAGAACACAAAAAAGTTGAAGGACATGTGAGAGAACAGAAGAAATAAAAAGACATCAAAACGTGAAAGAGATGATATGAATTACATCATTCCCCCTATAATTAGGGTCAAGGATCCCTAAATATAAGCAACAATAGGAGTGATGAAACATAACAGAAGTGGAAAAACTCAAGTCACTCACCTCCCATATACCTAGGATAAAGTACATCCTAAATATAACACACATACTCGAAAAAGAGGTGAATGATAAAAATGGAAGAAGAAAGAATCAAAATAAAGGAGTATATACAAAAGAATATCAAACACATGTATCATACAAAGAGGATGTCAAGGAATCATCATATGATACCATATAGATGTAATCAACCATGAACATGGATGTATCATGATCTAGATATGGCTTCAGCAACTATCCATTCACAACAAATGGTTTTGCATCTGATGACAACCCATATAAGAAAATACTACCATTGTTACACATAGCTCTAACAGTGAACGATCCTGAACATTTCCTTTTAAGTTTGCTAGGGAACAACTTTAATTTCACATCAAACAACCATACTTTATGATCACAGGAGAAACTCTTTCTTTTGATTTGTCTATCATGCCAGTGCATGACTTTCTCCTTATACATGAGTGAATTGTCATAAGAGAAATCTTGGAAATCTAGCAATCGGTTCAAGTCCACTTTCCTATTATTTCCTACTCTATTATAGTTCAAATTACATACAAGGAGTGCCCATAATGATTTGTAAATAAGCTCAACCGGTAAGTGGCAAGGCTTTCCACAGACAAATCTATAGGGAGACATACCCAACGGAGATTTGTACGCCGTCTGATAAGCCCATAAAATCGAGTTAAGCATCTCAGACCTGTTTTTCCTATCTTGGTGTACAAGTTTATGAAGCATAGTCTTTATCTCCCTATTTGAAATCTCATCCAAGACATTTGTCTGTGGGTGGTAAGGAGACGCAACTCTCTTCTCATTGGCGTACTCCTTCACAAGCTTCTTGACTTCTCTTTTAATGAAATGGCTTCCCCCATATGAAATGAGTATCTTGGGATTCTGAAAACGCAATAATGTTGTCCTTAAGAAAGGAACAAATCGTATGACTATCAGCGGCTCGGATGGGGATAGCCTCCACCAAATGACTAACATAACTTACGACAAGCAGAATGTCTTGAAATCCCTGACTGATAGGAAATGGCCCAAGGAAGTCTATGCCCTAAGAATTAAAAACATCTAAAATCTGAATATATCTCAGGGGCATTGTATCTTTGTAACCGACAGTTCCTCCCATTTTCTAACATTCAGTACAACCTCAAATGTAATCTGTAGCATTCTTAAATAGAGTTGGCCACCATAGGCCATTTTGTAGAAGCTTAGTTGTTGTGCGCTTCCCCAAATTATGCCCACCAGACTCTATTTTGTGACAATGCTCAAGTACACTAGTGTATTACTCTAGAGGAATGCACCTTCTCCATATACAATACACACCCTCAATAAATAGGTACAGATCCTCCCACTAGTAAAAATGAATCTCTAATAGGAATCGGTCTACCTTGTGCTTTGGCCAATCATGTGGAACTTTCTCAAGATAAGATAGTTCACAACATCAACATACTAAGGGAGTGAGGCCACTAACAAATTGGTTTCATCTGGAAAGGTCTATGAAACTGGAAGTACTAATTGCTCATAAATCTCTACATCTGTGACCGGTAAAGGTTATCTCCCACATCATTTTTCATTCCAGGTTTATCTCGAATCTACAAATCAAACTCCCGGGGATGAAGGATCCATCTAATAAGGCATGGTTTTGCATCCTTCCTTTTTTGTAAGTACCTTATGATAGTGTGATCCTTGTATACATAGACATGTGAACCAAGTAGGTATGAATGTTACTTCTCTAAAGCAAACACCACTGCTAACTTCTCTGTAACTGTATAATTACGTTGTACTTCATCCACAGACCTACTAGCACAGTATATGGAAAATGATATCCCAAACCCTTCTCTTTCACAAATAAACTCCAACTTCATAGTCTTACACGTTTGTCATGATCTCAAAGGGGAGAGACCAATCACCTGGCGGAAGGACAGGAGTTCTAGTAACCATGTCTTTCATCTGGTGAAATGCAAGGAAGACTTTCTCATCAACTATAAACTCATTCTCCTTGCACAAAAGCTTAGTCTAAGTCATGGATATCTTGCTTAAGTCATTGATGAATCACCTATAAAATTAATTGTGGCCAATGAACATCCTTAATTTCTTCAAATTGTATGGTGGCTCTAACTTGGAGATCATATCAATCTTAACCAAGTGAACCGCATGCCATTTTTGGAGATGAAGTGGCCCAATATAATCCCATTAGTCACCAGAAAGTGACTCTTCTCCCATAAGAGCACTAAGTTTACCTCACAACAATGATGAAGTACTTGGTCTAAATGATTAAGACATAAGTCGAAACAATCCTCGTATATAGAGAAATCCTCCATGAAGACCTCAAGGAAACAACCTACCATATCGGCAAAAATGACCCGCATACACCTTTGGAATATATCAGGGTCGTTTCACAATCCAAAGGGCATCTGTCTAAAGGCGTAGGTGACAAATGAACAAATAAAAGTAGTTTTCTCATGTTCTTTAGGAGCGATTGCAACCTGGTTATATCTTGAGTATCCGTCGATGAAATAAAAGAAGTCCTTCCTACTGACCTCTCAATAATATAATAAATAAAAGGCACTGGAAAGTGATCTTTCTTGGTAGTTGAGTTCAAGCGCCAATAATCTACACAAACATGTCATGAAGTAGGCACATGGGTCGAAATATCCTTACTACGATCACTCATCATGAGAGTAATCCTAGATTTCTTTGGGACCTCATGCAATAGGATGACCCTCTTGGAATCCAAAATTGGATAAATAAAGACAACATCACACCATTTCCTAATCTCTTTCTAGAGACCGTCCTAGAGATTCAGGTTTAGACATTGTTGACACTCACAAATTGGTTTGTTGTCATCCTCTAAGTAGATATGATGCCAGCACATAGCTAGACTAATCCCAAAAGATCTGAAATATTCTAGCCTATGTCCTTGCGGTTTCTCTTGAGAACCACTAGCAAGCAAGATTCCTGATCGTCGGTCAACAGCGAATTGATGATGACCAGAAACATTTGTGGTGCACCCGCAAGGAAGGCATCCTTCAACAATGAGAGTAAGACCTTAAGCTCAGGTGGGGTCTAAATATGCTTTGTGACTACCTCTGTAACTGCACTGGTAGAAGACATATGATATGCACACTATGAGCCATCCACCACGGCTATTATAGGCTTAGCATGTAAAATCTCAGAAAGGTCTGCAATAATGATCTTTGCTCAAAATTATATGGCTCATCAGGATGTTCAAAATTCTCAGTTATTCACCAACAAATATCTCAGAAATCACAGTAGGAGGTGTCGCATCAATAATCTCAGAAAAAGAATGTATCTTAGGATTCTCAAAATGTACCTTTGAAAACTCTGAATGATCCTTATAAAACAACTCATACAATCCATCAGCTGACAACTTTGAATGATAAACAGGGGAGTGATTGTTGATTATGCTTTCCAGAGGTTCCTTCCAGGAAAGGAACTCCTAGGTGTCCATGAAATCTATTAAAAGGCCAGTCTCTCCAATCTCCGCAAGAAAATCACAATCCTTAGAATCTAATGTAACAATCTGTCTCTCATCTACTTCTTCTATTGGTGGTGATGGCTTCGGATCTAAGATCATCTCTATCTTAACCTTGTCACTGAGGAAGTGAAATTTTATCTCTCTACTCCCATAATTAACTACTTCCTCAGTTGTTCAAAGGAAGGGTTGACTAAGTATGGTTGGGGTATAGAGTAACGGTGCGAAGGTATCCATATCCATAACAAAAAAATCAACTGGGAATCTCATTCCTGGCATCCTTCTTTAATGTCCTCAAGAATAGCCCTCATCCTCTTGATCGATCTATCAACAAATTGAAGGATCATCCTTGTGTATATAAAAGGCCCCAACCCAAACTCAGTGAGTAGCGAGGATGGCATGTGATTAATGGAGATGCCACTATCGAGTAGAGTACAGTCTCACTCTTGACAAAGATATGACAACGGATGTGCGGTGGCCCCTTATCTTTCGTTTTGGGCGGAAGGTTGGTGATGGCATGAACTGTGGCCATGGTTAAGGTGTGCTTTTCTATTTTATTTTGTATGTTTTGCATTGGATGATGCTTTTGAGTACATTCTTATTTCATTCCATTTTTTGACTGCAAGCATGTACTCCATGTCCTTAAGAAGTGGCGTCTCTACAAATATGTTCTGAAGTATCTCTACCACTCCAGTATCTGATAGTGTTGTTTTTAATCATTGAAAGTTTCGAGTTTTATTCAAAAATGAAGGAAATGGAACATAATAAGAAGAAAAATCATACTATTCATTTCTCTTATTCAAATCATATCCGTCATGTACATGTGGATAACTAGAATCAGTTTGTACAATGTTATCCAATACAGGAGTAGAAGAAGAAGAAGGAATAACTAGACGAGCTGCTTGGTCTGTTGGTGTAGAAGAAGACTCCATGAAGGGTGTATTCTCCTTTAAGGCTGACTCAGCAATGCATCTTCCTTTATTATCTTTTTGGTCTTTTCTGAATAGTGATGATGTCAATGAAGAAGATGGTGAAGAAGGTGATGGTTGTGATGAAGATGGTGGAGATCCTCCTTTCTCTGGCTATGCTACACTAGATCATTTCTTAACTAGTGATGAAAATGATGAAGTCAATATATCTCTCTTAGCGGATCGATCTCCCAATCCCAACTGCTGCGCGGGCAGCTACAATCTCCTACTACTCCTGAGATGAATGGTGTCAGATAAGTTGTTGGGATTGGTTTCGACCTGGGAAGGAATCAATATCTTTGTAGTGGTTAGGTTGTCAAGCCTTTGAGTCAAATCATTCCTATTCTTCATCAGAGTGCCCGTTGATCTAGTGGGGGATTCATCGAAGGTGTCTCTGGATGCTCAACTATGGGATGTCGATGAGACTGGTAGTGTTGTGGCTTCTAGTACCCAGAGTAGTGGGACTGATAGTAAGGAGGGGGGGTGCAAAAACTATGCATGATACTGCTGCTAGTAGTGCTAATAATGATATGCAGGCTGCATCTATTGTTGTCCACGTCTCCAATTCTAGAAGTGTGGTGAGATGGGTAATGAGGCTGTAGCAGCTGGTGTTGGGGTTGTAGTCTCCCTTCCTAGAAATGGTGAACATTCCTCTAACTCTGATGTGAACCCAACTAACCTTGCTTTGATGGACGATGCTAGCTAGACTCGATCGAACCAAATGTTGTTCACCTCTTGAATGAGAGGTGGAGGTGGGGACTGCTACTCAGGAATGTAAAGAGGCTGCTGGTTGAACGGTACAATTCTTGATGAAGGTGACTACTACGACACATGATACGGGGTCTGCACGTAGTAAACGTGCTAGATTGATTAGAAGCTCTAGATGCTTTGTAATCTCATCAATTTTATCCAACTGCTTTGTCCTCTTCTCGATCACTTGTATCTTTTCAATCTCCATGGACCACTTCCTTATAATATCCACTTTGGATAGTTGATTTCCTATGATGGTCAGATCTGCACTCTCCACCCTGTCCACATCTTGTGATGCTGTCATGTTGACATCCTTGTGGGTGACTAAAGGGGAGCTAACAAGATGCTTCTGAAAAGCATGTGAAGAAGAAAGAGCTATAGACCTATTCACCATATCCTAGAAAATTTGATATTGGACATCCTAATCCTTATTCAAATGGGACCCCCCGCAAGTGGCATCTCCTAATTTTTGGTTCTTAATGCTCAAACCCCTAAAGAAATTTTGCACAAGGCTTTTCTTGGGTATATCATGATGGGGGCACTGATTTACCAAGTCTTTAAATCTTTCCCACACCTCATGAATAAGCTCATGAGACATTTGGGAGAAGTTGGCAATAGAGGACTGCATCTGATTCAGTCATCTTAGGGGATAGTACTTGCTTTAGAATGTTGACCTAATATCTTCCCTAGACATAACAACCTTCTCTAAACGTTTTATCCTGTATAATTCCTTATCCATATGACTGAATGGAAAAGTCGTCACCTTCACTACCTATAAGAAAATGTTAGGGTAGTCTATTGTACCACATATGCAGTCAAAATGTTAGAGGTGTATATAAGGTTCTTCATTAATGTGTCCATGGAATATTGGCAGTAATGGTCAAATTGTGGGCTTAATCTCAAAATGCCCATGAATAATAGGTATTGAATCCATGTATTCGTTTTTCTTGCACCTAGATTATGGGCATCCTTAAGTGTAAGCATGGATACTGGCTCTGGTGGATCACCTACCCCATTCCCACCTCCATTCGGTTGCTCACCCTCCTCTCTCCAATCTTGAATATCATTCCTCAAATCGAAGATCCTATCTCAAAATCCTATCTGGATGTCCATCTTGCTCAGTCAACTATGCTTGAATGACCTAAATAGAAGCTAACACTGTACTGTTGATCTTATTCTGTTCTACAATGGTACTCTTGCCCTTCGATGGCGTCAAGTGCTCTGACTCGGTATCTAAAAATGTAAACGACACTTGATTAGACCTCATAAATGGTGGAGTCTCAAATGATAAATCAAGATTAGAGTCAATCTCAAACAGTGGTTTTATAGATGAAAACATTGGTGATGTAGAGAAAGAGAAATATTCGAAAAGTGAGCCTTCCCGAATAGAAGAAGATCAAACTGGAATGGGAAATGAGATCACAGAGTCCGAACACGAAATACTCCAATACGACATCTTCGATGTAAAGTGAGAAGATACGAGAACACAAAGTCAAGTAAAGATAAATAATGAAGAAAAGGCATGAAGGATACGAAGGGATCTTTGCACTAACAAACAAACACAATACAAGCCCCCGATTCACCAGCTAAACACAAGTGGAGAACGTAAGAGTTCGGTGTTTTATCTTTTCAACTTTAGTTTTAGTGAATCTACAAGAAGTTACCTACCACCACTAACATAGTGTGGGTCGCCACTATCGCCTAACGTACGTTCTCAATCATTCCTAATCAATGGAACTATATGTCTGGGCTATAAGGTTCAATATCAAACAAAGGGAGAATGGAGAATGAGCAAACCAAAAATGATTTTCTAACATCTGAGGCAAGTGCTTGCATCTCAACATTGCACCCCATAGATGTGTACAGGAGCATAGGGCACAAGTCCAAGGATTTGGGCTATATCCTTATAGTTGCGTCCTCACCAACTTTGTTTGGAGGTAAGTACCTACAAACAATGACGGGGTTACTCTCCCCAAAATAATGATGATTTGTCCTTACATTTAGTTTTATTGTCGAGTGAAAATTAGCAGTCCCTTTATTATTCGGTTATCACCATTTTTTAACTTTTTTTCAAAGAATCAATTCAATTAATTTTCCAATTCCATTATTTCTTAGGTGAGAAAAATCAAAGGAGGAGGTCAGAAAAGCCTATGTGATGGAAATCAATGATGCTTGCACGAGATAGAAATGCGTACCTTGCTCTAGCAGTCTACTTGCAGAATGATTCTCGCACAAAAAAAATAAGGAAAAATAAACTAACCTAAATGATGCATGAGAGGCGTCATAAGAAGTAACTTCTTTTAGCAGGCAAGAACAAATTAATTTGACTAATTCCAATCATATTATCTAGTCTATAGGAACATGTATTCTATTGTGGGCTTTGGATCTAATAGATTACATGTCTCAACCAAGGAAATAGAACCTACTTCTAATGGATCAAGCACATAAAACCGTGAGAAACAAATAAAAATAAAGGTGATAAAAACAAAATTTTGTGAGGTCCCCCAAGTGCATCGACACATGGGGAATCAAACTCCGTACACACAAGGTTATATAGTGACATTAGAAAAAGGAAAAAGTGGCAAGTGCCAAGAGAATAGTTACAACTTTTTACACGAATAATGATGCAAATAGAAGTATAAAAAAAATAAAAAAATATGTGCAAAATTTTGCAAATTCTTCTAAGTCTTCTACTTCTTCCTCATATGCTCCCATGTTGTTCCATGTATAAACAAGACACCTCTGCTTCGCTCGGGTATGCCGGTGCTCCTAGGAATGCCACCCTTAGTGCTCGGGCTCTCGTAAGGAAGAGAAAAACAAAACAGATGTCAGATAACAAACATAAAAATATGAGCAAAATAAGAAGAATAAAAGCAGATAGACAAAAAAGGAAACAATGAGAAAAACAAGTGCATGTGTGGCAAGAGAAGAGCAAGTAAAAAGATATCTCAATCGAATCCCTAAGTCCAATCTTGGGGAACTTTCGATATTCGAAAAAATGAATTCTGCAAGTTTTGTGTAAGTTCTCTCACGGCACGCAGAATTCGAAGTGAGTGCTCACTCCTCAACAAGATGCATATCCAAACAATAATATATATAAAAATATAAACAAAAAATAAAATGATAGAAATATATACAAGTGAGATATACAAACAGAAATAAGAAGAAGAAGTAACAAAAAAAGAAGACAAGAAAATAAAAATAAAAACAAACAGATTTCCACAAACAAATAATAGCATGCTATAAGAAGAAAACCTAGCTACCCTCAACGTGCCTGCCCGGCAACGACACCATTTTCTTGAGTCTGGAAAAATGGGTTTTCATTTAATTGAAATTAATGCAGATTCATAGCAACCATAGCAATACCTCAATCAACCTTTTATTTATTTCTCAAGCCAAAATAAATCAATGAAATGCAACCAAGAGAATTTTGCTATTTATTAACATGTATAGCGTGCGTGACCGAACTCAGGGAGGCTACAAAATCCTGAGAGTTATTAAATCAATGAAGAATAAATGAAATAAAAAATGAATTCTATGCATACTACTCTTGGTTTTTGTTGAATTTTTATCTTTTAAATTTTTTAATGATTTTTGAAATTTTATGTTTTTTATTCGTTCATAATTTTATAATTTTTTTTTATTTTCAATTTTTACAAATGTTTTAAATTTGTAAAATGAAAGAAATAAAAAGAAAAGGAAAGATAGCAATTTTTTGGATTTTAAAAATAGAGGAAAATGTACAAAAAATAATATAAAATTATTTTTTTATTTTTGGTATTTTTTTATTGTTTTATGATTTTCAAGAATTTTTTGATTTCTCTAGGATTTTAAAAATAATTAAAAAATAGGAAAAAGAGGAAACATAAATGATGCAAATCTTTTTGGATTTTAAAAATTGTAAATAAAATCAAAAATTAAGAAATTATGCACCAATAGAAAGACAAAATTTTAAATTTTCAAGAATGTATTTTATGATTTTTTTGGAATTTTTAACGATTTTCCATGTTTTTTTAGTGTTTTCGGTGTTTAAAATTTTTTTGGTTTTTATAAATAATTATCAAAAGAAATTTGGTCAGAAAATAAAAAATAAAAACACTAACATACTATTTTTTGAAATTTTCAAAAAGTTTTTTATTTTTTTATTTTTTATACAAATGAGTGATATTTTTGTGGTTTTATTTATTACAAATAATATAATTTAAAAAAATGCAAAATAAAAATTCAAGATGAAAGAACGAATGAATAAGATTCTAAAATGATTTTTTTTTATTTTTAATGGTGTTGTGTTATTTATTAAATGCAATTAATAGAAAAAATAAAATGTAGACTCACAGGGACCAAAGTATAAGGAATGTTAATTGTTGGACCAAATAAATAACAAGATTAAGAAATACATGATTAATAGTGTAATTTACCAAAAAATGTGCATGCCAATACACGTGAGGTGCATTAGACAAGACTTACTTATGATTATTTAAGTTTAAGGGGGCAAACTATAATAAAGATCAAGTAGGGGTTTTGTTGCAATTTTCCAGATAATCACGTGATAGGTATGTATTGCAGTTCACATAGGACCTAAAAGCAAATAAAATAAACAATGAGGGAAAATGCAAATAGTCAATAAAATACAGTCTGACATGTGTCCCTAAGAGGACTTGTTTACAAAATGACATAATTGTAGGGTAAATTATGCAAAAGGTCACTGATGCAGGTGCAACGAGCGTGCATCGTGGATGGCTGGATTTGATCTCTGTTATGATTGGATGGCTGAGATGCTGACACGCTTGGTCGAATGAGATTTGATCTCGAAGCATGATCTACGACCAACAATTGGGGTTTTGCCAATGGTGGAGATTCAATATGGCGTATGTTGTTCTTGATCCAACGATGCGGAGTAAGACTATAAGAACCGGTATGAAGGAGATCGCTGGCTACTTTTAATCAGCTCTTGATTAGCTGATATTTATTTCTACCGCCCCCTGACGATCTGTAAAGTTCCCTGTAGTGTTCCTCCATCGTCCGAATGAAACGATAAAGTCCAACGAACGCCGATGAATGTTCTGGAGGTCAAGAAGCCTGCAACATCTATGTTGACCTCTAGGTTCTGCGCCTTGCTCCCAAACTCGCTCCTAGACCATGCAAACAAGTTAGCGCTCAGAGGTAGACTCTCTGACCATCATTATTAGTAGAAAATGAAGAAAATAGTGACGGACTCTCTGACAATCATTATTAATAGAAAATCGAGAAAATAGTGACGGATTAGGACCTCCGGTGGATGGTGGTTAGAAGGAGGTCTAACTCTAGATCAGAAATGATCTAGAGATGATCAAGATGTGAGAGAAGATGTAGAAGGAGAAGGCAAGCGTGAGATCTAGTACGAACGAAGTGGATCAGAGAGCTCCGATCTTGTTGATCGGAGCGTGTGTGTAAAAATCGAATCTAAGCTAATAACAAAAAAATACGAATTATAAGCGAAATGGAACGAGATTAACCTAAATTATCTAAGAATGAAATGAGAAAGGGAATCACCGGGATATGATGCGTAGAACAAAGAGTCCGAAGCGGTGGAGGAGCTCCGGCCACGTCCTGTATCTCAATATTCTGGTGTCTCCTCGCACTCATAATCGCATGTATGTGTCACTTTCACCTTAGCGCACTCAAGTTTTAATATCAGGTGAAGATTTTTGTGGAAAAAGTATCAACGACAGTGGGGGACGATATGTGAATATAAATAGGAGATAGGTCCAATGAAGATTCAAATTTGAAAAGCATGCAATCCATGGCGTGGTTAATGGAGTTATCAATTAAGAGTTGAAGATGGTTAATAAGGCAGGAAGAATGGAGAAGAAAGAAGAAGGAATTATGGACTGAGGCATGCATGAAAATTCTGACAAGAAAGACAAACACATGAAAATATTGGTGGAGGCAATGAATGGGGAGTTGACCCGGGTCAGCAGACCCGAGCTCAACCAATCACAGCGCTCGACGCTACAGGAAAAAATCGCTACGCAATAAAAACGTATAAAAATGTAAAATTAATTTGAAATAAAATAGAAAATGAATTCAAATTAAAATTTTGAAAATAAAAATGTTAGTAATTAAGTAATCTTATTTGTGGTAATTTTTAGTGAATGAAATAAAGTATTTACAAGGGTAACAATAATTAAAATATGTTATTTATAAGTAAATATACAATACCATGATTTTTAACTTATTATTTTTTAAAATATAAACAAATTTTACAATTTATTTATTTACAATTTTTTACAAGGATTTTAATAATATGTTTATTGTATTTTTCTGAGATGATTTATTAGGGTAGATAAATAGGTGTATTTGCAATATACATATGGCATATATACAATATGTACTTGATTTTATTTTCTTTTTTTATTTTTTTGATTTTGTGATTTTTATTTGGATATAATATACACAAATGGTTAAAAATACAATATGTACAAAAACACAAGGAAAATATATATACAAAAAAGACACACCGACATATTATACAATAACTCCCCAAAAAGACACAATTCACATCTTGACTCTGATTTTTATTAAAACACTTCCATTTAAATATTATTCAATTTAGAGTACACTGAAAATGAGTTTGGTTAATTTTTAGTTTTTATGAACCAGATATTGATATGACAAGTTGAGCTTGGTGGCTTTTTCAAAGCGTTATTATTTGCAAAATGTTCAATGATACTTTCTGCAATTATTTCTATTATTTACATATTATTTTATGCACAAGTTTCAAGAAGAAATTATATTTATTTGGAGTGAGTTTGGTCATAAATAAAATAATGTATAAAATAGGTAATATATATTGTGATGTATAAGTGATGAATATACACTGGTGAGGATTGATTTTCTTGTATTTATGCCTTATCTCCCCCTGCTTTATTCCTACTTGATTAGGTCAAGTCTTGACCTACTCTCGGGGTCAGAGTTAGATTGTATCTATTACATATATACAACCTTTGGTTATCTTTATTTTTCCTTTATTTATGTATTTATTTATTTTAGGTGAAATTAGTGATAAATATATGATATTTACACAAGAATGAGGGCTAGTTAAATGAGAGATTTATTAATATTTAGATGTGTTTTATAAGGGATTTTAAGCTAAAATAAATGCATGAAGATTCATCAACTTGTTCGCTGACACAACTTTTTGTAGTCGATGGACAATTATTGAAACCGTACCTCAACCAAGACACTTTCCGGTCTGTTGTCAATCCATTAAATGTGATATACCAAGAAGAGCTCCCCACAGCTGAGGGATCCGAAAACTAAAAACACAAAAATATCCCCTCTTTTTCTTTTTTTCGTCTTTCATTTCTTTTTCTATTCTTTACTCTACCATTTACTCAATCATTCCCTTCATCACTTCTAATGCTTACGATATGCTTCATCCTAATTATAGTGGGATGAGTGACTTGAGTGTTCATTCTTTAATCCCTCACATGCCTACCAAGTTGTTAATAATTCTTTTCTATATTTAGGGCATCATTACCCTATGTATAGGGGAAGACAGGCTGAGGCGTTGATTTCATACATTCTAAACCCCAACCATTCCTGCTTTGCGTACATTCTGTTATGCCTAATATTACTTAATCCTAAGTGCAGGGGGGGGGGATTGAGGGCATAGTTCGTGTTAAGAATAGGGGGATCGTATCTATGTATATATACGTTAGCCAAAACTCATACTTTTTTATTTTCAATAAAGATGGCTAATACATTGGGCTGCTTATTCAAAAAATCCAATAAAATTTTGCAAAAATTCAAAAATACCTAGAAATCCTCAAAACCTTTTCGAAAACAACATTAAATTATGCAAACCTTTGTGAACATTTGATAAAAAGTTCAAAATCAGAAAATGAGTTCACAAAATATTTTATTGCATTGCAGGCGTATTTTTCTAAGTGATTTTAATAATTGAACTCGTCTAAATAAAATCTGAATATTGGATCTTCTTCTAGACCTTGATACACTTATTTTTTGAGGAATATGTTAAGGATTAGAATTGGGACACTTTAAATCACTTTGACTTATTTCTTTAGGTTCTATTAGATTATGTTCCTAACTCAATTCAATGTGAATAACTATAACTTTTCATGTCATCCGTACGACTCTTGAGATATTGGCTTGACTTGAGACCTAGCACTCAGCACGTATCTCAACCAAGATGGATTTTTGAACGTATCTTGGAATCTAAGTCGGGACGATACTAGGCCACTTTGTCAAGGCTGTCTCAAGAACCATTCTTGGAGACTCCTGAAACCTGAACTTCAACCCTTTCTTTCTCTGGTACCATGGACATCTAATGACTAGATACTAGATTGAGATAAACCTTCATATGAGGAATGATATGAAGCATAATTTTTCTAAGACCCCATAATATGGGTGGAACAAAAGAGTCTTTGTATGTTGAGGCAAAAAAAGAATGCAGACCAATGGCAAATGTAGAAATACCCAAAATAAGCCTATATAAAAAATTCAAAAAATTTTGATCTTCCAGAAAAGGCCTACTTCTTAGTGGAGACTTGGTCACACTAACTGAGCTTCATAAGGAACTACGACTACACTAGTTCGTTTCCACTTCTTTTCACATTCTTCTAGCTTCTGCGTAATTCATTGTGCACTGGCATGTACAAGAACTTTGAAGGAAATACACATCTCCCTGAGGATGAGTTACTAGAGGAGGAGATGACTGGATAGTTCAATTGTCTATCTGGGAAGAACTAACATGATTTACACACATGGTATCTGTCATCTCAAGGTTACAACAATATAATTCTTAAAGGACAGTTCTAACCAGACTATTAAGTTGAACCGTATAGAGCAGGATGGAATCTAAGGGTTGTTGAGACACAATTCCAAACATGAACATGGTTCCAAACACAATGATTATCCAATGGTCTTAACTAATCTCTAAATTCGGATTTTGTAAAGATAAGTTTAAAAGTCATAATCATGCTACCTTCTATATTTTCATTTTCTTTATTTTATCTTTTGCGTCACTTATTCTCGTAATAAATGTTCGCTAGGGACAAGAAAATGTAAATATAAGTGGGGTGGATATCCATTCATTCATCATTATTACTTTATTTTATCTTTGAATCCCTAGACAAATGCATGTAAATATATATAACTTGTACAGATTAACACACAGTCTGTTTTTATAAATAGTACATAAAAACATGCATTTAAATACAAAATAAATAAAAAAATAATAATATAGGAAGTATGCAAATACTAACTAACCAAAAACCTTGAGACTAATGCAATATTGATGTGGTCGACAAGGAATAATGTACCAGGAGATAAGGGTAAAAAAGCACAAACAGAATAACAAAGACACCTAGAAACCCTAGGTGCCCAATACACTACATATATAACCAAAATCACACTAAGTTATACGTACTCTTACACAATGCAAATAAAGCTATATTGAACACAAAACATGCACAAAATAATACATAGAAAAATACAAAAATAATTTCACAGTATGACTAGGACGCACAGATGAAAAAGTTGTAAATAGAACTTTAATGATCAATATTTCCACCATATGAACTCAAAATTCACTAAACATACTTTTATAGTTCTTAAAATTAAATTATATATTTTATAAAGATGATTTCATTAAAAATGGAGCTAAGATACAAAAGTTGGTGTTTTCATTCCCATTGTACTACATACCTATACATTTTATTCATTTCATTTATTCTTTGTAATTTTTAATCTTTTTTATATTTTTGAATACTTGTAAATATAATGTTAAATAAATTAAACTTATTAACATAAAAACAAAGGCATTGAGAATGTAGTAGAATAAAATACATATGTATATCCTACCTATTATATACGTACATCTACTTATTTAGTATAAATAACATCATAAAAATGAAATAAAAATATGTAAAGATGTATTTAAATATATTATAAATATATAAATTATGTATACATATAATAATATTTAAAATACAAAATAAAAATAAAATACACAACACATAGGTATAAATACCTATAATTATACTTACAAAAATTAACCCATAATAAAAAGTAGATAAAAATAAATAAAAATAACCTAAAAATAGTAAATAAAATAATAAACAACTTTCATGTTTTAGGTTATATTTAATAAAATCATCTTCTATTTTATTTTCCTTTTCCTTCTATTTTTATTTTAGTCTTGTCTTTTAGCAGCTGAAGTGGATCAATGAGAAGGTGGAGTTGGTTGACCTGGGTCAACTAACCTGCCCCCTCATGAACCGGTCCTCGCTATGTTTTTTTTCCTTTTTTTTGCCAATCTTTTAGGCTTGAATCAAGCCCGATCACTAATAGATTACTTCACGAAAAATCTTCTCAGAGTCATCAGCCTCTACTCAGATCAGTGAGTGACTCAAGTCAACCTTTGATTCGCATGAAAACCCTAATCAAAGATCCCCACTTGAGCAACCAAGTATATAACATCTCATCCACCCAATTTTGAAATTTAATCATTTCTACCAGATTTTTCTCCTCAAAAGTCATCGTCGGAGCTTGCCCTTCGTGATTGGAAGCGGAGCCTCTAGATTGGCGACGTGGAGGAGGAGGGGCGAAGGAAGCGATTACCATCACCTAAGGTCTCCTCCAAGTGGTTTTGTTCCTGACAATCCCTAGTATAGTGAGCATTATATTCATATCTTTCTTTATTCCTATGCATGCAGAAAGGTAAATCTGCCATTTATTTCTTTTAATTATGTCTATTTTATCCTAAAAATCAAAACCGTAGTTCATCGGAGATCCAAGAACCAGCTTGTGTTCTTCCTGTATTAGAATGTTTACCGACCACCTGAACATCTCCACATCTTCGTCCCTTCTCTCCTTGTCATCTCAATCCATTTCCCATTCCTGATCTTACTGAGATCAAGGAGATCGATGCTTGATCTCCACATCTTGTAGAATCTCCTTGGCACATCCTTTCCATCCCACATTTTTGCTCATATAAGGGTCAAGCAGCTTTGACCTCAAGCCTTGAAGCTTTTGGTGTATGCTATAACATGAAAGGACCCCATGTGCTGGTCGAATCATTAAATCCTACAGCTCCAGACACTCGGACATTCTCCGACTCGCCACACCTCTATTAATGAGGTCTTGAACTTTTTAACCTATCTCCCATCTGCGGAATCAACCTGGGAAGGTGAATAACATTTCAGCTACTCGGGGGACCATCAGGATCAGGCAAGAGGCTCGAACGAAACTCAACTAGGAATGGCTTCCTCCTTGTTCATCCATGCCCTCTCCTGACCATTGTATCAAGAACAAACTTTTGGTGGAGCAATAACCATCCTATCAGGTGCCACGGACCGTCATATCAGAAAACATGATCTAATCTCTATACTCCATCTACAAACTGTCATTGGTCATCCATCTTATGCCACGTGGATAAGTGGAGTGATCGCAACCGTCCATCAACACACGATTGGGGGTATTTCACAACATAACCCCTCTGCCTTTTTATTTATTGTTTAGTTTATAAACTTTCATATGCAGTTGTATTATTTTTGGATAAATTAAATTATTTAGTCCAATGCAGTTTTATTTATTGTTAATGCTTAAAACTCTTAGAAAATTGTAACTAGGTCCCTATACTGTTGATTTAATTTTGTACTTGTGTTTTATTTATTAAAAATATCAATTTTCATGTAAATAATATAGGAAATTATCTTAAGTGCTTGGAACCATATTTTATCACATATAATTTTCACAAGCTAATTAAAATTTTTTCTTATTTATGAAAAATAAAGAACATTGCATTTTTTCTTGTTTAGAAGTCATAAAATTTATTAAATATTTCGAAAAATTCAAGTATGACTATTTAGCTATATTTTATCATTTAATCTAATACTTTTGCAAAATATTAATAAAAACTCTTAAAAGTCACAAAACACGGAGAAACTTATAAAAATTCATAGAAAATCACAAACTGATTTGATATGTTGTATGTTTCAGAATTTTCTTTGTGTTATATAGTATCTAGGAAAATTTAATTTCATCTCATACTGAATTGATAGTATTTATTATTTCCATTTCAAATTTTTTTATTTTATGATTCCTTTTATTTTGTGTATCTCTTTATTTAAAAATCCATATATTTCTCACAAATGATCTAGAGAAAAAAATTATATAATCCAAAATAATTTTACTTATGAAATATTGAGTTTATTAGTGATATTTTAAAAATCCAAAAACATTTTTTTCTATTCTTTTTCTATATAGTGTACATATATATTTGCCTTTATTTTCTTAAAATTAAAAATTTGCAAAATTTAAAAATATATAGGTAAAAATATAGTAAAAACCCTAACAATATATAAAAAATCAAAAATACAAAAAATCCCTAAGTTGTTGACTCATTTTTCTTCTCAACCTCGTGTACTTCTTTGTGGTTCAATCCCTACTGCTTGTCCACAATATAAATTTGTGTAGGGTATAATAATTTTTATCTCACTTCTTTATATTGCATAATAAAGATTGTTGGTTAATTATCGGTAAATTTGGAATGTTTGAGTATTGAGATCCAAGAGGCACCGATACAATGATTGCTGGATACGACTTGTGGGACACCGCATGCCCTCCAAGACTGGACATTAGGTATCTCGATCCATCTGATTAATGATTTAGGATATTAGCCTAATGATATGCTTAATGTACACACATAGACATATAGTAATACAACTTTCTCCGGTCAGAGTATGCTTGCCAATTGTTGGACTTGTAAGCCCTCAATGACCCATTAATGAAATACAAGTTATTATTTTGTCACATCCATTTGAAATGAAGTGAATGAATGTGAATGCACTTTAATATTAAGGTCCCATTGTACAGTTAGGGTTATGTACAATGGACATAACCAATACAATGCAACTTGGAGGTCACAACTGACTTCCAACATGTGATATTCAATAAAGATCTCCGGTCTGAGAACGAAATGGCAATCTATCTCTCAAGACTAATTTCTAATGGACTTCTTGATGTTGGTCCTATGCATAGGAATGGATATTCATAAGTGATGGAATAAACAAGTCAAAGAGTTGACTTAATGAGGTGGAGATAAACTATGACCTGAATCGTAACTATAACGATCAGGCACACATCCTTTGTTCTAAGATAGATATGCATCTATATGCCTGAGTATGCACATATGACAGACAATTGGTTGGTTTCCTAGCCTAGGTCCATATACTGGCATGTTGGTATGCATATGAAGTCGTATAAGATGTATGATTTCTCGAAGGAATCATACAAGTTCATACTTGATGAACGGGGAGATGGATCTCACTCAAGAGATGATTTGGCATCAAAATGAATTCCATACATGGTCGAGATATTAATATATGCTTTTAGAAAGTATATGATTAATATTATTTCCCAATTATCAAATGAGAAATCTATTGATATATTATGAAGAAGATAGTCCAACCAGATGTAGAACTTCGGATTCATCAAAGTCTTCTAGTGTCAGGGATGGATGAGTATTTGGAATACTTAGGGTACATATATTGTAATGGATCATCTACCATAACACTTCCATTATGAGGGATTGATGAAACATGATGTATTTTAGTAGCTCCATTTAGCTAGATGATTTGTGATTTAATTGGATTAAATCACAATTCATTTTAATCCAATTTCCATTTCCAATTCTAATTTCAATATTCAAATATTGGAAATAGAAATGGTCATGGAAATGGAATTATACAAGCTCCTTGAGCTCATTTCTTAGCTCCAAATGGTTTGGACTATGTTTAGAAATGGTCAAGGAAGATAGATTCATCTTACTGACACTTTATTCGCTCATGGAGAGTATGATGTGTGAGCTCGTTGAGAGTGTATATTGTTATAACTCAAGCTCAACATTTGTAGGTATAAAGAATTTTACAAAAATGGTATAAACCCTAAAATTGGATAGTTATCATAATTTCAAGTCACTATACATGGATAGTATGTTCTCCCTAACATTATCTCCAAGTATTTACATTCCTATCTCATGAGTCGTAATTGGATTAGGACTCATACATGTTATTGGTAATATTGTATTAATTATGATTATTACATATTTCTGATAAGGGAAATTTGATGAATATGATTCACAAGCATAACTCACTAATTAATGTGAATAGTGATTCACAATAATTAATATTTGTATAATTGCTATTCATATAAATAGTTTTGTAAATATGATTTACATAATTTTTCCAAGGCATGATATTTTGTGAATTTGATTCCCATTAGCTTTTTAGATGTAATTGGATTTACATTTTATTTTGGGCTCATGAATATGATCCATAATCTTTAAGGATTATCTCCATATTTTTTTTAATATGATTATCAGATGAATTAATTAATTAAATAAAATTTATAGCAACAACTTCCATATAGTAGGTGATGTGGCATGTACATATGATGTACACAAGGCTCTGCATGGTTGTGTTATAGTTTAATTAGGACTCTAAATCTGTTATTTATTTTATTTTATTTATTTATATTTATTGAAGATAATAAGGAGATAATCCTTATTGAATTAGGACTTCGACTTAGCCCTGATTTAAAATCCAAGGCTACTAAGGCACATGTTGGACGTGTGCTTTAAGTATAAAAGGAGGGCAAGGCCTTCTCTTTTTTCACAAAAATTTGATAAGCAACTCCTCCTCTAAATTTTGTGCCTCCTTGGGAGAGAAGGAGTCTTGAGAGTCTTCAACTCTTACAATTATTTTCTTGTTCCCTAGTCGATGTTCGGATTCATGGGAAACAACTCTCCGAGCCGACGAGAAAGAAGTATGAAGATCGGACTTGATTCGAGAGATTTCTTTCAAAGAAACTCATGCTTCAAAGGTAAGCGTGATCTACTACTCATATTCACCGTGAATATTAGAAATCAAAATGGATAATTGTTTCCTTTCTTATTTGATTTCTTTATACACAAGTCATTATGCTACATTCTCTATTTCATGCAATGAATGAACATTTTTTTGGCAAAATGTTTGTGAATATTCCATGTTTCAATGATGCTTACTAAACTATTCTTATTTAACTCCTTCACCTTTATCGTGACAGCATATGACACATGTCTTCTCTATCTCGATCTCGTTACATCAACTCTTTTACCTAACTTAATCTGACACCTCCGAATATCTATTACTATTCCGAGGACCTACATCACGAGCTTGGTCAGATATCAGCCTTGGAGAGGGATTGCAATATCCATCTTAGTCAGGAGATCATTTATTAACAATCATTTGACAATGCTTGGAGAGTCATCAATCTAACTCGTTAGATATCATCCATGCTTCAGCCTTTATGATTCAACCATTGAATAAATAGTTGAAAGACTATTAAAATGGCTGATGAATCCCCCTTTCATCACCTTTATTCTTTCATTCTGGCCTTTAAACCTTAGATAAATGCATGTAAATATCACTATTTTTGTAAAAATTAAAATTCATTATTTATTACATATTTATTGTATAAATTACATTGTTTAAAGCCAAAATAAAAGAATAAAGAAATGAAAAGAAAAAAATGTCAAAGGTATTTTATAACCCTAAGCCTGAGACCTAGGCATCTTGATGACTAGGTCGACAAGGAATAAAGTAGGGGGAGATCAGGGTCGAATAGTGAAAAACCCTAATTTCATCATCTTAATTCAACTGGATTAATGATTAAATTTAATTTGTTCGTTACAGTCGGGCAAAATCGGATTTATCAAAAACCACTTGAATCAATTTATCAATTATACATAAGAGGCAATTTTTTTATTTTACTTGGGCAAGCCCAAAGTTGAACTCAGGAGGCAGCTTTCTCCTTAGATTAATTTAGAGTCAATCTAGATGTTAGGTTTTCATGAGTATATTTTTTGTATTTTTTTTTTATGTAATGTCAAATGCACAAATGTGATGAATGAATGCAATGCAATTCAGACCAAATTCGAGGGTTAAAATGTGAATATTATCAAATGAAGT
Organism: Ottelia alismoides; assembly: GCA_037367405.1. NCBI lineage: Eukaryota > Viridiplantae > Streptophyta > Magnoliopsida > Alismatales > Hydrocharitaceae > Ottelia > Ottelia alismoides. The sequence continues at coordinate 221,966 of JAZKJV010006080.1, read as the reverse complement.
TCAAAAATTCTCAAATTTGGATAAAATGTCAATTATTATGAAATGAAGCTACGCTAATTGTTTGGGATTTTTCGACTCAATATGAATTAACTATGAATTAAATATGAACGCAGGGTGGTTTTCACAATTTTAATTTTAATAAGAGGAAAGGAAACATACTTTGTGAAGTCGGTAACTTACCTACTTCACATACATTTTTCAAAAATTTGTTTATTTTTTTTAAAAATACCACCGTGGATTTTCATAACTATATCCCTTTAATATGCCATTCAAATTTCGTCAGAAACAGAGACTCCTACGGCCTCCATCCAAACATTCATTTTTTAACGGTCACATATTTGTTGTATTTTACATGTTCTGGATGGAGGACGTAGGAGTCTCTGTTTATGGTGAAATTTGAATGACATATTAGAGGGATATATTTATGAAAATCCACGGTGGCATTTTTCAAAAAAAAGAAAAAAATTTGTGAAAAATGGATGTGAAGTAGGTAAGGTTACCTACTTCACAAAGTAGGCTCCCTTTCCTCTTTTAATAAATACCAAATTAAATTATTTTCAGAGATAAAAATTATCCTAGATACTTGCATGTGATGAATTCAGGAAAATTACTAAACATCATAAATAATTAATTTTTTACTTATTAAAAATCGATTAAGCGAAACACCAATTAAATTATTCAGACATCGTTATTCGTGTAAAGGACTTGCAATTTGGGCACAAATTAGAACTCTCATACTCTACCTATTTTGATTTTTTCGCAACTTTTAGAGCCACAATTAATTTAATAATCAATTAATATCAAACAATGGGTAAAATATTCAGTTTTCCATAAAAATAATTATATTAAATAACCAGAAGCTCATAAAAATCCAACAACATTCACAATGGAAAAAACATGAGTTTTCCTATAATATGCAATTTTTAGGATAATAAAATGATGCAAAATGAATGCTCAAATCAATATCCTAACATATGGTTGAATATACAATTACAAAAAATAAAATTGATAAAAGAAAACAATGCTGACAGGACTAAAGTGCAATTATATATACTCGCAAGGGTATTATTGCAATTTCTCCAATGATGCATGCATGCCTCACGCGAGCTTCTTAAAGGTGCTTCAATGTGAATTTCAAAATTGCATGGGAATTGGTGATATTTCTCTAGAAGTGTCCCTTTCTGTTATTTGCTAAAAGAGTGGAGAAACAAGCGCAAATGTCCCGATACACAGAAATTATGTACCTATCACCTTCATTTCTGGAAACGAAAAAGATGCTGAAGAGGATGAAGGTTTCTGGCAGTGCGGCCGCGGTAGAAAGGCTAGAGTTACAACCTCGCGCAGGTGGGCAGAGTTCGGGGTCGGCCGCACGTAGAGGCGGCGTGCACGAAAGAGCTGCAACCTGCTGTTGGAAAAAGGAGCACGGTGGCATGCGCAGGTGAGGCGGTGTATCGCACCGGAGACGACCACCTGGTGCGGCTGAACTGCTTGAAGTCCCTTGAGGTGCATGGGCCTAGGGCCCATCAAATTTAGGGGCCCTTTTTAAGGTCCATAATTTACTCATTTTCCCACTCTTAAATTCCGAATAACGAAAAGATGGTTCCTCTTCCATATTATTTCAACAATAATTACATTTTCTATTCCGGTCATTCTCAAGTTATATCATCAAATCCTCTCTCTATCTCTCACGAATCATGAAACCTCTAATTTCCAATGGATCAAGTCAGGCTCAGAGTCTCAAATCCATCCTACCATTGTAATTGTCATCCGGCAATTGGATTCCAAAACCGGCAAACCCCACTCTCTCTCACGAATCATAGGTTGCATGTGAGCCTTCTTTCTTTGACATTTCAGACATGCATTGCAGTGCAAACTCATGGCCCTCATCAGGTTGTCGAGGCCTGGGCATCAGCCGTACGATCACTTTCAAGTTGTTTTCTTATTTGCTTTACTGTTATCCCCAAGGTTGCCCTCAGCATGGACATAACCATGTGCCATCCACATCCAAACTACATATTCTTTCTTAAATTGGTAATCCTTGGGAAACAATAATAAATATGCAAACTATTGTTTCAGATGCGAGGGAAGGTGTCGATATCTCACATAAGTACCAGCATGATATTGCAATTATCTTAGAAATCTTGTAAGCACATCATTGCATGCACTCTCATGATTTTCATTACACAAGTTGGATCCGAGCACCATTGTAGCTAATGGAAGCCCATTGATTTTCTTTTTATAATCTATTCGCTAATTCCTTGCAATCTGTTGGTACTATGACAACCACTTGCTGTAGAAGGCCCTCCATATGGAAAGGCGTACGACTGAAAGATCTACAAGCACTCCTTATCAGAAAGAATACTGAATGGATACGGTTTCACGACGGCTGGTGTATGTAGGGCTATCGGGAAATCTCGAGCTCGATGAGCTGAACTCGGGCTCGACTCGTTAAGGGCTCGCGAGCCTGACTCGAAATCTTAACGAGCTCGAGCTCGAGCTTGAGTTGGGTTTTATAGATCGTTAGCTTATCGAGTCGAGTCCTTGTTGGGTGGTGTTCAACTCAGAAACTCGACTCGATAACTTGTTTCCCCTCTTATTAACAAGTTGAAAACCTATATACCGAAACTTCTCCATACTATAGACCGACGGTTCCTATTTCCTAACCCTAATGACTCGTTAAAAGGTTCATTTGCATAATTTAATGTATAAAATGAAACAATGACTCATTGAGATGTTTATGAGCCAGCTCATTTTGAGGCTCGTGAGCCAGCTCAGAAACTCATGACTCGATAAGAGGCTCGTGAGCTAGCTTATTTTGAGGCTCGTGAGCCAGCTCAGAAACTCGTGGCTCGATAAGAGGCTCATGAGTCAACTCGAACTCGACGAGTTCGAGTTGGTGATCCAGGGCTCGACCCTTATCGAGCCCGAGTTCGATCCTTAGGTTTCTTATTGAATTCGAGTCCGAGTTGGGGCCAACTCGGTTCGTTAAACTCGATAGACACCCCTAGGTGTATGTTATCTTCTACATCCTCTCGAAATGTGATGATAACCTTGCTTCCATCGCTCTCATATGTAAGAGGATCCCACAATTACTTCCATCTTTTCGATTTTCCACTCTAGCAATCATCCAACATGATAGAAAACCTTTTGCCCTCTAATTCAGAATGGATCTCAGTCCTTTCCACTATAGCTCGACCAAGGATTTGATTTGTAGTTCATATGTTATTATTTTATGCTCGACGGCCATAAATATCTATATGTCTTTGTAAAATTTTAAGAACTTTTTATAAAAAAGGTGTACTAGTTTTATAAAATTGTATTATATTTTTTATAAGGGCCTATGTTTTTTCTTTTGCCCTGGTCCCACGAAATGTCAGGGACGACCCTAGGCTTCACGTGCTTGGGGTAGTTGATGGAGATGACTACCTGGTGCGGCTGAATGATGGAGTAGGCGAGGTGAGGCTCGCGGTGTTGAGGGTGTTGCAAGTGCGCAAAAGGAGAATCATGGGGTTGCTGAACGCGTACCCAGCCACCAACGCAAGGGGCAGAGCCTGGAGGAGGTTGGCTCGCTCTATGGGGTCTGTGGTGCGCGGGCTGATTGAGGTTGCTCTAGACCGGTGTAGATCATTGCAGCTGGCGAAGCGAGGAGGTGTAGGCCGGTGGTGAACCGCTGCAAGGGGCCACATGTGGAGTGCGACGAGGTGGTGCACCACTTCCAGGGTCACAAGTAGCTGGCGGACTGGAATGGCTGACGACGTGCAAGTGTGGAACCACACAAGAAAAGGGGAATGTGGCGATGGTGATTCAAAAACTGGGAAACATCCCCTGTGAACAAGGGGAATTGATGGTGTTTGTTTCGGTGCAGTAAATGTTATATTAATTGATTCAAGAAAATTTTCAAAAAATCTAATAAAATCACCATTACGATCATAATGCAAGATTTTCCCGTGGAAGTGCAGACATTTTTTAGATTTGGAGCATGGATGAAGGTGGATTTAGGAGAGAGAAAGAGGAGAACGAGAGAAAAGGTAGAAGAACAGAAGGAAGAAACAAGGAAAGAAGAGAAAGGGATTTCACATGTATGAATTGTGCCTTTGTTTCTAGAGCCAATGCCCCAGCTCGTTATCGCTCGATAGACTGGCTTGGCTAGAGCTCAGCTTCTACACGAGCATGTGTAACAAAAGGGAATGCTTCCTTCTGGATCTCGCCGGAGGTCACGGGTCGTCGTCGACTCAAGCTCCAAAGACCGGAGTTATCACCAAAGGGTTGGAGCAAGCTAGGCCTATGCCTATTATCAAAAGGGGATAGCAACAAGGCGGGGCATCGCGGCCTCTTTTTATAGGTTATTGGAGGAGGATCGGGTCGTGGGGAGTAAGACGCGACTGGGAGAGAAGGAAATCGTGAGGGAGTTGGAGGCGCGGGATGTGAGGTGTGGCAGTTGCGGAGATGGGAGCGGGTCATCGCAAGTGTGCAGCGGGGTGGACGGGTGCACTCTAAGCGGAGGATGCGGGCATCGAACGTGAGATGCGGGAAGGATGAAGGAGCCCATCACGTGTCACAGGTGATGGCGGGTGAAAGGAGGAAATGACACATGGCAAACACAGGTGCGACCATGTGGCATGTTATTAAAATAATTACAATAAATTAATCAAGTAAAATAATTTAACTAAAATAATGAAAATAAAAAATAAAAAAATGATAAGAAAGGATGATACATGGCATCTCGAGGAGCTGCCACGTCTCGCTCCTAGAAAATTCAAAAATTAAATGTAAAGAAAAATAAAATAGAAATAACAGAACTGGTCAAATCGAAAGGTGGTCAACATGAAAGTTTCTCATCTCGACGAGATCTAACTTTTGTGAAGGACCAAAAACCAAAATAAGTCATATGTACAAAGTGTATTTTTGGGTGTTATCTTATAGGTATAAAACACCATATTTTTATGTTTTGCATTTTTTTTGTCATTTTTAATAATAGAAAAATCTAAATAAAGTTAGAAAAAATATGAAATAAATAATTACAATTTAATCTATTTTTTTTGTAATTTTAATAATTAAAAAAAATAAAAGGATAAAATACAAGGGCAAAGAAGTCAATATGTACAAGATACAATAGGGACCCAAAAATCAAGTTTCACTTACGATCTCTGATTTTAATGAAATTAGTCTTGTTTTGAATGTCTTTAAATTTGTATTACTTAAAAAGTATGTATACCTAAATCAGATACTGTATAAGAGAGATATGCACATTTTAAGGTTCATGGTCTCAAACTTGGATTTGGGTTTTATTGGACAATTTTACAAGTTAGTATTTCTTGATATTTTTTCTTTATTAGTATTAGTAATATATATACTATAGAGTTGATTTTATTAGATTTGGAGTTAGTATAAAATGTATACAAATAGGTGAATTTGGCTAATATAGAGGTGATATTTACAAGTGAATTTTTGCTTGCTATTTAATACAAATATGACTGCTAAAATGCAGACATTATTTACACATGCATGAATGCTAATTATGGAATAAAAGTGAATATATGTAGCTAATTACACAGGAACAAAGCTCTATTTTAAACTTTTAGAGTGATGAATCACAAATTCATCAATTAGACAATAGAAACCTTGCTTTTTCCCTTCAATATTGCATTCTTGGGACCTATTTTATTCTTTATTATTTATAACTCAAATAAAGAAACGTTATATATGAAAGTTGTAGATAAAAATATATAGAAAATATAAAATTGAGTTTACACAAAAATAATATATAGTGTACTTTTTACACACTGAATAAGAATCCAAAATCCAAACTTCTCATACCAATATCTTCTGAACAAAATTCAAAATACATAAAAATCACTTTAATTGTATATAACTTTTAATTAAATATATTTAATGAAGGTTGTTTCATTCAATTTGAATTTGAGGTGTGAAAGCTAGGTTTTGGACTCCTAATGTATAGTTTACGTGAATAAAATATTCATTTTATTTATTCTTTATAATTTTATAATTTTATAATTTTGTAAATATTATTTATAATATATGTACATATTTAGATAGAATAAAACTATAAATAAAACACAAAAATAAATAATATACAAAAATAACAAATGAATATGCAATACTTATACCAATAAAATAAGTATAAATATTTATTTAAGTAAACCAATTATATCAGAAAAATAAAAGAAAATATATTTATGTATATTTAAATAAATTGAAAAAATATATACTATGAGAATAAAATAATAAATAAAAAAATACAAAATATAAATAAACTATACATAATATAGGTACATATACTCATAAATAAAACCCCAAAAGTAGATTATAATAAATTAACCCATAAAAATAAAAATCATAATTAAATAATAGAGAAAATACTTTAAAAAACTTATTTTATGACCTAATATTAAAAAATTCATTTGCTATTTATTCTTTATTTTACAAGGCATTCTTGCCTTGCATTTTTCTGGTTGGTCCATGTAGACCAACCAGAACTCAGCTTTTGTTGACCTCTGTCAACTGCCCCTTTTGGCGCCTCTGACCGTGTCAGAACCACGAGCAACGCATTCCTCGATTTTTCCCTGCTGCTTTGATCACCAGAACACCTCGAGTCCTTCTTTAATTCTCTTCCAATAACAACCATATTTCGTACGTTAACATGAGATACCATTGATCTCTATCGAGCCACTAAATAATTCCAATCAAAGTTGGCCAGAATCTATGTTTATAAATGAATCCCCTGACCTCTGAGCTCGATTTTGATCGCTCTCCGAGCCTGAAATCCTTCAACCCATCATATGTGAGTGTCCCTGGTGACAACAGACACATTCCCAAGGTGTTTGTGAGGCCGACGAAAGAAGAGAGGAAGTCCACGGCGGAGCTTCGGCTCGCCTCTACTCCCTGACTGCCCATCATGTATGAGCTTCACCTTTTAAATTCCTTTATAGACTTTCTTATCTCCTTTTCATTTCTGCATTTTATTTTCCATTTTGATCAGTGGAATAGCTTAGATTTTAGTAGTTCATTCACCAGAGGCAATAGGTCTCTGATTGTTACATTATGAAGTCGACTCGTTCTGACTCCCTTTTCACCCCATCTCACTTCCCTCCACTTCCTTCATCCATTTGACCCATTCAGATCACATGATCTTTGCTGAGATTATCACACCAGTTCCCCATCCCTCATCCTCATCAGAGCACCTTCGTCTTCACCCATCTCACATAAAATATTGCCAATAATGGTCCAGACCTAATCGCTCTTGTGTCGCGAAGCCTCCTATCCACTTTACAGGTCTGATGACCCTATATGAGAGGTATTCAAAATAACAAACAAAGCTCAAGGCAGCTGAAGCTCCAGGCCCCCTCCGTCGGGGCCCAGACCAATTCGAGGACATCGTCGATTGCGGAACACCTCCAAGAAACATTCATGCATTTTTGTAGCATATGAGGAGCTAGGAGGAGGACAAGTCGAGGAATTAAAGCCCAAAGATGGGAACATTTGTTCCCAGATGTTCTAGCAAAGCAACTGCCGTCGGATTGAGGAGGAGCTTCAGTTCTAATTGTGGAACCGATCATCGTCCGCTTCGCCCCGATGATGGAATCCCATATTTGATCATTACCATACATTGGTGAAGCGTCAACGCGTGTTGTGCGGCTGTCACATTTTGAAGTGAATCACCTTCAACCACATGATAGCATTCCTTTGGGGGTAATTTGCACATCTTCCCTCACATTTTTTATTTATTTTGTATGAGTCTTGTATATATAATTTGTGGTACAAATAAATGGGTAAATATTGTAGATAGACCCTTGAGCTTTCATCGAATTATATTTGGGTCCAGTCCACGTCACCTCACATGCAGTTGCTGACGGTTCCAAAAATTGCGCTTCTTAAAAAGATAAGATGTCGTAATTTATCGTTTGCTTAAAAAAAGTGATGTGATTTTGTCGTTTCGTTGTAGGCGGCAATCGGAGACGGTCAAGAAAATAACCACACAAAAAGTTAATCAATTTTAAATCGATGCGGTTTTATGTTTATTTTACTTGGGCACGTCCCAAGGTCGAATACAAGGAGGCAAAGGAACAACCTAGAATTATGTCTATCAAATTTCATGTGCGGTTTTTGAGGCGGTCATTTTTTGTATTTTTTAATGCAATAAAGGATGCAAAATGCAATTTCGGCCTATTTTAGGGACGAAAATGTAAATTATGCTCACACAATGTCCAAAAAATATGAAACTTGGTCGAGATAACAATTATGACAAAATGAATGCACTATAATTTATTTGGAATTTATAGATGCAAGATAATTTTTTATGAATTTTAAATGTAAACAAAAATGAATTTAAATATTTAATTATAATAAATATTAAACCTAATTATTTTCAAGGAATAAATTATCTAAGATCTAACACTATGTAATGGACCTCAGAAAAATCCTAAACCCTGAAAATACTAGTTTCAATACCTATTAAAAAGTAAACACTAAAATCTGCAAAATTATTTTTATAGGGCAAACTATGCATGCAAATACAAATCTTTTTGGGCACAATGTCAAGCACAATTAATTCTTTAATATGTGATTTTTCGGGAATTTTTAGAGCAACGGTTAATCAAATATAAATTTCAGATCAAGAAATGGTCAAATTATGAAATTTTCCATAAAAAATTTAATAATTAATTAACCATCGATCACAAAAATGTCTACAATATGTCAAACTGTAGAGAATTAATTGAGGAACAAAATGCTATTTTTGGATAAATAATATATGCAATGAAAAGGTCTAAACTTAATGGGGAACACAGGGGTATTTCTGCAATTAAATAAAATAAATAAATAAATATAAAATGCAGGGGGACCTAATTTTAATTACTGATAAATAGAGGGAGTCTTTTGGAAATTCCCAGCAGGTCACTTGTGTTGCACGTGACCCCTGGGTCGGCGGGGGCGCAAGTGTGAATATGAAAACCTTCGGGGGCCCTTCTATAAAATGACCAAGTGGTCACATGCTGTGCACGTGACCCTTGGACTGTGGTTTAGATGGTAGGGACGCCAAGGGCCTTGCTGAAAATAGCCCAATGGGCACATGCAAGGCACGTTACCTCGAGGTGCTACTGTTGACGTAAGATGGCGTCCCCGCACGCACGTGTGGGGGGTCTCAGGGCTGGACCCGGCCGGAGGCGTCAATGGCCGGCAGGAGGAGCTTCAAGCATTGGTCGGTACTGCGAAGGAGAGGACTGCTAGGTGTCGTTGCCTCGTACCTGTTGATGGCCTAGAGAGAGCAATGGGTGGCCGCTGAAGTAGTTGATGACGGTCGAAGGCGAGCGAAGTTGTCGAAGGCGTAGTTGGAGTCGGAGAAGTTGCTTGGTGAAGACGAGGCGGAGGCGATGAAGTCGGTGGAGTAGGCGTAGGCGATGAAGTCGATGGAGAACATTGGCATGGGAGGAAGTCGATGTCGACCGTAGGCTCGACGATGCGAAGCACGAAGCTGAGCAGCAAGTGCGGCGACGGTCGCTGCTGCAATGACCACGGAGGGGGGGGGGTGTGGCTGGATCTCACCGTAGATGAAGGGCTTCGAGACGCTGTCACCGCCAAAAGGGAGATATGAGGTGCAGCCGACGGATGAATGAACGAGGCGGCGGTGGCGTTTCTTTAATAGGAGATGGGTTGGGCGGCCAGTGATGGAAGGTTTTGGGATTTTTTGGGGTTCAATCGGAGATTGGTTAGGGACGAGGGATGACTGGATTTTGATGAGATCCGACAGGATCTGGGCGAGATTAGAGACGAAAGAGGGAGGAGATCGGAGAATGATCTGATGAGGAGATTGGCAGCAATGGGGTGTGAACGAGATCCACGGTGGTATCATGGCTGGGCGGCGGAGGTTTTGGAGGAGAAGCTGGGTCGTCCGATCGGCCGAGATCGGATGGTCCCATTGAGGACGCGTGGCCGAGGATTTGGGGCCGGGCGAGGCACGTGTGTGGCACGATCCTGGGAGACACGTGCCTAGCACGTGCGACCCTTTATTTTTTTATTTTTTTGTAAAAAATGAATAATGAAAATGCCAAAAATGGCTGACACATGGCTTCTCCAGGAGCGGCCATGTGTCAGCACCACAAAATTTCTAAAATAAAGATTTTAAAAAATAAAAAATAAATAGTAAATGGCCTTAGATCGAAAAATTTTCTTCACAAAAATAGCTCGTCTTAATGAGATCTGCAACTTTCATGAAGACATCAAAACCAAAATCGATCAAATGCACAAAGTCAATTTTTGGGGTATCCCATGTACATACCTTGATTTTTGGATTTTGTAATTTTTTTGGCATTTTTAAACCAGGTAAAAAATCCGGAAAAAATATGGTAAAATCAAGAATAAATATTTACACATTAATCTATTTTTTGGATTTTTATTAATTAAGAAAAAGAATAAATAAAAATAAAATAAGAAAAAGACCAATTTTGTACAGTTTGTTAGTGAAGACTCGGACCCAGTTTGTTTCTTAGATTTCAGGCTCAATTTGGATTTGGATTTTTGCGCATTTTAATAAAACTTTTATGAAAGAAGACAAACGAAAAATAAACAAATTAAAATAGGTTAAATATGTACATAAAATACTACGTCAAAAATCGCTAAAATACAAAATCTACAAAAGAGGCCCAAAACCCAACTTTCACATATTAGCTCCGAATCACTTGAACTTGGTATTATTTTGAAGGTAATTGAATGTACATTAGTTAACAAGTGAGTAGGATTAAAACAGACACTTGATGGGAAAGATATGAGGTTTTAAGTTCGGAAATCCTGAAACTAGGGTATGGGTTTTTGGTCCACTTATTTGGGTTAGTGATTTTTTGTGTTTTTCATTTATTCTTGTGAGTGATATGAACATAGTGGAGGTGTTTGTGGGTTATTTGGAGTTAGCATGAATTAGTTAGAAATCCGGGAAATTAGGCTATTTACAGCTCATTTTAGGCTGAGATTTTTGGCTACTTATTTTTTGCTGAAATTCATGGTAAATTGCAATTCTTATGAAAATATGCACGAATGCTAATTATGCAGAATAGATGCAGAAATACTGTTGATTTTGAGGGATTTGAGCTTAATAAATGAGATTTAGAGTGATGAATCTGAGATTCATCATCCCCCTATACTTAAACCATGCTCGTCCCTGAGCATCAAAAAGAAATGCCATGAGGTGAAATGAGATTGGTTTCCATACCAAGACCATGAGCGATGGTGAAAATGAAACTAGACGTGACCTTTGGATTATTTGTGTCTCGGAGCTACTGTGAGACTTAGAATTTTAAAATCAACAGCCTTCAAGTTCTTACACATCATTGCTACAGTTTCGGCTCAGAAGTCATCGTAGATAAATCCTCTTCTCAAAGTACACCCTATGAACATTGAACAATCGACTCATGTGTGTGAAAGGTTTTAGCTCTTCCCATCTAGAATGCCGGACTACCATGCTCCTCCCCTATCCAGTAGCTCATCCTCGGGGAGTCAAGTATTTCCTTCTAAGGTCTGTCGCGTTGTGTTCACAATCGAATTGGGGGAGAAGTTAGAAAAAGGGGAAAATAACTGTAGGGTGGCTAGTGTAGTCACCTCTCCTCGTGAAGCTGGCCAGTGTAGCCGAGTCTCCACCAAGATCTACAGGTTTTCTTTGAAGCTTGGACCTTTTTGGTCGGATATTTATTTGGTAGAATGCTTCTTTGTATTTGGCAATTTTGGTGGTTCTGCTTGGATCTTGTTGTGCCCCTACGGATATAGAATCTTTTTGTTCCGTACATTTTTTGGGGTTTTAGAAAAAAATGTGCCAAGCCATCCATCCCTTTTCCGATGCTTTATTTCAACACGTACTCTGGTCTTTAGATTTCCACGCTACCAGAAAAAAACTCACACAGTCTCCCAACATCCCGTCTAAGTTGAGCTAAGTGCATAGTGCGAGAGTACAAATTAATTCCCTATTCCAGAGTCGTACCCAGAACAAAGAGACCAGGATAGACACTAAGAATCAAACGATGCACATTATCATGTGGAACTCAAAGAATTAAGTCAAAGACCTGAAGCTTCTAAAATGCTATTTCTCGGTGAAGTTCCTCAGAAAATTAGGTGGATTAAGGTCAAGTCCATACCACTCTCAGTTTCTTCTCATAACTTGGTTCAGAACCCAAAGACTTTTCACAGATGCAAATGCATGAAATGTTGGATGAAGTGCAAGTGTGTGAAATGCAGACGTTTTTTCTTTTTGTGAAATTTTTTATATAGGGGGATTTTTTATGCAAAAAGAAATAAGAAGCCATTTTTTTCAAAAATTTTGGGTATAGTCAGTGTTAGTAGCAAAAATCTTTTTCTTTTTCTTTTTCCCCTTTTTTTGAATTAATTACCCACCATGTAAAAACATATTGACTTACGCGCATGTAGGAGATATGGGTAAAATATATACAAAGTATATATGCAAACCCCCTATACTTAGCGAGTGTTGTGTCCTAAGAGCACAAGAAGCATAAAGAAGACATAGCTCGGGCTAAGTGTAAGAGAGTGAAAAGGATAAGAAAAAGATATACATGTCCGACTCCCTATAATTAGGCTGTGAATAGTATAAGTATAGAGGAAGAGCGGAAAAAATGAAGCGGTCGAGGTATGTGAATGAGGAGAATATATACAGGTGAGCGTCGGTTCCCCTATACTTAGGCTCTGGTCAGCCTAAGTATGAGAGAAGGGTGGAAATGGAGCGATCGGGAGATAGGACAAGGATGGTATATACAGAAGGCATCGGTCTCCCCCTATACTTGGGCATTGGCCTAAGTAGAGGAAGAAGCTATACAAGGAGACCGATGTGGTCGGGAGGGATGGTGGGTAGCCAATGATTAAGGCGTTTTTCGGCTGATCTTTTTGTGAGCTTGTGATGGGTAATCAGTATAACGAGACGGAGATGAAGCATATGATTCCCAACTATTATCTGTGTCATCCTCAGAAAAATCATGATGGATAATAGATGAAACATTTGAGTCAGATGAAAGGTAGCCATCATCAGAGTTATCTTCAGAGGAATAGTATTTGAAAGTGGACACACTCCAAATATTTTGGTATTTTTATTTCTTCAGTTGTTTCCTCAGAATTCGTTCCTTCTTGGGATCAAGCGGTTTGTCCTCAGATGAATACTCAGAAGCACCAGTCTCAGTTAGCTCATAAGAAATAATTCTAGTGTACTTGAAGAGGGCAGGTGCATCAGCTTTGGATGAATAGTAGTTAGGAATGTGAGTTGTCCAACGAGAATCGAATTTTGGATCTTTGCGAAGATATGGCTTTAGAGCTGCCGAACACACATCACTCATGTAGATTATCTTTTCCGGACCTGATGAGGGATCGTCAGTTGATTCCTCTTCTGAAAGGTCAAAGGTAACTTTCTTTTTCTTGTTTCGTGAAGGTGTCGGTTCACTTGAGTATCCATATGAATAACCATTAGAATTCTTTTCCTTGGTCTGTGTTCGTCCTACGTTTTTGCTCTTAGTCTTATGAATGTTGGTGCACTCTCGATTTGGGATGATTTGGTTAAGATATTCAGAGTAGGTTGACCCTGTGTACGACCATGCATATGTCTCAGGATCATAAAGAAAAATATGTCTATTTTGAGATCCACGGGAATTGAAATACTGGGGGAGAGTCTCTGCATGTTCGTTCTTAATTTATTCGATGTTGGAGCATTCCTGTGTCGAGTTGACGTAATCCATGTAGTAAGAGTAGGTTGACCCCGGGTGTGCCCATGCATGTCTCCGGATCATATGATTCATATACATGATTTTCGATGGTGAGAGCGGCTGGGAATAGAGCAGGAGGGAGAGTCTCTAAACCAATAGCCTCATTAACAACCGCTATATCAGGTGTAGCAGTAGGGTAGGGCTTTTCTACCATTTCATGGTTACGGTCGTCGGGGACGTCGTAGGTTGCCTCAGAAGATCGTGGTTCCTCAAAGACAGGGTCAGATCTAAGTACTTTCAATGCTTTAAAATTGATTTCTCATGTCTCACAATCAATAATTGCCTTAGACAATGCTAGGAATGACTTTCCGAGAATAATTGGAGAATGGGTGAATTCTCCTTGATGCTCAATATCAATGATCGTGAATTCTACTTTGAGCGGAGCACCTTGGAATTTCATGATGACAGAAATGATTCCTCTCGGCCGCTTTATTGATCGGTTAGCCAATTGAATAATCTCTCGTATCTTCTGAATCTGTCCGAGTTTGAGTTCGTGAAATACACAGGTCGGGAGGATATTGATCGGTGAATCGTCATCAATTCGAGCATGGGTGAAAATCATGTCTTTGATTTCACAGTCAAATCTAGACAACCACTTCACTATGCGGCTCTTGGTTTTTCTCCTCAACACCAAGGAGGAGGCCATTGACAAGATTTGTCTTTCAGTCTTTGTCCTAATCCTACCCGACTTTTTCATCATTAATTTGTCCATGACAAATCCTTTAAGGTCTAGGAAGTGTTCAATGGCCTTTATAAAGGGAAGTTCAAAAACCAATTGTTTATCCAGTGCTTCCCGTACAACATGATCCAAATTCTTCAGATCTTCTGCAGTCTCTATTTTTATGAAATTATCTGGATTTTTGATTTTTTGGTGTTTTTGAATATTCCAATTTTTGGGTATTTTCTGTGCGGTGTGGTGATATGGTTTCTTCTGTAGAGGAGTAGGGGCTTTGATTTCTGAGAAGGAGTTAGATGCATAGTCATGTCTAAGGGAAAAGTAAGCAGAAGTGATATTGTCAGAATCGTCCCTAGGTTTCTGAATATCCTCGAAATTGTCAACATGAGATCCAATGTTTTCGTCATCCATTTTATTGTCCGAGCTCCCATAAAATAAACTGAGTCGGTCAGTAAAATTTCTGAATTTTTCCTCTATAAATTCAAATTTCTTATTTATCCTAGAAATACTATCCTCAAAATTTTGTTCATGATCAATAATGGGAGAAGTTGGTGTGTGTTTTTGCATTTGCGATTCATCTTAAATTTTCCTGTATTTGCCGAGAGGAGAGTTTCTTGGAATCTCCGATATATGATCATTATTTTCTGAAAATTTCTCCTCAAATATTATGGAAGGAGTTTGCTCAGTGGAAGGATTTTGCAGGAATGTGTAGGTCTCATACTCAACATACCATGGCTCTGGCATGAAATCCTGGTTTGAGTACAGTCTACTTCCATGGTCATGATTGATCTTATCCTCAAATAATGGAGTCATACAGGGTGCATATGCGTCGATATCGTCCATGTGGTCCTCTGTATGTATAAGCTGATCAAATAAGTGATATTCAGGTTGGTCAATAGGGATTTGATCATTGCGGTCAATCCACCACTGATGATCATTAAGTGTGGTTCTCTCCATCTGGATTTGGTTTCTTGGCTAGTCATGAGATTCAAAAGTAATTTGATCTTGCATTGATTCATTTGTGAGAAACCTAGAATAAGACGGTTCAGTCCAAGATGGTAGGTGGTTATGTGTGGTTGAATGGTTCGAGGAGGAATTTAATGAGGAGGCTGAATTCATTCACGGGTGGAAATCTCCCACAAATGTTAGAGGATTATTGAAAGAAGAGGGTTCAGTAGATTTGTGCCTAACCGAGACAAATTTATTTTCATAGTATAGCTCTGATGGATTTTCAGATAAATGCTCGGCCATATTTGGAAGAGCTAAAAGGAATAATGGTTCGGGTTTTCAATGATTTAAAAGTTTCATGATGAGGATGAAATCAAGAAAGGAGAGAGATGATTGCACGGGATAGTCAAAAGAAATTTTATCAAATGTGTGGCTTTTGATATTCGATATCGGTTCACACACACCAATGCAAACACAAATCAAACCCTAAGTTCACCAACTCACACTATGAAGCCGTATGAGTTCGGCTATTTTCTTTTCAATTTTAGTTGGCGATAAATCAATATTGGTAAAATTTAGCAAGTTGTTAGGTGCCAGAATTTTCGTAATGACTGGCCTGAATTCTTACGACTAGTTGTGCCTACTTTCAGCCACTATTGGAGTAAGTACGGACCGTAGAACAGCTACCCGTTACTTGAGGACGGAGCCTTACGCAGTGTCCTCTAAACCACCTGCTCTGCTAAGGAAATCCGGACCGTTTCCCGGCTACTCGTAGATCCTCACTAAGAAGTAGCTAATTATTTTTGGTAGAATCAGTAGTCAATATGAAAATCCGGGTTTAGGCTCTAGCCTTAAGTATTGTCTGTCGCTCACTCAAAAAATAAAAACATCCAAGGTCAGGGTCACTCTCCCGCAGAAATTCTTGATTTTATGGATTACTTTTAAATCAGCTATATTTAGCAGTCCCAATTTTAATTAGGTGATCACTTAAAATTAAATGAGCATGAATACACGTCTACCGTCCAATCCCAATTTCCTTTAAAATTTATGTGATAAAACAAGAGGGAAAAATTTGAAAAAAACCGATGCACGTGAAAAACTATGATGTATGCTCAGTTAGAAAACTTACAGCGAATCCTCGCAATCTCCATATGGGATGCAATATAGAAATTGAAAATTTCATCTAGATGAATGCAAGCCGAGGAAAAATGGCACCTAGTAGAAAGTTCTATTAGCGGGGAAGAATTGAGTTAAATTTGGCTAAATTGAACGATCTAATGTGCATCTTAATTAATAGTGAAGTGTGGCCTAATTCCTACAAGCACAATCAAAAATTTAAAATGCTCTGACTGTCGTATGTGCAGGTCTATCCTAATCGCCACTCAAGTTGGGCCCCACCATCACCGGAGAGTGAAACATGCCACGACACACCACACAAGAAAGTTCAGAGTCTTTTACACACGTGAGAGTCCAAACGGACACCGCTATAGATGACCAATTAGTTACAGAAATTAAATTGCACAAATTAAAATCCTAGACTCTACGCTCTCTCACGACACGACTCGATCTTAAATTAATTATGGCTTTTTCGGATGTCGGTGAAGATGCTTTGGTTTCTTGAAAAACCGCTCCACGTACGCCGGGTACCTCGCAAGAAAAATAAGAGGGAAAATGTAAGAGAGTTACTCAAAAATAAATTAAAAATAAAATAAGAAAAGTAAATGCTGAAAATAAATGCAGGAAAAAAATGGAATTTACAATGAAAAATTCGAGGGTCAGACGACCCGAATACAGAAAACCGAAAATTTTGAAAACACAAAACTAAGTCGTTTGCCTCCCCGGTAACGACGCCATCTGACGGTTCCAAAAATTGCGCTTGTTAAAAAGATAAGATGTTGTAACTTATCGTTCGCTTAAAAATAGTGATGTGATTTTGTCGTTTCATTGTAGACGGCAATCGGAGTCGGTCAAGAAAATAACCACACAAAAAGTTAATCAATTTTCAATCGATGGGGTTTTATGTTTATTTTACTTGGGCAAGTCCCAAGGTCGAAACAAGGAGGCAAAAGAACAACCTAGAATTATGTCTATCAAAGTTCGTGTCGGTTTTCGAGGCGGTCTTTTTTTGTAATTTTTAATGCAATAAAGGATGCAAACTTAAATTTTAGCCTATTTTAGGGACTAAAATATAAATTACGCTCACATGATGTCCAAAAAATATGAAACTTGGCCGAGATGGTAATTATGAAAAATGAATGCATTTTATTTTTGGGGAATTTTTGGATGCAAGATAAATTTTTTTATGAATTTTTAAATGCAAACAAAATGAATTTCAATTTAATTATAATAAATATTAAAACTTATTTTTTTCAAGGAATAAATTTATCTAAGATCTATCACTAGGTAATGGACCTCAGAAAATTCCTAAACCTCGAAACTATTAGTTTCAATACCTATTAAAATTCAAACACTGAAATATGCAAAATGATTTTTATAGGGAAAGTGTGCACGGAAATGCAAATCTTTTTGGGCACAATGTCAAACACAATTAATTCTTCAATATATGATTTTTCGAGAATTTTTAGAGCAACGATTAATCAAAAATAAATTTTATATTAAGAAATGGGAAAATTATGCAATTTTCCATAGAACAATTAATTATTAATTAACCATCGATTACAAATATGTCCACAATATGTCAAATTATAGAGAATTAATTGAAGAACACAATGTTATTTTTGGATAAATAAAATATGCAATGTAGAGGTCTAAACTCAATGGGGAACATAGGGGTATTTTTGCAATAAAATAATTAAATAAATATGAAATCAGGGGGACCTAATTTTAATTGCCGATAAACAGAGGGGGTCTTCTGCAATATTCCCAGTAGTTCATGTGCGTTGCACGTGACCCCTGGGTCGGCGAGGGCACAAGCGTGAATATGGAAACCTTCGGAGGCCCTTCTATAAAATCACCAAGTGGTCACGTGTTGTGCACGTGACCCTTGGACTGTAGTGTAGATGGTAGGGACTCTAGAGGCCTTGCTTAAAATAGCCCAAAGGGCAAGTGTAAGGCATGTGACCCTAGGGTACTGCTGCTGACGTAAGATGATGTCGCCCCACGCACGTACGGTCACATGCGGGGGGTCTCGGGGCTGGACCTGGTCAGAGGCATTGATGGCCGGTAAGAGGTGCTTCTGGCATTGGCCAGTACTGTAGAGGAGAGGACTGCCTGGTGTTGTTGCCCCGTAGCTGCTGATGGCCTGGAGAGAGCGGTGGGTGGCCGATGAAGTAGTCGACGACGGTCGGAAGCGAGCGAAGTTGTCGAAGTCGTAGTTAGAGTCAAAGAAAATTCTTGGTGAAGATGAGGCGGAGGCGATGAAGTCGGTGGAGTAGGCGGAGGCGATGAAGTCGGTGGAGAACGTTGGCGTGGGCGGATGTCGATGTCGACCATAGGCTCCACGACGCGAAGGGCGGAGCTGAGCAGCAAGTGCGGCGGCGATCGCTGATACAACGACCACAGGGGGGTGTGGGCGGATCTCGCCGGAGACGAAGGGCTTCGAGGCGCTATCACTGCCGAGAAGGGGGATATGAGGTGCAGCCGACGAATGAATGAACGAGGCGGTAGTGGCGTTTCTTAAATAGGATATGGGTTGGGCGTCCGACGATGGAAGGTTTTGGGATTTTTTTGGTGTTCAAATCAGAGATTGGTTAGGGACGAGGGCTGATTGGATTTTGACGAGATCGGGGAGGATCTGGGCAAGATGGGAGACGGAAGTGGGAGGAGATCGGAGGAAGATCTGATGAGGAGATTGGCAGCGATTGGGCATGTGCGAGATCCGCGGTGGAATCATGGTTGGGCGGCGGAGGTTTCGGAGAAGATGAAGCTGGGTCGTCCGATCGGCCGAGATCAGACGGTCCTAGTGAGGACGCGTGGCAGGGGATTTGGGGCCAGGCGAGGCACGTGCCTAGCACGTGCGACCCTTTATTTTTTATTTTTTTTATAAAAAATGAATTATGAAAATGCCAAAAATGGCTGACACGTGGCGGCTCCAGGAGCGGCCACGTGTTAGCACCACAAAATTCGTAAAATAAAATTTTAAAAAAAATCTAAAATAAATAGTAAATTGCCTCAGATTGAATAAGTTTCTTCACGAAAATTGCTCGTCTCAATGAGATCTACAACTTTCATGAAGAATCAAATCAAAATCGATCAAATGTACAAAGTTAATTTTTGGGGTATCCAATGTGCATAGAATACCTTGATTTTTGGGTTAGTAATATTTTGTCATTTTTAAACCAGATAAAAAATCTGGAAAAAATATGGTAAAATCAAGAATAAATCTTTACACATTAATGTATTTTTTTGTATTTTTATTAATTAAGAAAAAGAATAAATAAAATAAAATAAGAAAAAGACCAATTGTGTACAGTTGATTAGTGAAGACGCGGACCCAATTTGTTTCTTTGATTTCATGCTCAATTTGGATTTGGATTTTTACGCATTTTAATAAATCTTTTATCAAAGAAGACAAACAAAAAAGAAACAAACTAAAATAGGTTAAATATGTACGTAAAATACTATGTCAAAAATCGTTAAAATACAAAATGTACAAATGAGGCCCAAAACCCAACTTTCACATATGCGCTCACTTGAACATGGTCTTATTTTGAAGGTATTTGAATGGACATTACTTAAAATGTGAGTAGGATTAAAACAGACACTGGATGGGGGAAGATATGATGTTTTAAGTCCGGAAATCTTGAAACTAGGGTTTAGGTTTTTTTCCACTTATTTGGGTTAGTGAATTTTTTGTATTTTTCATTTTTTCTTGTGAGTGATATGAACATAGTGGAGGTGATTTTGGGTTATTCGGAGTTAGCATAAATGAGTTAGAAATCTGGGAAGTTAGGCTATTTACAAGTCATTTTTGGCTGAGATTTTTGGCTTCTTTGTGCAGAAATTCATGCTAAAATGCAATTCTTATGAAAACATGCATGAATGCTAATTATGCAGAATAAATGCAGAAATGCTATTGATTTTGAGGGATTTGAGCTTAATAAATGAGATTTAGAGTGATGAATCCGAGATTCATCAGTGGCGAATTTGCAACAAACCCCCTATGAGTCTGTAGGTTTTTAGTACTAAAATTTCTAATATCAGTGTATATATTTTGGGTAAGTTGTATTGTAATCCATGCCTTTAACTGTAATTGCATATATAAACGATCTAGTACATGTATTTTTGAGTTCGTTTTCTATTTATTAAAAATATCATTCATGCTCCAAAATTATGAAAATTAGGGTTAAGTGTATGCTAGCATTTTAACTATCTATTAAAAATCAAAAGATTACATTTTTGTCCCTGTTTGAATTAAAATTTTCCAAAAAATATAAAACCATTTTGAAAAAGTCCAAAAAGAATTATATTTTGTTTAGCCTATTATATTGTATCTTCAGACCAAAAAACGTAAAAATAGAAAAAGAAAAAGACTAAAAAATAAAAAGCTCCAAAATCCAAAAAAAATATGGGAAAAACATCAAAATTCACAAAATTCTACCTGATTATTATATTATTTTCTTTAAGTTTTTTTATATTATTATTTATCTGTTAAAATTGATTTAATTTTTTTCACTTTTTACTATTTTATTCTTCAAATCAATTTGACCTATTTATTTAATCCTTATTTTGGGATATTTCAGGCTTTATAAAATATATAAAAATTAGAAAGAATATCAAAAATTCACAAGATTAGTATAAAAGTGTATAAAATCCAAAAACATTTAATTTTGTAATCTTTGTTTATTTTACTTATATTTATAGGTAAATTACTCTAAATCATATATATATCATTTTATTTGTTCATATATTAGTTATTTAAAAGAAAAATAAATGAAAAATGAGAGATAAAAAGAAAATAAAGAAATTATAAAATTAAAAACTATTAAAAAATATAAAAATTAAAATACAAAAATAATATGAAATTCAAAACACACATAAAAAGACTTAAAGACAATTATGTACATAGTTCACATTTATTAGCAATAATCATTAGGCTACCTAGATTACTCTTTGTGGTTCGACCTCTACATGCTTATATGCTATACATCATTGTTTGCAGAGTATAATAAATTATACCTCACATTTTTGTCTATTCATTGTTTATTTATACATTGTGGGTACTTGTTGGCTGAACTCGTGGTCTATTGAGTAGTTGCCTCAGCGAAAATCCATCTTCTCTTATTCAGTGTGGATTGTTTCTTAGACCCTTGCGGGACCCATGCTCATCAAATGGCATAGTTGCCGGGGAGAAATGTAGCATAGCCTATTTTGTGCGTACTTTTATTTTATTTTATTCCCTGCACATATATGTATCTCTTCTTTCTTTTACTTGTGCATATCTATAGCTCTTATGCTTTTGTTCAGATTATTTCATTAATTGTGCTAATACACCTCTTTTGTTGTGTTTATTGTGAGGGCCCACTATGCGAGGACGGCTTCTTACGCAGCCGAGGTAGCCAAGCATGATGGACATTGGTCTTCTTCCCGTGACCAGTTGGAGATGCATCAAGCATAGCAACGAGACCAATTAGCATACATTTTACTTTAGGCTCTATTTTATTTTGGTGATAGAGAGAGATTCATATATTCATTATTATTTGTAATTATTTTTTGGACTTGGATACTACTCTACTTAACGAGGTCCATTGCCCGGGTCGTTGTTCACCTGGGGGCCTTATCGTGGTTTTCTCTAGTTTTCATCACTTTATTTTCTTTGTTTCCCAGTGTTTTGAGTTTTCTACCTTTCTTTTATTTGTTTTGTGTGCATGGAACACATATACTTTAATATTTCTTGTATCGGTAATTATGTCAAAACCCTAATAAGAATTATGTGCCTATAGTCCCTGACGTTTGAATCTAGTCAAATTAATAGATGTTAACTATTTGGTCTTGAACCCATGCATCGAGAGTGCCATCATACAACATTGGCAGGACCTGTTGTGGCAGGCACCGAGATGTCCCAAAGAAAGTACCCTCGGTTTCATTTCCGAACAATTGGCATGTGGTTCTTCACGACTAATAGTAGTTACCGTGTAGGGTAATTTTGTTGATTGCAAACCACCATGTAGGTAGGTTTAAAAATTCTATTTTGCATACCACATGGAGAGAGCTGCGTACATCATTAGATTCTATAATGATATTTCCATTATTTAATAAACTTGCATGGCCTTTCTGTTTTCTCACTCAGATTTTAAGCACTGAGGACTTAAATGAAAATTTACAAAATTGTTAGGTGCTTGTATGCAAAATATCCGAAAAAGTGAAAACCAAATATATAAAATAAGGGGACTACTAAATAAGCTTTGACCTGAATTAAAATCTATAATGGATTTCATTGCTTTGTGTTCATAAGCCTGATGAATCCACATTTTATCATCTTTATTCTTCCATTTTGGCCTCAAAAACCCTAGCAAATGTGTGTAAATACACTTAATTAGTGTATGTTCGCATTCATACATATGTGTGTAAATAGTGTATAAAATACTGCTTTTAATGCCAAAATTATAGAATAATTAAAAGAAAAGAAAAAGAATAAAATATTGTAAATATTTTATGACCCAAAACCTTGAGACCTAGGCATCTCGATGACTAGGTCGACAAGGAACAAAGTAGGGTGAGATAAGGGTCAGAATCCAATAAATCTACCTTTGATTCTTTATACATTTTGGGACCTATTTTTGGTTTCAAATTTTTTAACTTTAATAAAGAAACTTTGTACATGAAAGTTGTAGATAATTAAATAAAGAAAAAATAAAAAATTGATTTCAAACAAAAATAATGTACAGATAAAAAGTTATGATATGAATAAGAATCCAGAATCCCAACTTCCCAGACCTGTATCTTCCAAATAAAAGCTCAAAATGCATCAAACTCACCTTTAGTTGTATATAATTTAAAATATGCTATTTAATGGCGGTGGTTCCGCATTTGGCGGAGCTACAGTTTGAAAGTTGAGTTTTGGACCCCTATTGTATACCTGCACAGATTAGAATATTCATTTTATTATTTATTCATTATTTTCAAAATTTTATATTTATATAATTTTATAAATTATTATTTGTAATATATTGGTACATTAAAATCAGAATAAATTCCTAAAGAAAATACAAAATGAAATACTTGTATATAGCATACATAGGTATAATTGCTGTACATATACCTATATAACTCATACTTTTATATTGTTAAGTACACAAAATACCTTAGAAAAATGAAATAAAAATATTTTTAAATGTATAAAAATATTTTGTAAATTCATAAAATAATAGACCAAAATAAATAAATTAAATACATAAAATAAAAATAAAATTTTAGAATATATAGACATATATACCTATATAAGCCTAAAAAGATAACTTATACTTTTATACCCCATAAAAATAATTAAAAATCATATTAAATCACCTTATAAAATTGAAAACTTTTTTTATTTAATAATAAAAAATTAAGTAATTCATTTTCTATTTTTAATTGAATTTACAAAACATTTATCAAGGATTTTTTCTGGTTGGTCCACGTGGACCAACCAGGTGATAGTCCAAGTTGACCTTGGTCAACTAGCTATCCCCCCATGTGCGCCTGTCAGATCCTCGGTTGACCTCGATTTCAAAGGTTTTTTTAGGCTTTCCCTTTCATTATTTCATGAAACTTCCTTCTGCATTGTTTCGCCCCATGCCTCTGTGAATCACGCCCTAGGCTTTCCTAGGACCGAGGAGCGACGATTCGTGCCATCTCTCTCGATCTTTGAAGCGTCAGAGCCAGAACGTTAACCCTTCATAATTGACCCTCAGACTTTCGAGCCTTCTTTGAACCCCTCTTCCACAAGCTCCGCTCCCCTCTTTGTGCCCAGTTGACTG
This sequence comes from Ottelia alismoides, assembly GCA_037367405.1. Lineage (NCBI taxonomy): Eukaryota > Viridiplantae > Streptophyta > Magnoliopsida > Alismatales > Hydrocharitaceae > Ottelia > Ottelia alismoides. The sequence continues at coordinate 197,661 of JAZKJV010006080.1, read as the reverse complement.
AGGAAGGTGACTGCTTCCTTTGGAGACCTTCAAGTGGGTCGAGCGAGCACCGAGGTGGCTCCACCACCTCCGCCTTTCATCGGTGTCAAGGTATAACTCCCTCTGGTTCCGACCATAAAGGCAGTCATCCTTCTTCCATTATTTTCTTCGCATTTTGTTCGTCGTAGTCCTAGGAGTAGAACCCCCAAGATATTTCATGTTTCGTCAATTGAATCGACCTCACGTATCCCTCGCTGGAGTGCTCCTCTGGCCACCACGTCGCGCCGCCGTCCTTCGCACCATTTCCACCACCGCGGGGTCCAGGTACATTGCCCTGAACCCTCTCACTCTTTTCTGCAGGTACTTGGAGTGTAACGAGAGCCTGGGGGGTCGTTTTGACCCTCACCGGAGACCCAAGAAGCTCCCCAACTCCGCCGTCATCTCTAGCGAACTCCGGCCGTCACCGGAGCGTTTTGAATCCCCCAGCACCTAGAGGAAACCATCAGGAATCGCCAGGCCAATTTTGGAGCCCAAGGAACGTCGGAGGCCGCCAATCGAGGGCGGGGAAACTCGCTTCGCCGGCGATGCTTCCCTGTTCTTGCTCCGACCCTCTACGCTGTCGGATCAGGCCGCGTCTCCAGATCCAGCAGCCACCGTTGGATCTCCACGAAGCTCAGCCATTCAATCAAGTCAGGGAGATCTAATCGTGGCCGCTCATCCGCAAAGCGTCATCGACCGTCCTTCACGCGCCACGTGTCAAGTAGCTTCTTCACCGCCGTCGGATCACGCACAAAGGGGTATTTTGCACTTCCTCCCCCCGCCATTTTTATATTTATTTTTAGTCCATAAACTTTCGTTTGTAGTTTTAATATTTTTGAAATATTTGCATTTAGGCGCCCGAACTTTAGTTATTTGCATTTAGGTCCAGTACACGTCACCTCACGTGAGCTGTGCACGTGGGGTGGTGGTGATTTTGCAATGGACCCCTAGCTAGTTTTGTTATTTCACTTTAGTCCAAGAACAATTCTGTCACGTGTAATATTTTTGGGTTATTTGCATGTAAGCCCCTGGGAGTTTGTATATTAGATTTAGGTCCTCACCAGGCGCGTGCCAAGCACGTGTGGGGTTGGGTTAATTGCACGTTTGCCCTAGCGGCTTTGGACATTTGTATTTGGTCCTGGTAGTCAAATTTATTAGTTATATATTTTGTGGAAAAATTACAATATGGCCCATGGATGTTTGCTTATTTACATATATGCCCTTGCTAGTAGTGTAATTTCTTTTTGCTGTTTCTATTTGTTTCATGCATCTATAAATTGCTAAAAATCACCCAAAATTATGTTAGGTTTCTGTTGCATTGTAGATTCACGCCATATTTTGTTTTGCATTTTTCTTGCATTTTGATATTTATTAAAAACAAAAAACTTACATTTTCTGTACTGTTTGCATTAGAAAATCCATAAAATTTGGTAAATTTTTGAAAAATTCCCAAAAAATTATATTTTGCGTGTCTTAGAATCTCTTAATGTCAGTCCAAAAAATCACTAAAAAATTCAAAGTAAAACTCTAGAAAATTAAAAACTCCTAAAAATTTCTTAAAAATCTAAAAAATTCAAGAAAAATCATAAAAATACAATCTCAGTTTCTGTAGTTTCCCTATTTTATTACCTTATTTTAAATTTAATTTCAGGAATTTTGGAATTGTTTGATATTTTTCATCCTCATTTTTATTTCGGTTAGTAGCTTAATTCATTGTTTTCTAGTATTTTTGCTTTAAAATTACCAAAAAAAATTCAGAAAAATCTCTAAAAAACACAAAAATAGCATAAAATTATAAAAAAAACCCAAATACATTTTATTTCCTGATTTTTGGATATTTTTACTTCTTTTTATAAATACTCTATCTTTCTCTTTTTCTTATTGTGTATATGTTCTATTAAAACAAAAAATATATGAAATATATCAAATAGAAAAAGAAAATATAAAAATTAGTAAATTAAAAATAAAAATAAAAAAATCTAAAATTATATATATATATAAACCCACAAAAAATTTCTTGATTGTAGGCATTTGATCACAATCACATTTTACACATTTTTTGCTTGATCAATCTTGCTTGCTCCCTATGTTCAACCTCTACACACTTGCACACTATACGCATTTTTGTAGAGTTATAATAAAGTTTGACTCCACACTTGTTTTCCATTGCTCGATATTACATTGTGGGTTGTTTGTTGATTGATATGGGTTTAGTGAGCGGTCGCTGCAGCGAATCTTGTCTCTGCCTTGTGTGAGATATTTAGACCCTTGCTGAACCCGTGTTATCAAATGGCACCGTTGCCGGGGAGCAACAATGTATAGGTCATATTTTGTGTCTGATTGTGATTAGTTGTTTACCAGTATTGCTTTATTGTTTTCTTTTGTATTTGACTTACATTTTTGAGCTATATGACCACTCTCTTTGTGTCTTTGTGCGAGGTACCGCGGATCGAGGGAGGCGGCTTTTCGTACGCGTCTAGGCACCCACGTGAAGCCTTCTACCCGTGCACGAGAAGACTTAGAAATTTTGTATATTAGCTCCTTACTTTCTGCATTATTTGTGTAATTTATTGTGAGAGAGAGAGAAATATTATTTGTAATAATACAGGTACTCAGGACTTGTACTTTCGGGCCTAATTTCCAAGTGTTTGTACACTTGGGGGCTCATCACCATTTTCATCGGATTTTCATCGCATTTTTTCCCTTTGTTTTCCAATTTTGTTTTCTTATTTTGTTTGATTGAGTGCTAGCTTTAGGATTGATTGGCGTAAGAATTAGGTCCAAACACCTTAATTAACCTTGCATGCACCTATAGTCTCGATTCTTTGGACTTAGTCAAACTTTGAAATCAGTTCTTCACGCTAATAGTCTATCCTCACCCCTAGGGCGATTTCATCGGATTGCATACCGCATATAGATTAGGTTTATAAATTCCTTCTTTGCATCATGCATGAAGAGAGCTGGAAGCATTGTAAGTCTTCTATCTTTGCATTCATCATTTAGGCACAAAGGTGACATTTCCATCTTGGTGCCAACACGCATTGCTTTTCCGACTCTCTTCCTCTGTTTTTGGATCAAATAGAAACCAAGGAAAAATACAAAAATGTTAGATGCTTGTATTGAATTGACTCAAAGCAAGTGATAAAACCAAAAAAAAAACTGCTAAAGAAAACTTGACCTAATAAAATCGGCTAATTGGACACATTGCTTGGGGTGAGCAAAGCCCTCCATTCTATTCAGGTTGCATGGGAGGTCTCCTTCCAAGTGAGTGAGCGGCTTCGTAAGGATTTGAGCCCAAAACCAATCTGTGGCTGCCTTGTGTATCGCCTTGATTTCTGAAGTATTGGCACTTCTATCGTGCGTAGACGAGTAGGACTTGGTCGGCATTGATGACTCTCTATTGTGTAGAGCATTGACCTTGTCAGAAGTATCGAGCATAGGCCAGCCTTCACGGGCATGTCTGTCTCATCGTCTTGCATCCGAGTAGGATCTTGCATGCTCACGGGTAATTCCATTGCGAACGAGATCCGAATTATCGGTTTCTCCCATCGACTTGCTCCCTCTATTTCTTTGGCTAAGTAGGGATCCAGGAAGGGTTACAAGGACCTCAAAAAGTACAGACTACAGGTTACACAGGAGGAGGACAAGTACGGGATTCTTTTCTGGCAGTACTCTCTCTCTTATAGGCGTAGCGCTCTGAGGACTCGTTAAATGATTAATTATCTGGATTCAATCTAAAAACTACAAAGATAATAGCCGATCCTTCGCGGCTCGACGCGTTGAGTTGGTTAATCCCTTGTATTGTGTTTGATTGACTAGTTGCATTGAGGTCAAGATCAAAAACACTACACAATTGTGCGTAATTTTGCCCCCCCCCCCTTCTTCATTTCTCAATGTCTCTCTTCTCAATAATCACGATGATGGGAAGGAGATCTCTTAGGCCATCTCTGGCGGCACCGCTATCCAGCACTCCTCCATATTCATATAGGACGGCTTCGGGGTGTCCAGAATCACTTTCCGAGCCTGAGTTCACATCCACCCTGTTCCCCTTCGACCCCCCTTCTTCTTCAATCAGTCCAGTAGTGTTAGAGTTTAGTGCAGCACAGAGCTCAAAGCATTTGACGGCACCTGAGATGGGTTCTTTTGCCTTTGTAGAGACGCAAGATAAGGATGGCAGAGAGTAACACCATATGAGTAGAGACCACCACCATTCCTATATGATCAAGCTGCCATCAACAACTCCCTGTTAGCATCCCTGAAGACAATACAAAGACAGATCAGAGACCATAGAGTATTCATGGGTGACCTCATGAGGGAGATAGCACAGATGCGAGAAGGAAGAGATGACATACCTGAGGGCGGTGGAGGAGACATACCAGACGCAACAGGAGAAGGAGGAGAACCTAACAAGGAGAGGCTGCCGCTGATGACCATGAGGAAGTTGCACAACCCAGCCGCGACCCTCGCGCTCACCTATGGATTCAGCTTCTTCCCATTATTGGGAACTTTGAGCTTCACCCACAGACCATACTGTTATTGCCTTAGTTTCACGGCTAGCCACCGAGGAGCCTCATCTCCATCTGCAAGAGTTTGAGATGATTTGCAGCACTATCCACGACATATTAGTGGACGAGGACACGATCAAAATGATTGCCTTCCAATTCTCATTAGCTGATAGTGCAGCCTACTGGCTGAAGCATCTTGGGAGGTACGTTCATATCATGGTACAGCTCCGGCGTGAGTACTTGAACAAGTACTATACCCTCGGCCGGACCAACGCAGCGCGAGCTATGATCACCAACTTCACCAAGGTCCCGAATGAACAATTCCATGAGGCTTGGGATCGATTTAGAGAGCTCATTGATAGGTGTCCACATCATGATATATCCAAGCCACTTTGGTTCAGAGTTTCATCCGGGGCTCTCACCGGAGCTGCAGGGGCTTGTCAATGCCTCTTGTGGTTGATCTTACTTCTCCAAGGGAGAAGATGCAGTTTGGAATATCTATGAGGGTATGGCAGAGAATTCCACAGTCATGGCCCAAGCCACGTCTACACACAGCCAAAGCTTCCACCGCAAGCAGTAGGATATTGGAGGATTGCACGCATCGATGCCAGTACTCACACTCCGTCAGCAGCTGCAGCTCAGGCTGAATCCACCGCTGCCGACATGGGGATCATTTCTGAGAAGCTAGACTACATCGAGATTCTTGAGAAGAAGCAGAATCAAGGTCTTGCCCAGATGGACCTTATCACGAAGACCATGAGTGACCTGAAGACGTAGATTCTTTGCATTCACGAGGCACAGACGTCTACTCAGCAGCCTCCCAGGTCGCGGGCTGATCCCAGCAGTAGCAGTTCAACCCAGCCCTCTTCCACGTACCGCCAGGTTCAACACATCTAGGCAGATTCAGTCTAGTAGCTACAGCACTACTCACTACCACAACCATCTCAGAAAACTCAGATGGTGGTCTATCAGCCGGATCAGCCACTAGCAGTTCTTCCACCACACCCCGATGAGCAGGAACCATTGATGGAAGTCGATATGATTTGGTACGACCGGTACCCATAGCAGCCCGGGATTCGTCGCGATCACCCCGGATTTTGTTGGACCACTGGTGGCACCTCATCCTAGCAACAGTCTCCATCTCAGGGTCATTAGAATAGCCAGCAGCAGTAGAAGCCCCAGTATGCCCACCAGCAGTACCAGCAGGGTCCTCGTCCCGTCTATCGAGGATAGCAGTGGAGGCAGCGTCAGCAGCCTCACCAGACATACTCCCATCCTCCCCACTACCAGCAGCAGCCTCATTTCCAGCAACGGAACACTTCCGATTCTCAGGCACCTGCTTTGAGAACCCGGATCTAGATGACCTCGCCCGCTTGATTTCTGACCAGCAGGCATCCTTCTGGAGAAAAATAAATGAGTTTCGATAGGAGTTGAGGGATATCATCAAGGGAAAGCCCGCCATACCTGCACAGATCGAGCCTAATACCTAATCCAAACAACCTGAAGAGGAAGTCTGAGCAGGTACAGTTCACAAAGGATACCTCTCCTAGTGATTATTTGAGTGACATGTCTTCTTTATATGATGCTGATTTCGTGACTACTAGGAGCAGTAGGATGCCAGCCGGCGGTACCTCATCTGAGCGACAACCGCATGAGCAACCACGAGCGCTAGATGAGCAGAGTAGCGGTACTGATGCCACTATTGATGATGTTGATAATAGTGGCGTTGATGCCACCAATGATGGAGATCTAGATGACGGTGCTGAGGCCATCGTGATACCTGATGTAGATGGTGGTGCTGAGGCCATCATTTTTGATGTAGAGCCAGAGCGCGATGCTGATGTCGCGAAGTCAGATGCCGTTGGTGGTACTGAGGCCACCACTTCTACTTTTGTTGAGCTCCCACATGTTGTGTTGCCACCTTTTGTATCTCAGGACTGTGGTAACAGAAAAAGAACAAAAATATAAATAATGGAAAGGTCTCTGTATACACTTCAAGTCCATATATGTTGCATGATGATCATTGTATGGATTCTATTCCTTCACAAGCACAGGAACCTCTTCCTAGTTCTCCATCTGAGGAGGCCCCTTCCATCCCCTTCCCTCAACCACTTCGCTTGGTGAAGGGGAATAAAAGAGAAAATCCAAAAAAGATCCAACAGGTAGAGTTCAACAACTAGATGATTGATAGATTTCATATCCAACTGACTCTACAGGAAGCACATGAGCACATCCCCCTTTTCCAAAAGAGCTTGAGAGAGAAGACTACAGTTCGCTGGAAGAGGAGGAACCACATAGATCAGATCCATGTGCTCACCCATTCTACTTGTTGCACCATTCAGAACCGATTGCCAGCCAAGAGACCTGATGCATGAGCTCCCTATGTCAGATGCGATATTAAGGAGCAACATTTCGATCGTACTCTATTAGACAATGAGTCTTCTATTAACCTTCTTCTGGTAGCATTACTCGACCGATTCGATTTGGTCCTCTTCGTCGGAGCAGGACATTCCTTCAGTTTGCTGATAGGTCGACTAAGAGGCTGAAGGGGTTGTTGAGAGATGTGGTCGTTACCATTCAGGGACTGAAGTTCCCCGTGGACTTTGTTGTATTGGACATGGTGATCCCTGAGTCGGCAACTGATGCCCCCATCATACTTGGGCGGCCATTCTTGGCCACTGCCAAGGTGGCGACCGACCATGATAGTGGGAAGGTATGCTTTCGCGTAGAGGCGAGAGCATACAAATAGAGATGATCGAGGAAACCAGAGCGAGAGAATCAGCATGCTCAGAGCAGTCCAATAATACCGCGCAGATGATAGAGGACGAGCTAGACATCCACTAGGAGTGTGATTTTGTGATGACTAATGATGAATCCATTTGGACAGATCTAGTAACACAAACCCTCTCCTTTCCTACAGATTCACTCTATTTACAGCTGATGGCAATTGAGAGCCTGGAGAGCACAACCCTAGACAAGGATACCTTTGAGGCTGACAGTTGTGGGACGAGTGGTGATGCAGAGTTTCAATCTTGTTCTTCTTGTTCAGATCCCTCGGATCTGACATTGATTGGGATGATTTTGATGACTATTTGCCATGTCTGATTCCTTTTGAGAAGATAATTAGGATGGAGTGCGATCCAGCACAGTTCATAGATGATTTGCAGGGTTCCCTTCGTCAGATTCTCATGCACAACGAGAGTTCTCACATGCAGACCTGGTAGCCTTCACACAAACATATCAGAAGCCAGATCAGCCACCTCCCAGTTTTCCAAAATTGAAACCCTTACCGCAGTCGGCTGAAGTATAGATTCCTTGTTGGTGAGCCAGATATGCACCCGGTCATTATCTAAGTAGGTTTGTTTGGAGAGCAAGAATCTCGTCTGATGGAAGTTCTTGAAAGAAACCACAAGGAGATAGGATGGAGTATAGCTGATCTCCAGGGGATTAGTCCGGCTTCGTGCTCCCACCACATCTATCTTGAAGAGGACGCTAGGCCTTCGCGTAAGTTCCAGCAACAGATGAACCCGAATCTTCGAGATGTGGTCATGAAGGAAATATCCAGGTGGTGGAGCACCGATTTTATCTACCCCATCTTCGACTCCAAGTAGGTTAATCCATTACATGTGATATCCAAGAAGACGGGTATCACTACAGTTGTAAGCGAGTCTGGAGAAGAGATAGCTACCCGAGTACCCACTTCTTAGAGGGTTTGTGTGGACTACAGACGATTGAATCAGGCCACCAAGAAGGATCATTTCCCACCACCATTCATTAATCAGATTATCGAGAGGATAGATAGGAAGAGTCACTATTGTTTTCTCGACAAGTACTCCGGTTACAATCAAGTGGCCATTGCACCCGAATACCCGGAGAAAACAACATTCACCTTTTCGTCTTGAACTTATGCTTTCAGACGGATGCCCTTTGGATTGTGTAACGTCCCAGCGACATTCCAAAGGTGCATGTTGTCCATTTTCTCGGACATGCTGGGTGACTATTTTGAGGTCTTCATGGATGACTTCTCGGTCTATGGCGATGGGTTTGATGCTTGTCTTGGCTGCCAAGATCGTGTGCTTCAGTGTTGCATAGAGGTCAATCTTGTCTTGTGTTGGGAGAAGAGTCACTTCATAGTGACTCGAGAGATGGTCCTTAGTCATATCATCTCCAACAGTTGCATAGAGGTCGATCCGGCCAAGGCAGATATCATTAGAAAACTCAATCCACCATCCAATCTGTACCAGTTGCGGTCTTTTCTGGGGCATGTCGATTTTTAGCGACGGTTCATTCAGGATTTCAGTCGTATTTCCCGACCGCTCACTGATTTGTTGACGAAAGACACTGAGTTCATTGTCGATAATAAGTTTCTTGCATCCTCTGAGACTCTCAAGAATATGGTTGTCACAGCCCCTATCCTTCAGCCACCCGATAGGTCTCTCCCATTCGAGATCATGACAGACGCTTCTGATTTTGCTATTGGGGATGTGCTTGGACAGAGGAGGGATGGATTATCGTATGCCATTCACTGCGCCAGCTGATCTTTGGATGTCGCTCAGTGGAATTATATTGTGACAGAGACGGAGATGCTGGCCATAGTCTTTTCATTGGATAAGTATCGATCATATATTCTTGGATTTTGAGTGACTATCTTTACCAATCACACCGCCATCCGGTACCTCATGGCCAAGAAGGATGCCAAAGCTCGCCTTACCAGATGGATCCTTCTGCTCCAGGAGTTTGACATTGAGATTAAGGATAAGCCTGAAGTTAAGAATGTGGTGGCGGATCACCTCTCTTGCTTAGAGAACCTTGAGGAATCTGAGCCCAGTGCACCTATTACAGAGACATTCCCAGATGAGGCGATCTTGACTATCACCTCGCTTCCATGGTACGCGGACATTGTGAACTATCTTGTTGCCAAGACGGTTCCACAAGGTTGGCCCAGGCAGAAACTTGAGACCTTCCTAGCAAAGGCCAAGTTTTACCATTGGGAGGAGCCCATCCTTTATCATGAAGGAAAGGATATTATTTGGAGGAGGTGCATTCCTCAAGATGAGCAGCATAGCGTCCACACCTACTGCCACAAGCTTGAGCCAGGACATCATTCTAGGAGATGGACAACACAGAAGGTGCTCCAATCCGGCCTTTTGTGGCCTACTCTCTTCAAGGATTCAGATGAGTTCGTGAAGAGATGTACTGACTATCAGAAGATGGGTACTTGCGGACAGAGAGACATGACGCCCATGCATCCCATTCACTTTTGTGAGGTTTTTGATGCATGGGGTATTGATTTCATGGGACCATTTCCTAAGAGTCAGGGGTTTGAGTACATTTTGCTCATTGTAGATTATGTGAGCCGATGGGTTGAGGCCATCCCCTCCCAAGCCGCAGATGCTAAAACCATGTGTTGCTTTTTTAAGAAAAATATCATTTCACAGTTCGGGGTACCTAGAGTTCTGATTTTAGATGGGGGGTCTCACTTTATCAATGACTAGGTCAGGGCCCTTGCGGACAAGTTCATCATTGACCATCGTGTTACCATGTCGTATCACCCTCTGACTAATGGTCTTGCTGAAGTATTGAACAGGGAGATCAAGACTATCTTACAGAAGGTTGTCCTCCCAGACCGAAATGATTGGTCATAACTTTTGGACTCGGTCTTGTGGGCCTATCGGACTTCCTTCAAGACTCCATTAGGGACATCTCCCTTTCGCCTCGTCTATGGCAAGGTGTGCCATCTGCGAGTGGAGATCAAGCACAAGTCACTATGGGTAGTTACTGAGTTATTATTAGATCTCGAGAGTATAGGAGAACAAAGGAAAGCAGAGTTGGCAGCCATGGAGGAGTTGAGAGATACAGCCTTTTCTAGCAGCCTATAGTATAAGGAAAAAGTGAAGACAAGGCACGATTCTCATATCATCCATAAACAGTTTGAGCCCGATCAGCGCGTATGGTTGTTTGATTCTAGGCTGAAATTATTTCCAGAGAAATTACAGAGTGATTGGAAAGGTCCGTATGTGTTTAGGAAGGTACATGACAATGGTAGTATTTATATATCCGAGCCGTCATCTTCCTCTACCTTTCTTGTTAACGGTCAGCGCCTGAAGCTATATCTAGACCATGATCCGCCGACCGTTGACGTTGCCCCCATTCTTCTGGTATGAGATGTACTCTTTGACTCATATCACTTGCATCTCATACATGGTGATTACTTCCATTTTCCGTTGTATAGATCCATCTGTCTATATCATTCTTTCATTCTTCCGTTTTGTCTGCTACCCCGTCTTCATCTTCTAATTTTGTCATACTTAGGACGCACCTTGTCCTAAGTATAGGGGAGTACACACTAAGCTGTGATCTACTCTTTTTCTTTTCTTCTTTTCTTCTTTTCCTTTTCTATCTTCTTCTTGTATCAAAAAGGTGTCACCCCTTGTAGACAGTTTTATGTACTTAGGACGTACTTTGTCCTAAGTATAGGGGGGTGTGCACCCCAAGTTTCTCCATTCTTTGATCCTCTCCATTGTCTCCTCTTCTTTTCTATACTTAGGGATATCTTACCCTAAGTATAGGAGGAAACAATTTAAGTACGACATGTTCATTCCCATCCTTGACCCTCCCTGCTTTGTGTACAGTCTCGTATACTTAGGATTATTTGATCCTAAGTATAGGGGGGACGGTCAACTTCTCATTCTTTTGTTCTTTCGTTCATCCATTCCTTTATTTATTTATTCTTTAGACTTGCCTATACTTTGTACGAGTTATGTCTTCTCTTTTCTCTCCGATCTATGAGGACATAGCTCAAGCTAAGTATAGAAGGGTCGTATATACCACGTATATACGTTAGCCATACCTCGTACTTTCGTATTTTCTTAATAATATGGCTAAAAATTCTTTAATATTCATGAAAATCCTTAATAAAAGATGTTGATTATTCCTCAAATTCTTTTTTATATACTTATTAATAAATCAAGTGAAATTTTTTTTTTGCAAAATGTTTGAAAAATAATTTGAAAATCTTTGTGAAAACCTTATGAAAACTATTTGAAAAACATTTTGTTATATGTTTTCAACCTTTGTAAAAACATTTTGGTTTGTAAAGTTTATTTTCTTTGTGTGAAATAAAAATATTTGAAAAATGATTTGCAAATGGTTTGAAAAATGGTTGCAAAAATTTGAAAAATCTATCTATACTGTTTTAAAACCTTTGCAAAACTATTTTCAAATTGGTGTACGTGTTTGTAAAATGTTTGTAAAAATTATTTTGGACTACAGTTTTCGAAAATTGTTTTCAAATAAGTTTGAGGAATACATACATCACACCTAAAATTCTTTTTTTATACATATACTTATAAAATTGATCACTTACCCAAGTAAATTCTTAAAATCCTCTTCTTGTAGATATAAGAAGCACTCCCGTGTAAATATTTTAACCTAGCTTTTAGCCAAAAACTTTTTCAAAAATTCAAAAAACATTTGAAAAATCTTTTTGAAAAATACAAAAAGTGCATATGTATCATCATCTTTTCAAAATTCCATAAAAAGTTCAAAATCTTGAAAATTGCATCACAAAAATATTTTCTGCATTCTGCATATCATTTGCATAGCACGAGCATTTTTCGGATTGAGTTTGATAGTTGAACGAGTCTAAGTAAAATCCAGAGATTGGAGCTAGATTGGACCTTAAAATCTCCTTAATAACAGGAACCTTATACGAGCTGGAATTGAGGTACTTCAGGTCAAGATGACTTAATTCTTTGAGGATCATGAGACTTAGTTCAATGGATTCTTGACTGCCTAAGTAGAGTATTTCAGAGCACACGCACGACTCTTGTTGATAATGACCTAACTTGGACACCTGCACCTTTCCCACAGCTCAACTCAGTTGGAGTGGTGAGGGGATTGGATTTGCCGGTATGAGACGCACACAAGTGGAAACACTTGTCCTCCTCTAGGGAGGGAAGTGCAGCCCAACCCGTCCGGTAATTAGGAATACTAAAGACAGGAGATTGTGTGTTGCAATAAAGCATCAAAAGAGGGATAGTCTACTGGCTCAAGAGGAAAAACTCCCTATGTAAATGCTGTTGTAAATAGAATTTAAAAAAAAAAGACAGGCCTGTACAAAAATAAAATGCCTGCAAAAGTATGTTGTAAAGTTAATAAGCAAGCTTGAGTTCCAAAGTCACATATGTGAGCCTGCAGCTGGATGACTTAACTACACTAGTCTTACATCCTAGGATAGGTAGCTATATTGGCTACCGTCCATTCTTCTCTTCACCTCCTCCTCTTGAGTTAGTTGCCACTTGAACTTAGAAGGGAATATCCCGCTCCTCGAGGAAGGAGTTATTGGATTGGGGAATAATTGGGTTGTCATACTGGAGAAGTCAGTCTCTTTGTTATTCTAGTTGGGGAGAGCCACTATCACTTACACTGTACGAGTTAGATTCATAGTCGTAAGGGTTTGCGTATGAGTTGAGATATCACTGACATGGCTAGTGAGGAGACTTGAACAGAGTTTTGGGATTCTCGGAGGCTGTTGGATTTCAAATCCGGTCCTCATTAAGGTTCCGCCCGCACTAAAATTCCAAATGTCTAACTTAAGCTCCAAACTTTGATTTTGTGAAGACAAGTTTGATAAGTAAACTAAATCCAAATTTCTTGTTTTTCTTTTCTTTGTTTTTCTTTTCTGTACTTATTGCATAAGTGTTTGCTAGGGACTAGCAAAGTCAAAGTATAGGGGGATGATGAATCTACATTTCATCATCATTATTCTATCATTTTGGCTTCAAAAACACTAGCAAATGCGTGTAAATACCCTTAATTAGTGCATTTTTGCATTCATACGCATGTGTGTAAATAGTGTATAAAATACTGTTTTTTAATGACAAAATTATAGAATAAATAAAAGAAAAGAAAAAGAATAAAATATTGTAAATATTTCATGACCCGAAACCCCGAGACCTAGGCATTTCGATGACTAGGTTGACAAGAAATAAAGTAGGGGGAGATAAGGGTCAGAATCCAATAAAACTACCTTTGATTCTTTATACATTTTGGTACCTATTTTTGTTTCCACTTTTTATACCTCTAATAAAAAAACTTTGTACATGAAATTTGTAGATAATTAAATAAAGAAAAATACAAAATTGATTTCATACAAAAATAATGTACAGATAAAAAGTTATGATCTGAATAAGAATCCAGAATCCCAACATCCCAGACCTGTATCTCCCAAATAAAAGCTCGAAATGCATCAAACTCACTTTAATTGTATATAATTTAAAATAAGCTATTTAATGGCGCTGGTTTCGTATTTGGTTGAGCTATGGTTTGAAAGTTGAGTTTTGGACCCCTATTATATACTTGTACAGATTAAAAATACTCATTTTATTATTTATTCATTATTTTCATAATTTTATATTTTTATAATTTTTTAAATATTATTTATAATATATTGGTACAATAAAATCAGAATAAAAACCTAAAGAAAATACAAAATAAAATACCTGTATATAGCATACATAGGTAAAATACTTCTACATATAACTATATAACTCATACTTTTATTTTGTTAAGTGCACAAAATACCTTAGAAATATGAAATAAAAATATTTTTAAGTGTATAAAATTATTTTGTAAATTTATAAAATAATAGACTAAAATCAATAAATTAAATACACAAAATAAAAATAAAATATTAAAATATATAGACATATATATCTATATAAGCCTAAAAAGGTATCTTATAATTTTATACATCATAAAAAGAATTAAAAATCATATTAAAATACCTTATAAAATAACAAACATTTTTTATTTAATAATCAAAAATTAATTAACTCAGTTTCTATTTTTAAATGAATTTACAAAACATTTATCAGGGATTTTTCCTAGTTGGTCCACGTGGACCAACCAGGTGACAGTCCAAGTTGATCTTGGTCAACTAGTTGTCCTCCCCATGTGCGCTGGTCAGAGCCTTATTTGACATCGATTTCAAGGTTTTTTCGAGGCTTTCCCTTTCATCATTTCATGGAACTCCCTTCTTTATTGTTTCGCCCCATGCATCTGTGAATCACGCCCTAGGCTTTCCTAAGACCGAGGAGTGGCGATTCATGCCATATCTCTCGATCTTTGGAGCGTCAGATCCACAATGTCAACCCTTCAGAATCGACCCTCCGACTTTCGAGCCTTCTTTGAAACCCTCTTCCACAAGCTCCACTCCCCTCATCGTGCCCAATCGACAGAAGAAGGTGACAGCTTCCTTTGGAGACCTTCAGGCGGGTCAAGCGAGCACCGAGGCGACTCCACCACCTCCGCCTTTCGTCGGCGTCGAGGTATACCTCCCTCTAGTTCTGACCATCGAGGCAGCCATCCTTCTTCCTTTATTTTCTTTGCATTTTGTTCGCCGTAGTCCTAGGAGTAGAACCCCCCCAAGAAATTTCATGTTTCGTCCATTGAATCGACCTCACGTATCCCTCGCCGGAGTGCTCCTTCGGCCACCACATCGCGTAGCTGTCCTCCGCACCATTTCCACCATCGCGGGGTCCAGGCACTTTGCCTTGGACCCTCTTGATGTGTCGCTAAATACGATGTATTATTCGATCACGTTGTAGTAAGTGTACTTAGCGATTCAGTCAGAACCGAGAGAAGGATCTCCGTGAAGAGTGTCTCAGCTTTAATTTATATCCCGGGCAAGTCCGGGGTCGAACTCAGGGAGACAGAGGAACAAATTCGGGTTTAATTCAAAAGTGTAGATCAAGATTTCCAAGCGGTAGTTTTTTTAATGCAAAAACAAATGCAAATGTAAATGCGGTCGAATTAAAACACTAAGAAAGCATATAACTTAGCCAAATTAATTTGAATAGAAAAAAAGTCCAATTTAGCCAAGTTATATTTTTCCTAGAATCCTTATCCAGTGATGAATGCAAGACACATTTTTTGGAATTTTAGAAATTAAAATGCAACAATTAAAAATGCACACTTTTATGAGTTTTTTTCACATTTTTTCACAAAAACATTAAGAAAAAATCATGAAAAAAATTTTGAAATATAAACATGATGCAAGGAGACTACAGTAATTTTTTTGGAATGTTTTGACAAATTATGAATTTTTTATGGATTTTTTAGCGAAAATAGAGCAATAGTGAGTAATTAATTCCTAATTAATCCACAATGTCAAATTAATCAGAGTGCGAATTATCCTAAAAAGGTATTTCCTTATAGAATGCAGGAGACTTGAAATTTTGCAAAAATGATGTACGTGGATTTAATTAAAAATCAAATACTACAATCACTCTACAATATATTTCAGGCACAATACAACTCCATTTTAGATGAAATTTGGAAAGTATTTGAATGACATTTCAAGGCATCATTCCTGATTTTTTAAGAATTTTTGGAGCAAGAGTGAGTTAGATATAAGTTTAAGTGCTCAAAATGGGTAAAATATCCTATTTTTTAGTTAGAAAATATTAATTAATTACCCACAATTCAGAAAAATATAAATAAATATTCAGAATGTAGACAATTAGTTGCTCAACAAAATGGCATTTTTCATTGTATAAAATAGTGCCCAACAGAGATCCAAATTAAAAGTCAAACTCAGGGGTGTCCATGCAAAAGATAAATGAACTTAAACAGCATAACACAGAATAGGGACGTAATTGTAATTACAGAAACATAAAAGAAAAGACTTGCAATTTTCACGAAAAAATATACAAAACCTTTCTCTTTCTTCCTTGGGCACGGGAAGAACCCAAAAGGATGGAGGCATCGACGGCGGCGGCGCCGCTCTCGGCCGCACACAGTGGTGATGGCGTGGGCGGCGGAGCTGCGCACGGCGTCGCGGTGGGCGGAGGACGGCGCGAGAGGTGAGGAGTCGGCGCGAGGAATAGGGTGGCCTCCTGCGGATGGATGTGGGCGGAAGAGGGGCCGTTGCAGCGGGGAGGCGCGGTCGACGGTGCAGCTGCTGTGGAGGCGCGGGAGATGGGCGGCAGCGGCGGCGCGACCGCTGTGGTGGAGGGGGAGAGATGGGCGGCGATAGTGGAGCTCCCACCGCTGCTGTAGTTTTCATTGTTTTTATTTTTTTTATTTTTTTTTGAAATTTTTTTAGTGATGTGATATGTTTTTTTAAAATTTTTTAATTTTTTTAAATTTTTTTAAAAAAGGAAACAAATGTGGATGAAAATGAAGGTAGACAATGGATAGATGGATTTGTGGATGCTATGATGATGATGGTAGTGGTGATAAAATTTATATGATGGTGATGAAATGCAAAAGATAAAAACAAGGTAGCGGGGAAGGTGGTGATGGAAATGATAAGTGATGATATGGTGGTAATAAAAAATTTGATGGTGGTGACCGAGACAAGCAGAAAACAAAATGTGAGATAAGAAAAATAACAAGGAAAAGTAGAGAGACAACTTACCTGGTGTTCGTCGGATTTACGGAGCAGCTACGCTGGACTCCTATGGTCGCTTTGATCCGATTGGCGAAATCAAAATCAGAGAAGCTACACGAGCTCGATGGGGAATGCGTGACGCGGAACGGAGCTCCACGGATCTCGTCTCAAGGAGGTCGTCGCTTGTGGAAGATGCTTCGCCGCTGTCGCCAACAAAACATTCCAAGCTCTCTCCTATTTCTATTAGAATGGCGGATAGGGAAAAATTATGGTTGTAAAGAGGAATATAAAGAGAAGAGAAAGGGAGGTCAGAATGGAGGTGGTGTTGAATGGGAGGATAGATTAATGGTGGAGTTGAATGGAGGTTAGATGAAGAATGTGGGGTGGAAAGGGAGTTGTTGGTAGAAAAGAAGAGGGAAGTTAGTGTAGAGAATATGATTAGATAAAAGAAAATAAAAGTAGGCTACTAAAAAGAGAAAATAAAATAAAGAGACGATAAAGAGTGAGGAATTTACAAAAGAAGATATACAACATGTACATATTTTTTTGTTTGCTTTTCTTTTTATAATTTTTTTTATCTTTTTAATAGTAGCTATGTACAACAGGAAAATACAATAAAATACTACAATCAAAATACAACACCACCATGATTTTTTTGTATTTTTAATAATTCAGAAAGATAAAATAAAAAAATTAAGAAAGAATGAACATATACATAATATACAATGTACATCTAGGTCCCAAAACCCAACTTTTCCAAATGAGCTCCGATTTTAATGAAATCACTACCGTTTGATAGATAATTTTCTAACTTGAACTTTAAAAGTAAGTTTTGGAGAATTAGGAGTTCATACGGAGCGGGAATTTGGCTTGGAAGTTGGACTTTACGGCTTTTTCTCTTTGGGATCTAGGAGCATTTATTTAAGGTAAAATTTGTTTTGTATTTTTGTATTTTTATATACATTTTTATGAACAAGATAGAGAAAGAATTAGCCAAAAAGGAGTTGAAATAAAATTATTAAAAATACATGAAGTTTTGGTCTATTTACAGGTGAAAAACTCCTTTAATTTGCGGCTTTTTAGTGTTAATTTATTTTGTATAATATAATATACAATAATTAATGTATTTTATTTACAAGAGTCATTTTGTTAATTTATGGATTTTATATACATTTATTAGGGAATTTACTCTTGTATTTTGCTAAGATCAAGATATTGAGATAATGAATCGTGGATTCATCACCCCCCTATACTTAAACTTTGCTAGTCCTCGAGAAAATAAAGAATGAGTAAGTAGAATAACCCCTGACTGTGCATGTGAGTACAAGACTTGATCCGTTCAAGAACTCTCAGTTTTAGAGATCCTAAAATTCTAAGATGAACCAAGCTCTAGTCAAAAGGTATCCAATTTCCCTAATCATCAGACTCTCTTTGTATACATATATATAAGGGATATGACTTTAAGTGTTGACCGCAGTTACAAGAGTAGAGTCACCACGTCACCCAAGGTTCCAGTCCAAGAGACTCTCCTAAGAACCCGATCCTCAACACTAGGGAATAAACCATTTCTTGCATCCAATCCACCGTCACTTTAGTTGTCAGACTTAAAAGTGTAGATGGAAGACCAGTTGATGGAGGGCATAGGACTGTGTCATTTCTTCTCTCCCTCTCATTGGAACAAGGGTCCTCTCAAGTGCCTTTTTACTCAACGCATTTTTTTGGTGTTGATCACTGCGTCCGTCAAGAGAAGTTGGAGCCGTCTGCACTTGTTTTCTTAGGAGTACACCGGGGTGTGCCTTTTTTGAGTACCTATCGTACCTTCTAAACACAGACTTGTAGCATTTACGATGCAGAGCCCTTTTTTGGTCCAAGCCCGACTCTTGGTCCTAATAGCGGTGGTCCAAGTGGATACTTTTGAAATGGTTGGGAGTGCTCGACTTTGGTGGAAGCTCTTTTGATAATTGACTTTGTGGAATGAGAGCTTTTCTTTGACATTTCATTACTTTGTAATATTTTTGGCTAGCTCCGCTACTTTTGCCAAGAGTTGGCGCACACTGATCAACAATTTTATTTTATTTTATCACACCCTGGAACATAGGTAAATGTCAGGAGATAGTAGAAGAACTATATTCTCATACTGGCTAAAGATGCTGACACTCAGGTTTCATGAAGCCTTCTATGATTTTATCCCATCCTCGAGCATCATAAATCAAGTACAAACTCAAATCCCTCATCCCAGTTCCTCAAGTGATATTTCAACTCATCTCATCATAACTGCAGTCGTGTATGTGAGGTGCTGGTCATATTCTTAAGGTAGTGACTAAGCATGCAATATGGCACACAAATCTTTCAAACTATGGAAATTTGAATAATTAAGTCAAAGACCCTAATGACTAAGGCTGGTTAACTCAAAATCTCAAGAGCTCATAAGCCAAGTGTTCTTGACCATCACTAATCTTGTGTGAAAGTGTAAGTGTTAGGGACCAAACAAACTTATTAGTTAGTTTTTTTTGTGATTTTTTTGTTTGTATTGTATTGTATTGTTTTGTTTTTTTTTGAAAGGAAAGGAAGAAAGAAAGATGTTTTTTTTCAAATTTTTTTTGAAAACACACATTTTTAATAAGAAAGAAAGAAAAGAGTTTTTTTTGAAAAAAAAATTTTTTTAGCAAATAAGAGATTTTTTTAGTTTTTATTTTTGTTGAAAAGTTTTATTTTTACGAGTTTTTTTACCCACCCATAATTATTGTATAATATATACAAAAATACATGAAAGTACGAGCTATGGGTAAATTATATATGTAATATATACATGCCCCCCTATATTTAGAATGTGCTATGTCCTCATGGCACTAGGTGACAAAAAGCCATAGCTCGTACTAAGTATAAGTTGGTGAAAAGAATATAAGAATATGGGAGAATACACAGCAGCATCGGCCCCCCTATACTTAGGCTATGGTCAGCCTAAGTATTGGATAGAACACAAGATTGGGGGACTGATGAGAGTGGAAAAGAGTATACAAGAAGAAATGGAGCAACTCGGTTCACTCACCCCCTATACTTAGGATCTAGTCATCCTAATTATAGCCACAAAATGAAAATGACACGGAACTGGGGCGAGTGATGTGAATCACGGGGGAGGGAGGGGAATAAAGGAAGGAAAATATGTACAAGGAAGAGTGAGAATATACAAGTATCAAGAAGGTTTGTGACGAACCTTCTTACAGGAGCGAGGGTGTGGGTAGTATACATATGTGCTGCTGTCAGAGTCACCTGCAGAGGAATAATAGTGAGGTGTGGGGAACGTCCAACGAGGGTCGACACACGGCTGCTTGCTCAAATATGGCTTCAGAACAACCGAACTGAGCTCACTCATATAGATCACCTCATCCAGACTTGATGAGAACTCCTCAGAAATTTCCTTCTCTGGTAAGTCGAAGGCAACTTTCTTAGCCGATTTTCTAGAACCTGAACGAAGAGGGGATTGATACGTCTTAAGGAGTTCGGGGGAACACCTCAAGGAATCAATACCTGTCTTCTTCTTATTAGATGACCGACTAGAGGATAGAGCAACTGATTTATCCAGATTGGTCAATTTGGTCCCAGCTGTCTTTTTTGTTCTAGGTCTTGGATGTGGTGTGTGTGAGATGCAGACCAGAGGTTCATCATCAGATGAGTCACCATATGCATTGTAATACTCCTGCAGGGTCAGCACACGTCTCTGGTATGGTATAGTGTTCTCAGTTTACTTGACATTTATCGGCTCATGCGTCGGATCGTCTAAAAAGTCAAGGAAATCAGAAATGATCATGTCTGACTCAGGGGCAGCTTCTGGTTGTGAGTCCTCTCGAGAAGCTATCACAGTGGTGGTAGTGCAAGCAGTGGGTGGTGTGGAGCTGTAGGGAGTCTCTGAACCAATGGTCCTCTGGACAGTCGGTATCGCAGGTGTAGTAGAGAGACAGGACTCAACTGTCTCTCGAAGGTCATGAATTTCTGTGACTTTACGGGTAACCTTGGAATATCGTGTGTCCTCAAAGATCGGGTGAGGTCGAAGTGCTCCCAATGCAGAGAAATCGATCTCCCGAGTCTCGCAATCTATAGTTGCCTTAGCCAAGGCTAAGAACGGCTTCCCAAGAATGATCGGATACTGGGTGAACTCTCCTCGATGCTCAATATCAATGATCGTGAAGTCCACCTGTAATAGAGCACCTTGGAAAGTAACGATGACGAAAATGGTTCCTCTCGACCGTTTAACAGACCGATCCACCAACAGAATGATCTCTCTTGACTTCTTGGCAGATCCAGTTTAAGCTTGGCAAACACGGAGGTCGGGAGGATATTAATCGGTAAGTCATCATCAATTCTTGCATGGGTGAATGTGGTATCTTTGATTTCACAATCAAATCTAGGTAACCGCTTTACTCTATGGCTCTTGGTTTTTCTCCTATCATCAAAGATGTGGCCATAGACAATATGTGTCTCTCAGTCCTTGTTCTTTTTATTGTCCGATCTTTTAGGAACCAATTTAGTTCTCACAAATCTTTTAAGGTCGTGAAAGTGTTCAATGGCCATTATTAAAGGAAGCTCAAAAATCAACTTTATATCCAATGCTTCCCTAACCGTAGGATCCAATTATTTTAGATCTTTTCCTTTTTCAATTTTTATGGTATTTTCTGAGTTTTCAATTTTTTTGGTCTTTTTGGTAGGTGAAGGAGGACTAGGAGAATGCATAGACTCTGGTTTGGAGGGAAAGTGGTTAGTAGAAGAGGGAGGTAGAAGGGACTCTAGTTGTACATGATGTGTGCTCAATCCGGTATCTTCCAGGTTTTTAAAATTAAATCCACAAAATCCATGATCCATATTCCTACCTGGACTCTTAATCGATCTAGAGATGTCATCCTCCAATAAGTTTTCAAGACACATCCTAAGAGAAGTCTGCTCAGTTAGAGGATACCCCTGAGAACCCAGGCACTTATACTCAACACACCTTGACTGAGGCGTGTAATACATGGTTGAGTATGGTCTATATGTATGGCAGATGTTGATTGGAGCCTCATAAGGTGGAGTCAGTAGACAGGGGGTGGTCGCATGAATCCAATCCCCTGTATATGTCGTCTCTCCGAATGGGTGATATGAAGGTTGGTTAATGTGGTCTCTATCACTCAGGTCAATCAAGTCAGGAAGATCGTACGGTGCAGACCTCTCCATTCGGTTTGTCTGGTTGACCATATTGTACCCTAAGGTTAAGTCGGGGTGTGTATATGGCAATTGTTGTTCTGTACCAACACGAGGTGAAAGTGAGGTACGTGGGGTCAACTGATTATGCCAATCATTCATCTCAGCAGTCGCTTGCTCTTCGATTTGTTCCTTGATTCCAGCAAGCGGATGAGAATATTGTGATTCAATCAAGGGTGGTTGTGGGTTAGGGGTGCAAGAATGTGGGGTAGGTGAGAATGACGAAGAAGCAGAGAAGTCAGTCGGAGTTCTCACTTTGCGGTCGGTGTATGGGTATGAAGAGGAATAATTTGGTGGAGATGATCGGAATATGGTTGAAGAAGGATGACTTGGATATGATGACCAAAATTCTAACATCTTGGAAGCGAGATGTGAGAATGAAGCGGATCAAGGAAGAAGGCGTGCAAATGCACCAAATAACACACAAAACAAATAAACACAAGAGCAAACCCTGAGTTCACCTACTCAACACAGTGATGGTCGCAAAAGTCCGACCGTTTATCTTTTCAGTTATAATTAGGTGATAAATCAAGATATAAATCCAATTACGCAAGGCTAAAAAGTAGGTTTTGGGCACTATCCTAGGGATGCATCCTCACCTCTCAACAATCACAATTAGCCAAGCATACAATGAGGGTTTTGCTCTCCCAAAACAAGTGTTAGTTTTAATCAGATTTTTTGGTCAACTCTGATTAGCATTCCTGATTTTAAGTTTGGTTATCACTTGATTAGTCCACCAAATAAAGCACGCCTAACGATCAGTCCCGATTTTCTTTTAACCTATGTTTCAAAAACCAAGGGGTCGGAGATGAGAAAAGCCGATGCAAATAATGAAATCAATGATGCATGCCCAGTTAAGAAGACTTACATTGATCCTCGCGCTCTACATGCGGGATGCAAGGCAGAATTGAAATTTTATACTATATGAATGCAAACGAGAAAATCGTTCCTAGACAGGCAGTTCTATTAACGAGTGATGAACAAGTTAAATTTGACTAATAGCCCTGCGGTCTAAGTGCGTCTCGTTAAATGTGATGTGTGGTCCTAAAAATTACGAGCACAAGCAATACAGATATTCTAATAAAATATGCTCTAAGAGCCACGAGTGCAAGTCCTATTCTACGTCAAGCAACCACACAACCACGAGCAGGTCAAATGTCCAGTCCGGATACAAGCGCGAGCTCTCAAACAAGAGTCGTCGGAAAGTGCGAATTACCTAAATTTATTACAACACAAAAATTACAAAAATGAAAAAATTCTCTCAAAGATAAATTGATTTTCTCGCTCTTCAGCAGTCGGTGCGTGTCGCGTCCGTCGACCTCCAATGTGCTCCAAGTCCACCGGGCCCTCGCAAGGAAAATAATATTTATATTAGAGAAATAAAAACAAAATATATAAAAAAATATGAAGTGAGAAAATTGAAAGGAAAAGAGATTAATTACAAGTGGCTCGGGAGTCTGACTACCCGAGTAAGTTAAATCTAAATCCAAATTTTAAATTAGTCCCTAAGCCGTTTGCCTCCCCGACAACGACACCATCTGACGGGTCGCTAAATACGATGTATAATTCGGTCACGTTGTAGTACATGTACTTAGCGATTCAGTCAGTACCGAGAGAAGGATCTCCGTGAAGAGTGTCTCGGCTTTAATTTATATCCCGAGCAAGTCCGTGGTCGAACTAAGGGAGGCAAAGGAACAAATTCGGATTTAATTCAAAAGTTTAGATTAAGATTTCCAAGCGGTATTTTTTTAAATTTTTTAATGCAAAAACAAATGCAAATGCAAATGCGGCTGAATTAAAAAACTAAGAAAGCATATTACTTAGCCAAATAAATTGAATAGAAAATAAGTCCAATTTAGCCAAGCTATATTTTTCCTAGAATCCTAATCCAGTGATGAATCAAGACACATTTTTTTGGAATTTTAGAAATAAAAATGCAATAATTAAAATTGCACACTTTTTATGGGTTTTTTCACAATTTTGTTACACAAAAAGTAAGAAAATAGAGCGACAGTAAGTAATTAATTCCTAATTAATCCACAATGTCAAATTAATCAGAATGCGAATTATCCTAAAAAGGTAATTCCATATAGAATCCAGGAGACTTTAAATTTTGCAAAAATGATGTACATCGATTTAATTAAAAATCAAAAACTACAATCACTGTACAATTTATTTCAGGAACAAGACAACTCCGTTTTAGATGAAATTTGGACTATTTGAATAACCTTTCAAGGCATCATTCCTGAATTTTTTATAATTTTTGGAGCAACCGTGAGTTAGATATAAATTTAAGTGCTCAAAATGGGTAAAATATCCAATTTTTCAGTTAGACAATTTTAATTAATTACCCACAGTTCACAAAAATATAAATAAATGTTCAGAATGTAGACAATTAGTTGCTCAACAAAATGGCATTTTTCATTGTATAAAATAGTGCCCAACAGAGATCCAAATTAAAAGTCAAACTCAGGGGTGTCCGTGAAAAAGATAAATGAACTTAAATTGCATAACAAAGAACAAGGACTCGATTGTAATTACAAAAACATAGAAGAAAAGACTTGCAATTTTCATGAATAAAAAAAATATACAAAACCTTTCTCCTTCTTCCTTGGGCACGGGAAGAACCCAAAGGGGATGGAGGCCTCGGCGGCGGCGGCGCCGCTCTCGGCCGCCTACAGCGGCGAAGGCGTGGGCGGCGGAGCTGCGCACAACGTCGCGGTGGGCGGAGGACGACACGTGAGGTGAGGAGTCAGCGCGGGGAAGAGGGCGGCCACCTACGGATGGCTGCAGGCAGAAGAGGGGCCACTGCAATGGGGAGGCGCGGCCGGCGGTGCAGCTGCTGTGGAGGCGCGGGAGATGGGCGGCGACGGCTTGGCCGCTGGCAGGTGGAGCGGTAGCGCGACCGCTATGGTGGAGGGGGAGAGATGGGCTGCGGTGGTGTAGCTCCCACCGCTGGTGCTGTTTTTTTTTCTTTTTTTGATTTTTTTTAATTTTTTTATTGTTGTGATATGTTTTTTAAAATATTTTTTTATTTTTGTTATTTTTTTAAAACAAGAAACAAATGTAGATGAAAATGAAGGTAGATAATGGATAGATGGATTTGGGGATGCTATGATGATGATGGTATTGGTGATAAAAATGATATGATGGTGATGAAATGCAAAAGACAAAAAAAGGTGGTGGGGAACATGGTGGTGAAATGACCAGTGATGATATGGTGGTAATAAAAAAATGATGGTGGTGACCAAGACAACCAGAAAATAAAATGTGAGATAAGATAAATAACAAGGAAAAGTAGAGAGACAACTTACCTGGTGTTCGCCGGATTTGCAGAGCAGCTACGCTGGACTCCTATCGTCGCTTCGATCCGATTGGCGAAATCAAAATTGGAGAAGCTACGCGAGCTCGATGGGGAACTCGTGACGTGAAACGGAACTCCGCGGATCTTGCCTAAAGGAGGTCGTCGCTTGAGGAAGACGCTTCGCCGCTGTCACCAACAAAACATTCCAAACTCTCTCTTTTTTCTATTAGAATGATGGATAGTGAAAAATTGTGGATGTAAAGAGGAATATAAAGAGAAGAGAAAGGGAGGTTAGAATGGAGGTGGTGTTGAATAGGAGGTTAGATTAATGGTGGAGTTGAATGGAGGTTAGATGAAGAATGTGGGGTGGAATGCGAGTTGTTGGTAGAAAAGAAGAGG
This sequence comes from Ottelia alismoides, assembly GCA_037367405.1. Classification (NCBI taxonomy): domain Eukaryota; kingdom Viridiplantae; phylum Streptophyta; class Magnoliopsida; order Alismatales; family Hydrocharitaceae; genus Ottelia; species Ottelia alismoides. Next base: position 171,806 of record JAZKJV010006080.1, on the reverse strand, counting down.
GAAGTTAGTGTAGATAATATGATTATATAAAAGAAAATTAAAGTAGGCTATTAAAAAGAGAGAATAAAATAAAGAGAAGAAAAGAGAGGGGAATTTACAAAAGAAGATATACAACATGTACATATTTTTTGTTTGCTTTTCTTTTTATATTTTTTTTGTCTTTTTAATAGTTGCTATATACAATAGGAAAATACAATAAAATACTAAATCAAAATACAACACTATCATGTTTTTTTTGTATTTTTAATAAGTAAGAAACATAAAATAAAAATGAAGAAAGAATGAACATATACATAATATACAATGTACATCTAGGTCCCAAAACCCAACTTTTGCAACTGAGCTCTGATTTTAATGAAACCACTTCCGTTGGATAGATAATTATCTAACTTCTACTATAAAAGTAAGTTCGGTGAATTTGGAGTTCATACGGAGTGGGAATTTGGCTTGAAAGTTGGACTTCACAGCTTTTTCTCTTTGGGATCTAGGAGCATTTATTTGAGGTAAAATTGTTTTGTATTTTTGTATTTTTATATATATTATTATGAACAAGATAGAGAAGGAATTCACCAAAAAGGAGTTGAAATGAAATTATTAAAAATACATGAAGTTTTGGGCTATTTACAGGTGGAAAACTTCTTTAATAAGCGGCTTTTTAGTGTTAATTTATTTTGTATAATCTAATATACAATAATTAATGTATTTTATTTACAAGTGTCATTTTGTTAATTTATGGATTTTATACACATTTATTAGAGAATTTAATCGTGGATTTTGCTAAGATCAAGATATTGAGATGATGAATCGTGGATTCATCACCTCTCACTCTTTTCTGCAGGTACTTGGAACGTAACGAGAGCCTGGGGGGGTCGTTTTGACCCTTCTGGAGACCCAAGAAGCTCCCCAGCTCCGCCATCGTCTCCAACGAACTTCGGCCGTCGCCCGTGCATTTTGGATCACCCAGCACCTAGAGGAATCCATCAAGAGTCGCCAGGCCAATTTTGAAGCCCAAGGAATGTCAGAGGCCGCCGATCGAGGGCGGGGAAGCTCGCTTCGCCGGTGACGCTTCCCTGTTCTTGCTCCGACCGTCTACGCCGTCGGATCAGGTCGCGTCTCTAGATCCAGCAGCCACCGTTGGATCTCCACGAAGCTCAGTCGTTCGATCAAGTCAAGGAGATCTAATTGTGGCCTCTCATCTGCGAAGCGTCATCGGCCGTCCTTCGCGCGCCACGTGTCAAGTGGCTTCTTCACCGTCGTCGTATCGCGTGCAAAGGGTTATTTTGCACTTCCACCCTGCGCCATTTTTGTATTTTTTTAGTCCATAAACTTTCGTCTGTAGTTTAAATATTTTTGTAATATTTGCATCTAGGCCCCCGAACTTTAGTTATTTGCATTTAGGTCCAGCCCACGTCAGCTCACGTGATATGTGCACGTGGGTTGGTGATGATTTTGCACTGGACCCCCTACTAGTTTGGTTATTTTGCTTTAGTCCAAGAACAATTCTGTTACGTGTAATATTTTTGGGTTATTTACATGTAAGCCTCTGGGAGTTTTGCAAATTACATTTAGGTCCTCGCCAGGCGCGTGCCAGGCACGTGGGGGTTGGGTTAATTGCACTTGTGCCCTAGCGGCTTTTGACAATTGTATTTGGTCCTGGAAGTCAATTTATTAGTTATATATTTTTTGGGAAAATTGCACTGTGGCCTTGGATGTTTGCTTATTTACATATATGCCATTACTAGTAGTGTAATTTCTTTTTGTTGTTTCTATTTGTTTCATGCATCTATGAATTGCTAAAAATAACCAAAAAATTGGGTTAGGTTCCTATTACATTGTAGATTCACGTCATATTTTTGTTTTGCATTTTTCTTGCATTTTTATATTTATTAAAAATAAAAAATATACATTTTCAATACTGTTTGCATTAGAAAATACATAAAAATTAGTAAAAGTTTTTGAAAAATTCCAAAAAAAGTATATTTTTCGTGTATTAGCATCTCTCAGTGTCAGTCCAAAAATCACTAAAAAAGTTCAAATTAAAACTCCTAAAAATTAGAAAACCCCTAAAAACTTCATAAAAATCAAAAAAATTCAAGAAAAATCCTAAACAATCTCAGTTTCTATAGTTTCCAGTTTCCCTATTTTATTGCCTTTATTTTAAAATTAATTTGAGGAATTTTGGACAATGTTTGATATTTTTTATCCACATTTTAATTTCGATCAGTAGCTTAATTCACTATTTTCTAGTATTTTTGCTTTTAAAAATACCAAAAAAGAATTTAGAAAAATCTCTAAAAATCAGAAAAATAACATAAATTTACAAAAAGCCCAAAAACATTTTATTTCCTGATTTTTGGATATTTTTACTTATTTTTATAAATACTCTATCTTTCTCTTTTTCTTATTATGTATATGTTTTATTAAAACAATATATATATATAATATAAAAAGAAAATATAAAATCAGTAAATTAAAAATCAGAATATAAAAATCTAAAATTAAAAAAAATATATGTAATTAAAAACCCACAAAATTTTGCTTGATTATAGGCATTTGATCACAATCACATTTTGCACATTTTTGCTTGATCTATCTTGCTTGCTCCCTGTGTTCGACCTCTACACACTTGCACACTATACACATTTTTGTAGAGTTATAATAAATTTTGACTCCACACTTGATTTCCATTGCTCGATATTACATTGTGTGTTGATTGTTGATTGATACGGGTTTAGTGGGCGATCACCGCAACGACTCTTATCTCCGCCTTGTGTGAGATATTTAGACCCTTATTGAACATGTGTTATCAAAGCCCTCATCGTTTTTAGGTACCTAAGGAGGAGACCAAAACCCCTCACGCGAGCAAGGTGTTGCCTGCTAAGGATTAGAGCCCAAAACCCAGTCCATAGCTACCATGTTTATCACTTGGATTTCGATGCATTGACGCTTCTATCGTACGTGACTGAATATGGCCCTGTCATCGATGGTGTTTACTCCTTGTGTGGAACATCAACTAGGTCCTAAGTACTAAGCTTAGGCCACACCCTCACGGGTTTGTCTGTTTCATCAGTCTACGTCCGAGTAGCTCCTTGCATGCTCACGGGTGATCCTGTTACGAGCAAGGTTCGAAGTAGTAATTTTGCCTATCGACTTCCTCCCGCTTATTATTTGGTTGAGTAGGGATCTAGGAAATGTTACAAGGACCTCAAAAAGTCCAGACTACATGTTACAAAGGAGGTGAACAAGTATGAGATACTTTTCCGTCAGTACTCTCACTCCTATAGGGTCAGCGTCGAAAGACTTGTTAAAAGATATGCCTGGAATGACAACACTAAAAATGAAAAGATAAAAATATCCTATCCTTTATAGCTTCATATTGTGTTGAGTCGGTGAACCCAATTTATTATTGTGTTTGTATGGATCTCGATTAAGGTTCAAAGATCAAATGTTGCGCACATACGCAAAATTTTGTCATATGTGTTTCCTCTTTGACCCACTGCTTGTTTCAAGCCTTTCCACTATTTTACACTTCTTCTCGTTGACTACCGTATACTTCTTCTTGCATCAATCCTCTTGCTCCACGCAGTCGATTCGTGGATGGTTTAGCTGGGACTCCGTTGACACCTACATCGACTCCATGTACTTGACATCATCAATAAATCAAGGTGATTCCGCAGAACCCAGTTCAGACCATACAAACCAATCTACAGACTCCTCGTCTTCTTTCCATTCTCCTTTAACTCCTTATAAACCGGGGCCACTCTTGTCCCACTTCTGCCTGTTGTGAATGGAGTTCGATTTCAGTCTAAATCTTTTACACTATTCACAACCATTTGGGATTGACCCTAATCTCATATTTATCACTACGAATGGCATTAAAAATCACAATGGTTTGATTGGGATTCTCTTACATTCCTAATAGAAGCCAATACTAGTCATGGATCCTAGACTTGAATTTATCTCCTCAGATTCAGACCTTGAGATGGCTCCTCCCAGCGGAAAGGGAAAAGGCTCAACGTAGCCACTAACCCAGACAACGATGGGCCCAACGCCTAACCATAACTAGGTGAACACTTAGTTGCTAGCTTCCATCCAAGCCATCAAGCAACAACTGACGGAACACGCCCCTACACTGACTGTATTTGAACATATGTTAAATGACATGAGGAACATAACCATAGGAGGAGCAGGAAGAAATTAGGGTTCACCCGATGATGATCTAGAAGATGAAGAAGAGTCAAGGAATGTGAAACACAAATTGATGCTGAAAGAAACATATAATCCTAGGGATAGTTAGATAACCGAGTGGATTCGCATCCCACATGTACACACTCACTTTGAGATTAATTCTCAGTTCCTTGCACTTCTACCGACATTCCATGGGAATCCCAATGAGGAACCATACATTCACTTGGAGCAGTTCTTTGGAATCTGTAGAACTACCCACTACCCTAACCTCTCGTTAGGTGTAGTCAAGATGACCACATTCCCCTTCATTCTCCAAGACAAGGCCCTGTACTGGGTCAACCATTTGAGAAAGATCGTGACGACTAGGAGGAACTTAAATCTACGTTCCATCACAAGTTCTACCCTCTTCGTCGGCTCAACCAAATGCGAGCTAGGATAAGTAACTTCTCCTAGGCCACCCTCGAGTCCATACATGAAGACTAGGAATGATTCAGAAGTGCTCAAATCTTGAGATACCGGAAACCAGTTTTGTCCAATACTTCTTTGAGGGCCTAAATGTAGAGAGCTAGAGATTAGTCTACACTACTTGTGGGGGATCCCACTTTAACAACGATGAAGATGTGGTTTGGCGGATCTTTGAAGAAATTACCAAGAGAGATGCCAACCACTCTTCATCCTATGCTTATTAGTGACAACCTCAGGTCCTCCAGAAATGAGTGTACATGGCAGCATCTCGAGAGGAAGAGAGAGATGAGTGCTTCAACCTCATCATCCTTGGTGGCCATCTCTCAAAGGTTGACATTATTGAGAATTCATATAATCTGGAGAAATTAGTTGTGATCGAACAAATAACCCAGAACCTAGACAGAGTTGATAAAATTACCAAGAAACTAGAGTTGCTAGTAAGCACCATTAGTGTCTGCCAGTCTGCGACTCCACTGCTTGAGACTCCTGTTGAGAAGAAGGACAAGCCAGCATCGCTACAGCAGCCTTAGATGAGTCAGTAGTTGTCGACAGTTCAACATGTATACTACGTGTAGACTACTGACCAGTTACTATAATAGCAACAACTGGTGGTCTACCAATCAGAGCCTTGTCTTCCAATGACCCATTCTTACCTCCACCACGTGTCATTCAGGAGGTGAACGGTGTATGGTTGAACGACATGCAACTGGTCTGTCTGAGTGGACCTCAACAGGGCTATCCTGCCAGTTCTTTCCCTTTCCCTCAACATCCATGAGGGATATTTGCCTAGCCTCTGCCTCAGTATCAGCATCATCAGTCTTCATTGTACTACAATAATTGGAGACAGTCACAACAGTACCCGCAGTTGTCGTGTCGTCAACACCAATCGTACCACCAGTTCGTGGCTTCTCCTTAGTAGTAGTATCCTCCTCCTCCATAATAGAAAAATCATCTTCCTCGTCCTCAATAACAATATCAGCTATCCCAGCCTTAGCCTTCTCACCACCAGCCACAACGAGGTTAGCACACTAAACCCTCCAAGGCGGTTCATATGAACCCGAGCCTCGATTTCCTGGACCACTTAGTAAAGGGGCTCTCAAAGATGAAAAAGAAGTTGTAAGACCTTACGACCACCAAAACTCCTATCCAGATCCAGGTCGAAGCTAACCCCAATAATTTTAAGAGAAAATATCATGTACAATGTGATGTCTCGTCTGGGCCTGTAGAGTAAGATGCTTGTGATTTTGCTTTTTCTAATGATGTCACTCTTAGGAGCGGTAGGACCATGCATCCGTATGCCACAATCAAAGGGTAGAATAAAGCTTCATCAGGTTAATCATCGTCTTCTACATTAATCGTGCCAGCTACAAGTTCATGTGAGGAAGAAGAAGAAAGAGGAGCCATGTCAACTGTCAGCCACCACCATCTCCATAAGTGAAAAAATAACAAAAAAATTAGAAAAATCAGGAAGACCAAAGATGATTGCAATCGAAGTAAAGTTGTGCCAGTTATGGAGGAGATAGCCCAAGCTACCAATCCAGTGCTAGCCGACGGACCAGAGACTACATCTTTTGGACGTCCACCCCATGCTAATAGTTGTACACCTTTTTTGCAGTCCAGATGTACAAGACATTATGTACAAGAAAGCTGTTTTAAATAAGAACAATTTTTTGTTTCAGTTCTATAAATATTCCTTTTCCTTATCCAATAGAAAATTCCAAAAAAAAATACAAATAGAAAAAGTGCATAGTTATACAAGTGTTGTGGATAATATCAAAAATTTAACTGTTGAGTTACCATTGATGCAAGCCATGGAATACATGCCCGTAGTGAATTGAAGGAAGCGTGTACAAACAAGCATCGGTATAGCTGTAGCAACATACACCAGCAAGCTGAGAAGCTCATCCTTACCATGGCAATAATAGCAACCATCAGAAGTATCCCAGAGAAGAAATATGACAAAGGTGCACCTTTGATCAGATGCAAGACCTTTAACCAATTCTTCGAGCGAACACTGCTTATCAGTGTCTCTTTCATCAACCTCATGCCTTCATTACTGCTTCAAGAATTCGGGCTAGGTCCACTAATGCAGACTCACATGATCCTTCAAATTCGTTGACTGATCCTTCAAGCAACCCTGAGGTCTATTGGAAGATGTTGTCGTAGAGATGTATGATATGTAGTTTCCTGTTGATTTTGTAGTCCTTTATATGGACTCCCCTGCACCATTACTTCAGACCCCATTTATTCTTGGACGACCATTCTTGCGAACTGCAGAGGTTGTGGTTGACTATGGGTCTAGAAAGATCATGTTCCGCTCAAGCAACAACATAGTTACCATACACATGGTTAGAGAGTTGAAAGTCATATCCGATGAAAGCCATGAAGCACCGCCTAAAGTAGACTGTGACTTTATTGAAGAAATAGAGATATAGAACTCACTTTGAATGATAAATGAAGCCTAGAAATCCTCTCTCCTTAGGAGGACCTAGAAAACACAGTCGACGCAAGCTTCGATATCACTTAAGAGACAGATTCCAATTGGATGATGCATCTATTTGATTAAGAAGATTCATGCCAGTCTAAACCTTATAAATTAATAGTAGACTTGTTCTAGATGTTAGTAGTTGAACAACAAGTCACTGAGGTGAGCAGCACCTCCAAAATAATGTCTGATCATCCACCTACCAGCATAGTTTCTAAAGTGATAGAGAAGAAGGGCAGATAGGAAGAGAATTAAAGCCACATCTAGCAGGACTCAAGTAAGCCTCCCTTGAGGGCGTAGAGAAAATGTATCCGGTCATCATCAGAAGCATGCAGACCTCGGATCAAGAATCTCAACTTCTTGAGGTTCTAGAGAAAAACTGTAATGCACTTAGTTGGCATGTATAAGACATCTGCAGAATAAATCCTGCTCTGTTCTCACACCATATTTACATGGAAGAAGATGCCAAGCCATCCCAAGAGTTTCAATGAAGACTAATACAAAATTTAAGGGAAATAGTCATGAAAGAAATAACGAAATTGTTTGACACGAGCTTCCTTTATCCCATCTCTGATTCAAAATGGGTGAGCCCTCTATATGTAGTTCCCAAAAAAATAGGGCTTATTGTAGTCACAAAAAAAAGAGGAGAGGAGATTTTTGCACGAATACTGACATCCTGACATGTATGTGTTGATTATTGCAGCCTTAATGTCGTAATAAAGAAAGATCACTTTCCCTTGCCATTTAGTGATCAAGTACTGAAAAGATTGGCCAACAATGAGTTCTTTTGCTTTCTGGATAGGTACTCTGGGTACAACCAAGGGGCAATCTCCCTCGAAGACCAATAGAAAGCAACATTCACATACTCGTTCGGCACCTATGCTTTAAGCAGAACGCCCTTCGGTCTGTGCAGTGCACCTGACACATTCCAAAGATGCATGCTCGTAGTTTTTGTCAATATGATTGACAGTTTTCTTGAGGTGTTCATGGATGACTTCTCCATGTGATAACTTTGATTCTTATCTTCAACACCAAGACAAAGTGCTTCAGAAATGCTAAGAAGTCAATCTCGTTCTGTCTTGGGAAAAGAGCCACTTCATGGTCACAAAAGAGACTATGTTGGGTCACATCATTTCCAAACATGGCATGGAAGTCGACCCAGCAAAGGTGGATGTGATTTATATTCTAGAGCAACCTAAGATTATCAGAATTGTGATATCATGCATGTGGCATGTGGGATTCTACAGGGGATAAGAGATTTTAGCAGCATCGCCCGACCTATCACTGAATTGATGTGCAAGGAGACCGAGATTCATGTTGATCAATAGTTCTCCTTTCATTCAATCAATTGAAGGAGTTAATCACACAAGCTCCAGTCCTACAACCTCCTTATTCGTCTGTACCCTTTGATATCATGACGGATGTGTCAGATTTTGCAGTTAGGGCCATGTGAGGATAAAGGAAAGACTAGGCACCCTATGCCATTCACTACGCCAGCAAAATGCCAGAATAAACTAAGAGAAATCACACTGAGAATTGCTAGTTGTATTATTCACCCTAGAGAAATTGAGATCCTATCTGCTTGGATCTAAAGTCACCATGTATACTGACCACTATGCTATCCGATACTTATAACAGAAGAAGGATGCCAAGCCCAGACTAATCAGGTGGATCCTTCTCCTCTAGGAGTCTGATTGGGAGAACATAGACGAGCATGGAGTTCAGAATATGGTAGCAGATCATCTCTCCAAAATTGAATAGCCAGAGCCTCCACTTAGTAGGTCACCTATCACATACACCTTTCTTAACGAGTCAATTCTTAACGTGGAAGCCCTCCCATAGTATGTTGATATCATAAACTACCTCATATATGGTGTAGTGCCACAAGATTGGATGAAGAGTAAGAAGGATAAATTCTTGTCCTAAATCCATTTCTACCAATGGGGAGACACACTTCTATTTAGGGATGGAGTAGACTACATTTGGCGCCGGTGTATTCCTTATTAGGAGCGCCAGTGTGTCCTCAAGCATTGTCAATACCTCAAATCTGGTAGACATGATTATGGAGACCGAACGACGGTGAAAGTTCTCTAGTGTGGTCTCTGGTAGACGACACTATTTATGGATGTTGAAACATATATAAAGCACTACACTAACTGTCAGAGATTGGGAGGAACCCTTACAACAAAAGACTCAATGCTCCTGAAATTTATTAAGATTTTAGATGTGTTTGATGCAATGGGAATTGATTTAATCGGACTCTTTCCCAACAGTTAGGTATTTGAGCACATCCTTCTTCTTGTTGAGTAAGTGAGTCGCCGGGTTGATGCTATTCTTGCCCGATCCATTGACAGTCGCAATGTGTGCTGATTTTTAAAAGAGAACATCTTCTCACGGTATGGGACTCCGAATATTATGATATCAAATGGGGGTAGTCACTTCATTAATAGAGAGGTCAAGAAATTAACGAAGAAGTACGACATCGAGCACCAAGTCGCATCTCCTTATAATTCCCAGACCAATGGCATGGAAAAATTATCAAACAGAGAAATCAAGACAATCTTCTTGAAGATTGTGAAGCTGCACAGAATGAACCGATCCCATCTCTTGGACTCCATCCTTTGGGCATATAGAATCCTCTTACAAGTCTACCTTGGGCATGTCTCCCTATCATCTTGTGTATGGAAAGTTGTGCCATCTGCCTGTGGAACTGATCCATAAATCATTATGGCAATCAATATATGCAGCTTGGACTCACGTAAAGTGGTCAGAAAAGAAAAGAGGATATGAACAAGCTCCTGGAATTCTGAGACTATGCTTATGTTAACACCTTGATGTACAAGGAGAAGGTTAAATGCTGGCTTGACCGGCACATCAGATGAAAGACCTTCAAGACTGGACAAAAAGTGTAGCTATTAGACACAGAATTGAAGATATTCCCTGGCAAATTAAAGAGTAAATGGACATGGCCATTCAGAGTGAAAGAAACGTGTGAAAATGGAAGCATCATGGTATCAGACGTGTCAGCTAACGCACAACCATTTGTTGTCAACGATCAATTACTGAAGCCTTACCTTGAACACGACACTTTTCTGACCATTGTCAATGCAGTTCAAATCATCATTGACGAATTCTCCACGACCAACGCAACAAAAAAAGATTCAGATAATCATCATTGACGAATTCTCCTTTTCTTCTTTTTTGTTGTATTTTCTATTTTCTTCTTTGTTTTCCTCACTCATCGCTTCCATACTTAAGATATGCTTCATCATAAGTATAAGGGGGATGAGTGACCTCCTATGTTCATTCTTTAATTCCCTTACCTATCTTCTCTCTCGTTGATATTTTCTTTCTATACTTAGGGATATCTTACCCAGAGTATAGGGGGAGACATCCCGAGTTGTGATTTGTTTATTACCTCCCTTGACCCTCCATTCCTTGTGTACAGTGTACTATACTTAGGATTATTTAATCCTAAGTATAGGGGGGACGGTCGACCTCCCATTCTTCTTATTATTTCGGTAATTATTCTTTATCCGTTGTAGTATATGCTTTTCTATATACAACATGAGTTATGTCTTATATTTTCTCTACGATCTATGAGGACATAGCTCAAGCTAAGTATGGGGGGTTGTATTTACTTTGTATATACTTTATCTATAACTCATACTTTCGTATTTTCAATAAATATGGCTAAAATACAATTAATTAAGTGTAAGTAACATACTTGTATAAAATCCATTAAAATTCCTTGAATATACCAATTCATAAATCAGGTAAAAATGCTACGCAAAATGTTCGAAAAATGGTTTGGAAATTTGTTTCAAAAATCTTTTGAAAACTATTTAGAAAATGTTTTCAATCTTTGTAATAATGGGTTGTTTGAAAAAAATTCTTTTCTTTGTGTGAAATAATTTTTTTTTGCAAATCTATTTGCAAATGTTTGGAAAATAGTTGCAAAAATATTTTGAAGTATCGACTTATACTGTGTGAAAAAAAGTTGTAAAATTATTTTGAAATTTTTTAAAATATTTATAAATTTTTTTTGTCAAATTAGTTTGCAAAAGAAAGTTTTCAAAATATTTGTTAAATTATTTTCAAATTATTTTGAGAATTGGGTACATAATAGAGATCCTTTATAAACCTAGTACAAACGTGTGAGTTCTTAAAAACTAGTCTATTGTAAATAATAACATGCACTCCCTTATCAATAGCAGCACATACTGCCTCTTTGTTTCAAAAACCTTTTGTTTTTGAAAAATACCTAAAATGAAAAATTAAAAATCCTAAAAACATTTGCAAAATATTTTTCAAAATTGCACAAAAATTTGCAAAACTTTTTCAATAATCCATAAAAAGTTCAAAACTAGAATATTGCATCACAAAAACTTTTTTTGCATTGTACATAGCATTCACATTTTTTGCAATAACATAGACAACTGAACAAGTCCAATTAAAGTATGAAGATTGGAGCTTGGAATATTCTTTAATACACTTAATTTCTGAGGAACCCATTGAGGACTGAGGTGGATATATTTCTGTCACCTTTACTAAATTCTTTAGGATCCGTAAGATTATGTTCATGAGTCAACTCAGCGTGCTTTAATAGAACCCTTCATATCATACAAAAGACTCTAGAGACTGTGACTTGCCTAGAAACCTCACATCTAGCACTTAGCTCATCTCAGATGGACCGCTGAAAAATCTTGGAGTTAAGTTGGGATGATGTAAGGTCGCTTCATCAATGATGGATCAGGAACCATTCTTGGGGATTGACAACACCTGTACTCTAACCCACTTCTTTCAGTAACAATGATATCTAAAGATTGGAGATGGATTGAGACAATGCTTCAGACGAGGAATGGTCTACCAACGCAGCTTCTTCCAAGACCCCAAAAAATGGGTGGAATGAAAGACGCTATATCCACCGCGGCACAAACAAGAATGCAGAAGTTGTACATAGTCGAAGAAAATATCCAACGAAGCCTATACTAAAATTCCACAAAAATTTGAGCTTCAAAAAAAGGCATGCTTCTTGGTGAAGAATTGATTACACTGACCGACTTCACAAGGGAATGAAGACTACATGGTCCATTCCCACTTTTCTTCCCATTCTTTTAACTTCTTCCCATTCAGTTGTAAAGACTGGGAGCACCTGACCATAGAAGGGAATATTTCCCTCCACGAGGACGAGTTACCATAAGAGTAGACGCCTATATGATTCAACGATTTTGTCTGGGGAGAGCTGAACAATTTCACACACATGGTTCTAATACTTCAGGGCATCAAGAGTATGCGGCTGAGAGGTTGTGAATTGGACTGGATGGTAGGAGTATAGAATCTAAGGGTTGTAATGTCACACTTCCTAACATCCATGTGGTTTCGAAAACACCATTAATCCAAAGGCCTTCTATGAGATCCAAACATTGACTTTATTAAGACAAGTTTAAGAGTCGACAATTATTCCAAGTTATTTTTTTCTTTTCTTTATTTGTATTTTCTACATTCATTGCATAACTTTTTCTAGGAACTATCAAAGGCAAGTATAGAGGGTGATGAATCTCCATTTCATCATCTTTATTCTTTAATTTTTGCCTCTAAACCCTAACTAAATGCACTTAAATATCATTATTTTGCTTAAATTAACAATCATTATTTATTGTATAATTATTTTATAAATTACATTAATTAAAGCCAAAATAAAAGAATAAAGAAATGAAATGAAAAAGAAATAAAATTCCAAAGGTATTTTATGATCCTAAACCTTGAGTCCTAAGCATCTAGATGACTGGGTCAGCAACGAATAAAGTAGGGGATATATGGGTCGAATAAACAATCAAAACCCTAATTTTCATCCTTCAGTATTGCATTCTTGGGACCTATTTTATTCTTTATTATTTATACCTCAAATAAAGAATATGTGTACATGAAAGTTGTAGATAAAAATATATATAAAAATATGAAATTGAGTTTACAAAAAATAATATACAATGTACTTTTTATACTCTGAATAATAATCCAAAATTCAAACTTCCTAGACTCATATCTTCTTAGTAAAAACTCCAAATACAACAAAATCATCTTTAAATATATATACCTTTTAATTTGCTATTTAATGAGGGTGGTTTCATTTAATTTGGAGTTAAGGTGTAAAAGTTGGATTTTTGACCCTATTGTATAGTTTACTTGAATAAAATATTCATTTCATTTATTCCTTATATTTTTTATATTTTTATATTTTTACACTTTATATTTTTATAATTTTGAAAATGTTATTTATAATATATGTACATATTTAGAATAGAATAAAACTAAAAAATTCAAAAATAAAAAAATTTTAGAAAATAAATAGATGAATATACAATGCTTATACCAATACAATAAGTATACATATTTATTTAATTATACAAATAATATTATAAAAAAATAAAAATATATTTATTTATATTTAAAGAAGTGGTAAATACATAAACTGTAATAATAAAATAAAAAATGTAATAAAAATAAAATTAAATTATACATAATATAAGTAAATATATTACAATGCATTTTTGCCTTGAGATTTTCTGGTTTGTCCACATGGACTAACCAGAAAACAACTTTTATTGGCCTCAATAAACTACCCCTTTTGGCGCCTCTGACCATGTCAGAACCTCAAGCGACCCATTTCCTCGATTTCTCCACGCCACTCTAATCACTGAAACACATCGAGTCCTTGTTTGATTCTCTTCCCATAGCAACCATCTTTCCCATGCCATCATGAGTTCCTATTAATCTTCATTGTGCCACTAAATAATTCCAATCAAAGTTGGCCAGAACCAATATTTATCAATAAAGCCCCTGACCTCCAAGCTCTATTTTGATCCCTCTCCGAGCCCAAAATCCTCCAGCCCTTCGAGTGTGAGTGTCCCTAGTGACAGCACGCGCATCCCTAAGGTATTTGTGAGCCCTACAGAATAAGAGAGGATGTCCACAACGGAGTTCCAACTCACCTATTCTCCCTGACCACCCATCAGGTATGAGATGCGGCTTTTCTATTCCAATGTAGATTTTCTTATCGCCATTTCATTTCTGCAGTTTATTTCACATTTTGATCAGTAGGATAACTTAGATTCTAATAGTTTGTTTGTCGGAGGAGCTTGGTCTCCAGTCGTTTCACCATGAAATCAACTCTTTTCGACTGCCTTTTCACCCCTATCTCACTTCCCTCCACTTCCTTCATCTATTTGACACAACCAGATCATTTGATCTCGCATAGATCAGCCTAGCGGTGCCCCATCCCTCATTCTCATTGGAGCACCCTCATCTTTACCCATCTCACCCCGAACCTCGCCAATAATGGCTCGGACCTGATCTCCCTTCTGCCATGAATCCTCCTATCCACTTTGCAGGTCAAGAGGATCCTATCTGAGGGGTCTTCAAAGTCACGAGCGAAGCTCTAAGCGGTCGAAGCTCCAGGCTCCCTCAGTCAGGGCTAGGACCCATTCGAGGGCATTATCGATTGCAGAACACCTCCAAGAAGCATTTAAGCATTTTTGCAACATCTGAAAATTTAGGAGGGCGAATCGAATAATAGAAGCTCGAAGATGGGGACATTCTTCCCTGTTATTTGAGCGAAGAAACAGCCATCGGATTGAGGAGGAGTTCCAGTTCAAAATGTGGTCGATCATTGTTTGCTTGATCTGTCTGATGGAAACCCATATTTGATCATGTCTGTAAATCGGCAAAGTGTCATCGTGTGATGTGTGGTTGCCACATGTCCAAGTGAATCAATTCCAGTCGCATGATAGCATAGCTTTGGGGGTAATTTGCACATCTTCCCCCACATTTTTTATTTATTTTGTGTTAGTTATGTAAATTTAATTTGTAGTATAAATTAATGTGTAAATATTGTAGTCAGACCCCTGAGCTTTCATCGAATTATATTTAGGTCCAGTCCGTGTCACCTCAGGTGTGGTCCCATGTGAGGTGGAAATTTTGCAGCAAACCCCCGTGGGTTATGTAATTTCAAATTAGTACAAATATTTCTAATTTTAGTGTAAATATTTCAAGCAAATTGGATTGTAATCCCTGCCTTTAACTTTACATGCAATTATACCTTTCTAGTACATGTATTTTTGTGTTTGTTTTCTATTTAATAAAAATGCGATCCGTTCTCCAAAAATTTACGAAAAATTAAGGTTAAGTGTCTGCTAGCATACACATTCACGCAATAATTTTATTTTTGCATTTTGTGCATTTTAACTATCTATGATAAATCAGAAGAGCATGTTTTTGTCCATGTTTGAATTAAAAATTACCATAAAAGTATAATACCTTTTTGAAAAATTACAAAAAAATTATATTTTGTTTATTTTAGTATATTGTATATTTTTACCAGAAATCCCTGAAAATAGAAAAAGAAAATGGCTAAAAATTAAAGAGCTCCAAAATACAGTAAAAATTAGGAAAAATCACCAAAAATACCAAAAATATTTATTTTTGTTTTTGAATTTCCTTTATATTATTATTTTCTGTTAAAATTGATTTCAAAAAATGTTTGGCACTTTTTTCTATTTTTAATCTTCAAATCAATTCGAGCTATTTATTTAATGCCTATTTTGGTATATGTTTTGCATTAAATATATATAAAAATTAGCAATAATATCAAAAAAAAATAAGAAAAATAGAAAAAATATATATAAAATCCAAAAGCATGTTATTTTGTATTTTTTGTTTATTTTAATTGTTCTTATAAGTAAATTACTCTATATTATATATAGTTCTATTTATTCCTATATTAGTTATTTAAAAGAAAAGAAACTAAAAATAACAAAATATACAAGAAAATAAGAAATTTATTAAATAAAAACTAATTAAAAATAAAAATTAAAATCAATAAAAAATAAGAGATTAAAACCCCATAGAAAGACTTAAAGACAATTACGTACATAGTTCACATTGATTATTAATAATCATTAGGCTACCTAGCTTGCTCTTTGTGGTTCGACCTCTACATGCTTACGTATTATACATCTTTGTTTGTAGAGTATAATAAACTGTGACTCACACTTTTGCTATTCATTGCTTATTTATACATTGTGGGTACTTGTTAACTGAACATGTGGTCTCGTGAGAGGCCTCCTCAGCGACAATCCTTCTTCTCTTATTCAGTTAGGATCATTTACTTAGACCCTTGCTGGACCCATGTTGCCATGTTACATAACCATAATTTTAATAAGGGTCCTTATAAGTGCATTCATTCATTTAATCTCAGACAAGGAGTGAAAATAATTCAATAACTTTTATTGATATATCAAAGATTAAAATAACATTTATTATAGAAATAGTTTGACTCAAGCTCACATGCCACAGTCTCCGACTAGCCCTTATAACGCTTCCGGTTCAATCTTTAAACCCATGATTATTACATGCAGGTTGAAAAAATTTTGGGGTAAAGATTTGGTAAGGGGATCAACAACATTATCAGTAGACATCACCTTGGTGATGAGATGTCACCATGCTTTTGAATCTCTTGAATGATGTGGTATTTCCTTTCCACGTGCTTACTCTTCCGATGCCATCTGGGTTTCTTCACTTCAGTTATGGCTCCCATGTTATCGCAGAGCAATCGGATGGGAGTATCAGAGGAAAATACGCCAAGTTCCAAAATGAACTTGCATAACAACATCGCCTCCTTTGCAACATCCAATGCGACAGTGTATTCAAATTTTGTTGTTGTATCATCCATAGTGTCATTCTTGTTGCTTCTCCAGCGCACATCACCACCATTCAACAAGAAAAGAAACCGTGAAGTTGACTTGTGTTATCTATACAAGATTGGAAGTATGAATCTGTGTATGCTAGGACTTGAATATCGCCATTTCATAGAGCAAGATGTAATCATGTTTCAATCATAGATGCTTAAAGAAGTTCATCACTACATTTCAGTATTGTTCTTCATAGCAATATAGGAAATGACATATCAGTCTCACTACATGGCAGACGTCTGGTCTTGTGCACCTCATGGCATACATTAGGCTTCCCACGACTGATGCGTATGTGAATACATCCATGTATTTCTTATCCTAGACATTTTGTCGAGCCATCCCTTTAGATATGTGTATACCATGTCTTATGGTAAGGAAGGCATTCTTGTTACTCTCTATACGGAAACGTTCCAAGAACTTCTTAATGTATCCATGTTGTGAGAATCCTAGAATCCTCTTTTATTTGTTTTTGAATAGATTCAAACCCAAGATATAAGAGGCTTCTCCAAGATCATTCATCTCAATGGTATGGGACAACCAAATCTTACACTAGTCATGATCCATGTATCATTCCTATGATAAGGATGTGTTCTACGTAAATCATGACGAACACAATGACACTCCTACTAAGCTTCTTGTACACACTTGGTTCATCAGGATTTTGAATGAAATCATAACTCTTTATAGTTTCATCAAATCTGTTGCTCCAGCTATGAGAAGCTTTTTTAAGCCTACACATGGATTTATTTAGTGTGCATACTTTGCCTTCCTTAGTTATGAAGCCCTAGGGTTGCTCCATACAGATATCCTCCTTTAAAAATCCATTGAGTAATACAGTCATTATGTGCATCTACCGGATGTCATAGTCAAGATATGTAGCTATAGTTAATAGTGCCCAGATTGATTTAATTATATCCATAAGAGAGAATGTCTCAATGTAGTCGATGCCTTCTCTTTGTGTGTTGCCCTTGGTTACGAAACGTGTTTGAAGATCTCTACCTTCCCATCAGGTCCCCACTTTCACATGATGATCTATTTACATCCAATGGGTTTTACCCCTCTAGGTGGATCCTCTAGGGTCCATACATTGTTCTTATACATGGAGTCTATTTCAGACTCCATTATTAGCATCCATCTATTCATGTCATGATCTGCATGTGCTTCATCAAATGAAATTGGATTATTGTCAGTTTCCTCAAATACATTAAATTCACACATTTCATGTGACATAACCACCCCTGAACTCCTTCGAAGAGGTATGGGTGTTTGATCTTCATTCACATCTTCAGTTTCTCGTTCATGAAGCTTAATATCCTTAAGGGAATAAATAAGTTCCTTCACTTCATTTTTGTCTTGACTTTAGAGGAAGTGATCCTCCGGAAATTTCATATCTTTAGAGATGAAAGCATTTAGAGTCTCAGGGTCGTAAAGTTGGTATACAACACCATCTTTTTCTTACCAAATGAAGTAGAACTCTCTAGTCTGAGATTAGAGCTTACTTGCATCGACATTATTCGCATGGACCAAGCATACCCAAATTTTACATTGTTTAACGTTGTGCTTCATTCCAAATCAAAGCTCTTGAGAGGTTTGGGTACAGATTTGCTAGGAACCTTGTTTAGGTTATATATTGCAGTCTCTACTAAATATTTTCAGAAACTAAGAGGTAGATGTGCTTTACTCATCATTTAACGGACCATGTCCATGATGGTCCTATTGCATCTTGCAGCAACACCATTAAGCTGGGGAGTTCCAAGAGGATTTAGATTAGATACAATTCCTCTCTCTTAAAGGAATTACTAGAATTCATCTAAGAGGTATTCGCCACCTCAGTCAAATCAAATCAATTAAATCTTCTAATTCGTTTGGTTCTCAACCAAAGCCACGAATTATTTGAACTTTTCAGAGGTTTTAGATTTATGACGTAATAGGAATATAAACCCATATTGCGAATTTTCATAAATAAATGTCAAATAATATCGATATCCATTTCAGGATGTGGTACTAAAGGAACCATATACATTGGTATGTATTAGGCAAAGAATACACACAGATCATGTACCCTTATTTCAGATGGGTGCTCTGGTCATTTTACCTTGAATGCAATGCCCACAGGTAGGTAAAGTTTGGACCTATAAAAAATCTAAGGGTCCATCCTTTATCAATCTATTGATCCTATCAACAGATAAATGACCAAGTCTTTGATGACAAATCATGTTCGAATGATTTTTAACCTCACTAGTTCTTTTAAGGTTTTTATTAGTGGGTGTTACATTCAATGTAGTTTCATCAATGCATAATTCATAGAGTCCACCGAAATTTAGAATACCATCTGCATTATAAAGACTTATGACAAGTTTTTCATGGATTAAGAATGAATATCCATTTTTAACAAACTTAGAAACAAATATAAGGTTCCTTCTAACATCTGGTATATAAAGATATTCTTGAAGTATAAGTACTTTACCACTAGATAATATTAGTTTGCGTGTCTCGATGGCGACTGTTGTAATAGTTTCATCAGATCCCATCTGGATGATTATCTCCCCTTCATCAAGATTTTTAGTTTCCTGAAGTGAATGCAATAAATTTCATACATGAATAGAAGCACCGAAATCTATGATCCAACTACCTTCTTGTCCTACGAGAAATTTGGTTTCATTGACGAAAGTATATTTTATACCTGTTGGGGCTTTATCTTTCTCAGTGATTTTTAGGTATTATGTGTCGTTACGCTTCCAGTGCCTTAGCTTCTTGCTACAATGACAAACATCGATCTTCTTTGATGCTATAAGTGTAGAGATGTGAGAGGATGAGCCAACAAGTTGACTCTTCTTTTTCTTCTAGATGGGACCATTATGAGCCCCATGCTTCTGACCACGCTTCCCTTTGACTTGTACAACCATTGCACTGCCAATGGGATTTTCTTTCTTCATTACATCTTCTACAGACTTTAATGAAGCCATCAACTCGTAATTAGTCAACCTCAACTTGTTCATGTGGTAAGATACCAAAATGTTGTTGAAAGACTTGGGAAAAGATAATGGAATGAAGTCAGACTTTGTATTTACATCCACATATACCCCAAGAATATCCATTTCCGAGATAACCTAACATATAGATTATATGCTCTCAAACCAACATTCCTTCGTGTATCTTGCAACGAATAAGTTATTTCATGACATTGTAACGCCGATTGAGGTTTATGTCACCGAACATCTATTTTAGAATCAACATTATGTCCTAGGTTGTGTCCATGTCCACATGATACTTCTGAAGCACATTGGTCAAAGACCACATAATATAACACCTAGCCAATGATTTATTTTCATAATATGTTTCATTGTACTTAAGTTCATCCAATGCTAAAGGGTTTGCATGCTTGTTCTTGGTGAGCCCATAGCCGGTGCAGTCAACAAAAATAACAAGCTCCAAACTACAGATCCAATCTAAAAAATTTAATTTGATCGACTGGTTGACATCCAGAATCCTGATGAGCAGGTTCATGGATTTCATATCGATGATTAAGAGTGTACTATATTAGAACATATAAATACTAATATGTTCAAATTCAAGTTCTTTGAATAAGGATTTTTAATCAAATTATTCTTGAGGTTTAAACTTTGAAAGTCCACTCGCTTATTATACTTTCAAAGCAAGAGATATACTTATCGCTATATCTCTAGAAGATATGGGATCTTCTATTTATATCTATTACATCCCAATTAGATGAGAAATTGTAACTGGGGGAAAAGAAGAGGGAACTCATTCCTCCTTGCAACTCTTTCTTTTCCCAATTCAGTCTTTAACACCAAGGTCCACAACCCCTAAGGTGATGTTCACCCGTTGATAATTGAATCAATCGTCAATAGGAATAGAACATGCTATGCACATATGAATACTACCTCTGTAATATGAGGAACAATATTGGGGTCACTATGTACATGGCCTTACTCTTTCAAGAAGCAAAGAGCATGATCGACGTACACTTATTCATTAGATCTATGAATTCGCATAGGCATCTTAAGTGTAGAAACCAAGGTCATAGAACCCATCTCCTTGACATGAGACCATGGATGTGGTCCTCCATATCTCATTCAAATTTTAGTTAATCATTATGAATCTTATTCATTATGATTAATTCTTCTAAGGGAATTACAGATCAATTTATAATAATGGTTTAATTTAGCTGGATCTAATTAATCTAATCATATTAAAAAATTTAATAATCGAATACAGCCAACAAACAATTAGGTTTGATTGATATTACTATATAGTATTATCTCTCACAAGTACATATTATTATGAATTTTTAATAATTAGAGTATAATGAGATTTACTCACATTATCATTTCCTTGAAAATGGATCCGGCCTAAATGCACGAGTAATGCCAGGAGGGAGCATTTCCTTGACATGTGTTGAATCTCATATCTCAACATATATTCAACATGTGCAAAAACTTTTGATGCAAAATTATTCACATAATTCCAATTTATTTTGTGATAATTTCAATCATGTCATTGATAAATTGTGAATCATATTCACACATCTAAAATAAAATATAAAGTACATTTACAATATGTTCAATGTGAATCAAATTCACAATAACATTTATTTCGTAAATACTAATTACAATTGAATTTCTCCATCGTATTATAAAAGATATTTATAATATTTATTATTATTATTGATAGTGATATCTACATTAATCGTATCATTGAGAATTAGATCATACGTAATTATTTTGGATGACTATTCTCATTTGTCCAAATAATAGTAATCATATACATATAATTTATAATAATAAAATCACATTTTCTATAAATTTTTCTTAATAATTAGATAATATTATCAACAATAGAATTATTTTGAACTTTTTCAAGAATAATATGCTTACACCACGGATACTTGGAGATATGGATAAGGTGATTGTGCATTCAATGTATAGTAACTTCGATATTGAGATCATAAATCCATATCTCAAAGAACTCGCAAAGATGTTTGATTAAATTAAAGTTGCAAATCTAATATTCTCATTGCATCTGAATCATATTCAGATCAATGTCCAATAATTGGATTGAGATCAGATTACTTTTCTAATGAGAGGAGTCACTAAAATCCAAACCGATTTCATCACTCCTTTGGGATGGAATTATCATGTTTATACAATCGTTTATGATCACAATACCGTTGAGTATTCCTAAAACCAGTACATCCTGCATACTGGAAGACCTAGACTAAACCCGAAGTTTTATATCACATATGAACTTTCTCCTTTAGGTTTTTATCATTAGGTTTCTCATTTGATTTTTTTAGTTGGTATAGATAATATAATTTTCAAAAAGCATACATCTTACCATGGTATCAATCATATACTTTCCAAAAAAGCATAAATCATACATACAAATTCAATTAATCTTCGGAAGTGAGACAACCGTGCATGGAATTTGATCCCAATATCTCATTAGTGAGATCATGTGTTCCAGACCATTAACGAACCTTTATAATCCCTTTGAGAGATCTTATTACTCACATGTCCTTGTATGCACACAGCTAGTTAGTGTATGTACCTTGAAGAGGTCATCAAACTATTGGTATGACAAATCTACATACTCAGACATATAGTAACACATCTATCTCTTGTCAAAGTGTGCTTGCATATATCATGACAATATACGACATAGTTCTTGGTTATCTCGTTCTCATTAAGTCAACTCTTTGACCTAACTTATCTAACACCTCCAAATATCTATTCCTATAAAGAGGACATGTATCAAGAGGTCTGTCATATATCAACCTTTAGAGAGATTGACATCTCCTTTTTAGGCTAGAGATCCTTTCTTAACAATCATTTGATGATGCTCGATGAGTCTTCAATCTAACTCTTTATATATCATCCAAGCACCAACCTCTATGATTCAACATTTGAATCAACAGTTGCATGATCATTAAGATTGCCATGGTGCATAACACTAATTGTACAAAAAGACCTATTATCCAAATTAGTTATTCTTCATTTCATATTAAGGAGTGAAATGAGATAATGTTTATTGCATAATGGCTCGTCGTGGGCTCACATTTCAGCAATTTATAAGTATGATATAAGCTTTTGGAATGCATATGATCTCTACCAACTCCAAATGATCAAGTGAGAAACTCAACGATAAAAACCTGAAGAAGAATGTTCAAATTAGATTAGAAGTTCGGGTTTATTATAGGTCTTCTAGAATGTAGAACATACATGTATTAGGTATACTCGAGGGTGATGTCAAATTAAATGATTGTCTAACCGTAATACTTCCATTCGAGGAAGTGATGAAACAAGTTTGTATTATAGTGACTCTTATCAGTGGACTAGATATCCGATCTTGATCTAATTGTTGGACATTGATACGAATATGATTCGATTGTAATGAGAATATTGGATGTTATGTCTGATATGATCATACACCTCTGACTGGTCTTTAAGAGATGTATATTAGATAAGATCTCATTATAAAAGTCACTATACAAGACATAAACAATCGTCCTGACCTTTTCTCCAAGTATTCGAGAAGGCACGTAATTCTTGATAGAGTTCAAGAATTGTTTCATGAGCAATTTTATCTATGTATTGGAAAACTGGATAATTAAATAGGATATAGTTATGATAATTTATATGGATAGATATATCTAAGATAATTAAATTGGATTTAACTACCACAAATAGGAGTAATGTGAATAACACTATTCACAATAGCCATGGATAATGTGGAAATGATGTACAATATCCTAGAGAGAGTTGATTATGAATAAGATTCACAATTTATATGTTAATGTGAATTGGATTCACATCACATAATTTAATGTAAATATGATTTACATTAATACTGTAGGAAAGAATTTAATTCTCAATAGTTAATGGTATAATTGCAATATCACAGATAATTTGGAATTATGTGGTGATAATTCTATTACTCATTTAATTAATAATTGATAAATTAATTTGACCCATTCCATTACTTAGAGTGAAAGTCCATGGGTTGTTAAACCCTGATGGGCATCCATCCTATTTTTAGTAAATTGATGGATCCTATTTTTAATTAAATCAATTTATTAGTTAATTGTTTTAACTGATATAATTTCAAAATTATTTTTAAATTACCTGTTTGTTTCTTTTTTGTGTTTTTTTAATATAAAAATAAACACAAATCAAATTAAACCATTTATTAGTGAGAGCACATGGATTGGGATCCAGGTAATTCCAAAATGTTATAAAAATAGGCCAATCCTAGCCCTATTAAATATAAGTTTTATGCAAATTTTATGTAAACTAATCTCTCTCTCTACACATTAAATCACTCTCTCCACAACCCTAGGTCGTCCCCTTGCCCAAGATTTGTGGAGATCACGATCATTGTTGTGTTGCCGTCGTGCTGCAGATCTGTTGCTCTAGGAACTCCATCCTCTTATATAAATAGGTCTCTTGAAAGTGATTTTGTGTGACATAATCAGGTGGTTCCTTGCTTAGATTGTTACTCAGTATTGTGGGAAGCACGCGACTCATCATCATGCCCGCAAGAGTTCTCTTATTGGATCAGCCTTGAGTCAAGAGGCTTATTCCTTTGGAGGCTTTAAGGGTTACAATCACTCATCAATAAAATCCTAAACGCATGTGTACTTTATGAAATGATACTAGAAAGGTTCCCATGCCATCTGGTTTCTTCTTAATTTTTTGTTTTTTCGCTGCCATGCTCACTTGTACGACTAGTTGACCTAGATCGATTTGATCCTATCTCCACGCTTCGGTAATGCATGAATCTAACACCTTGACATAAAGTGGTATCAGAGCCATTTTTAAGGTTTTGAATTTGATCCAAACCCTAGGGAGCAAGTCTTTGGATATAGGGATGCACAAGAACTCATTATTTTTTGCATTTTTTAAATTTCGAATCGATTTTGAGCGTATATGATATGTCTCTTGTTTTTCCCTATTATGAACGAAGTTTTGGGATACTTAAGCATGTTTATATTGTATGGACATGTCCCCAAAAATTTGCTAAATGTTGGCTAAAATTGGGCATTGTTTTGAATTTGAAAAGTTCCCGCAATGTTGTTATTTCTTCATGTAAACTTGGATCTGCAACTAAATATCTTTTAGTTATTGTTTTACTATCATGAAACATGTTAAAAAATACATTAATCATTTTAATAATAAAATGAGCAAATTGCTTGAGTTTATTTCGCGTGATTTTGACTCTTTTGCCCAAGATTTGTGTAATTTAGCGGACATGGGTCAGAAGATTATTGGATCTTATTGACATCTTTTAATGTGTTTAATCATTCAAATATAATCATGAAAATTTGTAATTTACCTTGATTAATTGTTGTATCATTTATTTATAGAAATAAATGGCAAATAATAACATGGAATGATTGCTTCATGACATGAAAACACTGGGTTTATCCTATGATAGTTGTAGAACAACTTTTACATGTAAAACCAAACTTTTTTTGCTTCATATGGAAATAAATTTAGGGTAATTAAAAATATTTTAAGATGTCCAAATTTCTAAGTGTATACTGTATAGTATCATGCTAGTCATAAAAGGAATGATCATACAATTGCAATTACATTGATCCAATTATATTGTTCGGAATCGGGATGGTGAAGGTGTCTAGACCGGGTATGCTCGCTTGGTTTCTTAATTTTCTCCTTGCATGTCAAAGAAATGATCGATCCCATCATAACTCAAGTGTTTAGAGGGATCCATTTTCGAGGAAGGGTAACATGAGTAAGTCAAGTTGTACTCTAATTACTAAAATCAGAATAATGTGTACTTGTGAGAGCAAATAGTATATAGTAATATAAAAAAAAACTAAATGTTTGTTGGTTTCATTGGATTGTTATTTTTTTTAATGTGATTAAATTAATTTAATCTAATTAAAATTCACAATCTATACTTATATAGATTAGATTTCCCAGGGAAGAATTAATCATGTGAATATGATTCAAATGATTATTTAAAATTTGAATGAGATATAGAGGATAATAAGATGACATCTATGGTCTCCTGTCAAGGAAAAGGGTTCCGTAACCGTGGATTGTGCATCGGATATGCCTATACAAAGTCATAGCTTTGGTGTACTAGGACACACGGATAAGGCTCATTACTTCTCGAAAAAGTAAGACCGTATGCGTAGTGAGCAACGTTCCTCATATAATTTAGGTGCCATTAGATTACGCATAGCATGTGCTATTCATGTTGATGGTTGGTTCAATTGGCGACAAGTCAACCTTACCTTAGGGGTGTTGAGCTAGTATGTCAAAGATCGAATTGGGAGTGCAAGTTTGTCTTGTAAAGTAGGAAGAGCTCCCGCTTCCTTCTTCATAGTTGCATTTTCTCATATAATTGGGGTACAATGAAAGTGGAAGGGAGATACACGATCTGTCTTGAGGTAATTTCGTTAGCATACGTCATGCTTTAAAAGTTCAAATGGGAATGGACATTATAAAGTAATAATAAAAAGCAAGACAACATTGATTTAAAATAATAATAACCTTAATCAAAGTATGTGTACATATGAAAATTATCTTATTTGTACAACATTCTTTTATACCCACTCAATTATATACTCATTCATAACCAGTGTCATGGATACGATCCAAGATTTAGATTTAGTGCTTGCATTTGAACACATAATGTATGTTGTTGCAATGTGAGTGTTTCTTCATCCTAATGTGGATAGACAATTTAATAGGAAGTAGTATGATGATCAATGATTTATATGTCACTATTATCCTAATCCTTCATCAATTGTGCTTTGGAAGCAACATATTGATGTGGATAGTAATTGGCAAGATTCCCTATTAGGGCTTTGACCTAGAACTACCTAGTTCAACCAAATAAAATCCTAGAACTAGATGCTTCAAGCACACAAAATAAAGAAAAAGAAAGCAAAGACCACAAAACACGAGAAACAAAATAAAATGAAGAGAAAAATATGGAGAATGAATAGTAGAAGAGATAAAAAATGATAAAAATCGAACAGACCCTCCATGTGAACATGCATATGATGAAATGGGTTTATGAGTGTCCAAAGAGTTAGTTATTACAATATATACAAATGCCATTCTCTCGCACAAAATAAAAATAAAAATAAAATTTAAACTAATGCGACTCTACTCTAATCTGTCTAAAGTTTGCTTTAATGCTCTCTCCTATCATCTCATGAAGAAGGAGTCGATCTCTGTGTAACTCGGGTGCAGCAGCTCTCTTAAGAAAGCCACCCTTGCTCAACGGTCCCTCGCAACAGTCACATAAGAGAGTGGTTAGAACAAATAAATAATTGTTTAAATAAATATAAATAAAGACTGATAATAATGCAACTAATATATACAACTATCACATGCGTTGGTCCTTGATAATGGTGCCATTTTGTTGGTTGCCAAAACTGAGGCACCTAATGTCCAATTTTTGAGGGCCTGTAGTGTCCGACAATCGGATCGTACAATGGATGTGTTGGTCGCTCTCTTTTCTCTTGATATCCGATCGATGTGAATCAACAAACAAATAACTAACAACAACAACAATATATATATATGCAAATTAAAAAAAACCGAGTTAAAGTTTATTATAAGTACTTAATAAATGTGTTTAGGGAAGGTAAGGTGTAGTGTCGAACCACTGAGAATCATGGAGGATAGATATAGTAATTAATATTTAATACTAAATATTATTATTGTTTTTGTACTTTTTAGCCTATTCTTGATTTTTGTGGATTTTTAATTATATGTATTTTTTTATGGATTTTTAGGTATTTTAGATTTTTCCTTTTTATTTTATTTTTAATTTTGAAATTTTTTAGTTTCTTTTTTGTTTTTAAACTCTAATACGTATTTATATATAATAAAATTATTATTATAGTTAATATAAGTATTATAAAAAGTGTATTGGATATATATGCTTTTATATTTTTAAATATCCTCAAAATGAAAAAATAAAATATTTTTTTTCATATTTTCTCACTTTTTTTGTAATTTATATGATTTTACTAATTTTTAAGAATGTTTAAATGATTAAAATACATAAAATAGTGAAAAAATAATATAGTTGAATTATTTTGGTTCTTCAAAATATATAATGTTGTCCAAACATCCTAAGCTATTTTTAATATGTGATATATATATATATATATAATAAGGAAGAATTTAAGATAAAATATTATATTGTTTGATTTTTTACTTAATTTTACTGTATTTTATGGTGTTTTAGGGTTTCATAATTTTTAAGGTTTTGTTTTTTTATTTTTTAATGATGTATAGATATGTGGTGGAATATATAGTAATATAGATAATGTAATTTTTTGGAAATTTAGAAGTTGTTTTTTTTATTTTTTTACGATTTTACCTATTAGACAAAGAACAAAAAAATAAGTTTGTATTTTTATAAATAGGAAAATTCAATAAAATGCCATGAGAAAAATATATGTCATTCAACAATATGCTAGGCACTTAAATTAATGGGATATTTACACCTGTAACCCTTAGTAGTTTCGTAATTACCCAAAGAACCATCGATAATCACGAGTTATAGTGAAAACCCTGAATATTTGCTCCGTTCTACACACATGACCTTCTGATAGTTTGGTTCATTAACTCAACCAGATGGTTGAGTTAATCTCATCAATATGCAATCTAACGGTTGGGATTAACCAAAAAATAAAGGAATGAGAGGAGAAGATGGGTGACGAGGAAGAGGAGACTTCCATCCAGGCAAGCGGTGAGGTCTTTCACAATGTCGAAGGGTCATGACGGGGGTAGGCATACGGCCAGTGGGGTTTCTAGGGGCTTGCAGGCCAGACCTAGGACTTGCAGGCGGTGTTGTCAGGGGCGTGCGGGGCTCCGACCTGGGGGGAGGTTGCGTGCTCCGAACTGGGAGGGGACATGGGGTTCTCTGAATTGGGAGGGGGTCTGCAGGAGGAGAAGGTAGCGAGAAGGGGGGGGGGTACATGCAGAGAAGGGGGGGAGGGTGTGCTTGCGCGCTTCGAACTAAGAGGGGACATAAGGTTTGGCGAGCGACCTTGGGGCTTGGGGGTTGTGGTGTAGGCGGAGACAGGGGGAGGCGCCCAGGGCCTTGAGGGCTCTGACCTGAGTGTGGCATCGACTTGCAGGGGCGTTTGTAGGTGGAGGTGGGGTCCCTTACCGTTTGGGAGGGGGACAGGAGAGGTGTCGACCGGGTGCTACAGAGGGAGGTGGGAGGGGTTCTTCGAACGAGAGCTTCCAAGCAGGGGAGGGGCGAGGAAAGGGCAGAGGAGTTGGTCGGTAGGGGAGGTGGAGGTGGTCAGAGGTGGATGAGGAGGGTTCAAACGGGGAAGGAGGAGGAAGGATATAGTGGCCTTATTTGTAAATAATAAAATTTAAAGTGTGTAAAATATAAAATATCTTCCGATCTACGTAATTGCATCATGTTATAAATATGATGTTTTTTGAAATGTAAAATTATCAACATCTAACTTTTTCCGTTAGAGTTAATGGAGAACTAAGACGGAACTTGACACAGGGTTATGCCATGTAAAGGTTAAGCATTATTCAGGGTCTTCATTGTAATTTTATGATTATCGAGGGTTCCTTGGGTAATTAACAAACTACTCAGGGTTATAGATGTAAATATACCAAAGCTACTCAAAGTTATGGGTGTAAATATCCCTAAATAAAATTTCTTACAATTTTTTGCAAAAATAAAAAAATTTATAAAATTAAATAAACACAAATATAAAAGCTACTGCTAGTAGTGACCTTTCTTCAATTCATTTAGATGATTTAATAATATGTTCTCAAAGTTTAGGATATTAAATGCAATCATCCCAAAAGTTACCTCACATTGGAAGGCACATGAGGTGATGTGGACTAGACCTAAATGCAAATAGTAGAAAGTTTGAGGATCCAATTTCAAATATTACACAAAATATTACATTAAATAGAATTATTATGAAATAAGTATTTAATACAAAAGGTAGAGGGAGCTCTTGCAATTTACCCCCCACGTGTGTTTTGATGGATGACTACGATTCATTCAATTATAGCGCATACGACTGTGATTGCATTATATTGATTCTCGTATGATCGCTTGAGATTATCTATTGAGAGAGATATGATGGTGATGGCTAGCCTCAATCTGACGGCTCATGCAGACTTGGAGCTTCTCTTTGATTTGACCACTGAGGAGATTCCTAGATAAACTCAGAAGAACAGTCGTTTTCTACAATTTTGATCGTCGATAGCACATGCCTCTATCCTTTTCTTTTATTACTAACGTTCTCGGTCTCGTGAAGAAATAGTCGATCTTTGCGTATCTCGGGTGCACCGGCTCTTCTATGAAAGACACCCTCGCTCCACGGTCCCTCGAAACAAAGTCAAACAAGAGAGTGATTGGAACAGATAAACAATTATTTAAATAAAAAGAAATAAAGATAAATAATAGTGCAACTAATATATGCAACTATCCTATGCGTTGCTCTCTGACAATGGTGCCATTTTTCCGTCGTAAAAACCGAGGCACCTAATGTCCAGTTTTCGAGGGCCTATAGTGTCTAACAATTGGATCCTACAATCAATGTGTTGTCGGATCTCTTAGCTCTAGATATCTGATCAGTGCAAAATAATAAACAATTAACTCGCAACTATATATATAGATACACAAAAATGAAAATAAAAGTGAGTTATAATTTATTATATGTCCATAATAAATGTGTATAGGGCAAGTAAGGTGTAGTGTCGAACCACTAAGAAATAATGGTAGTTAGATATAATAATTAGTATCTAATAATAAGTAATAATAATATTTTTTGCATTTTAGCCTATTCTTTTTTTTGTGGATTTTTAATAATATGTGAATTTTTATGGATTTTCAAGTATTTTAGTTTTTTTTTAATTTTTGTTCACTTTAAATTTTTAAAATTTTTAGTTTCTTTTTTATTTTTAAACTCTAATGCGTATTTATATATAATAATGTTATTATTATAGTTAATATAAGTAATATAAAAATTATATAGTATTTATAAGGTTTTATATTTTTAAATGTGCTCAAAATGTAGAAAATAAAATAATTTTGGTGTTTATATTTTCTTTATTTTTTATATTTTATAGGATTTCTTTTTTATGAATTGTTAGATGATTAAAATACCAAACAACGAAAAAATAATCTAGCTGAATTATTTTGGGTTTTTAAAATATATAATGTTGTGCAAACAACCCAGAACTATTTTTAATATATGATATATATAATAAGGAAAAATTTAAGATAGTTTTGGATTTTTACTTAATTCTTACTGTATTTTATGGTGTTTTCGGGTTTCGTAATTTTTAAGGTTTTGTTTTTGTATTTTTTAGTGAATTGTAGATATGTGGTAGAATATATAGTAATAAAGCTAATGTAATATTTTAGGAATTTTAAAAGTTGTTTTTATATTTTTTACGATTTTACCTATTAGACAAAGAATAGCAACATCTTTTTGTATTTTTATAAATAAGAAAATTCAATAAAATGCCATGAGAAAAATATATGTCATTCAACAATATGTCGTGCACTTAAATTAATGGGATATTTACCCCCATAACCCTTAGTAGTTTTGTAATTACCCCCAACAGCCATCGATAATCACGAATTACATCGAAGACCCTGAATAATTGCTTTGCTTTACACATACGACCTTCTGTTAGTTTGGTTCATTAACTCAACCAAATGGCTGAGTTAATCTAACCAATCCACGATCTAACGGTTGGGATTAACCAAAAACAAAAAAATAAAAAGAAAGGAAGGAGATGATAAGGTGGGTGACCAGGAAGAGGAGACTTCCATTCAGGCGGGCGGTGAGGTCATTCACGATGACGGAGGTAGGTAGACGGGTAGTGTGGGCCTCCAGGGGCTTGTGGGTAGGGATGAGCATTGGGCCAGGCCGAGTCGGGCCCAACCTAGCCCAACCTGAGCTCGATTACATTTAACAGGTCTTCGGGCCGCGCCTAAGCCCGGACTTTTGTTAGAAATCTAGCCCAAGCTGAGCCTGACCCGCAAGTTCTTGGGTCGGGCCTGGGCCAGACTGACCCACTATCTAATATTTTATATCCGTCCAGATATTTTATTTTATAATTCTATTGCCTGGAAACAAATGGAAAATAGTATATTACCCTTTTCTAAGCCCAAACATGCACTTGACTAAATAAAGGCACATTCCCTTATCTTAAATTCAAAATAAATATATAAAAAACTGGCAATTTATCAGAATATATACCTAAAAATAATAAAAGAGGCAATAATAAAAGAGTAAGCACGTGTGTCTTGATGGACGACTGCGATTCATTCACTTAAAGTGTAGATGACTGTCAGCGCACGATATTGATTCGCGTATGAGTGCTTGAGATTATATCTTTAGAGAGATCTGATGGTGATGGCTAGCCTCAATATGATGGCTCTTGGAGACATGGAGCTTCTCTTCTGATTTGACGACTGAGGAGATGCCTAGATAAACTCAGAAGAACAGTCGTTTGCTACAACTTCGATCATCGATAGCACGCGCCTCCAGCCTTCTCTTTTGTTACTAAGGTTCTCGGTCGACTCTTGTGGGTGCTCTACAGCCAATGGTGGGCTCAAAAACGTAACTGGCCCCATTGAGGCTTTGTGTAGGTCGAAATCGAGCCCTACTGGGGGTCCTTTCAGCATGTACCTGCACCAAAAAGATGGGGGAACGAGGGTGAAGGGAACTTGGCTCTTTATTGGGCGGATATGGTTTAGATGGATACGTGGCGGTAGTCTCTGGCGATAGGAAGTGGAAGGAGACCTAGATTGTTCGATCCAAGATGAATTCTGGGAGCTCAACAGGTTGTGTATATGGAGAAATAGAAGGGTACGCTGAAGGAGGTGAGATGGAGTCAGAACTAGGGATGAACAGGCATAGACAATGAACAAACAACTTTTATTTTTATGATTTTGTTTATATACTTATATAAATTCATTTATATATATATATATACATTATAGGTATAATATACCTATGTATTCTAATACAATATTTTTTTAATGAATTTTTAATTATGTTATTATATATTTGTATTTTTTATGTGTTTTAAAGAATATTTACAATTATTTAGAATATGAAAAAGTAAAAATAAAAAGAATAAAATACATGAATAAAATATATCGATATATAGTACAATGGGACCCCTAAAAGCTGGCTTTCTTATATAAACTCCATTTTAAATGAAACTACCTTCATTATATAGATATTTAATTTTAATAACAATAAAGTGAGTTTGTTTCATTTTGCGTTCATTTGGAGGAGATATTGGTCTGTGAAGTTCGGTTTGTGGTCTTTTCATCTGTGTGTCAAAGCTACAGTGTGCATGATTTATTTTGGCAATTATTTTTTATTTTTTATTTTTATACATTAATATGTACAAGTTTCAAGTTGAAAAAAAATTTATTTGAGGTATGTAAAATGAATAATAAAATAGATGAAACAATGGCTATCTTTAATAAGTTGAATTAGGGATTTGTGTGACATTTCCGTACTTTTATTGGCACTCTCTCCCTACTTTATTTATGGTCGACCAAGTCGATATTGAATTGGTTTCGAGGTTTAAGGTCATTTAGTATTTGAAAGACTTCATTCTTTTTCCTTTCTTTTTCTATATTCTTTTATTTTGAGATAAAATACATGTATTTATATAATATTTACAAGCTAAGTAAAGTGTATTATTTTATGGAAATTAATGATATTTACATGTATTTGACTAGATATTTAAGGCCAAAATAAGTGAATAAAGGTGATGAAATAGGGATTCATCAAATGCAAAGGTGTTATTAACCTCATATATATTGATGTATGTGGATTGTATACACCATAGCGAACATTAGTGGTGTGCGATACACTTTGATGATTATTTGTTGTATGAGATTTCTTTCAAACACATTAGAAATTTTTTGAAATGTTCAGAGACTTCAAAATTTTGGTTGAGAGCCAAAGTTAGAAGGAAGAATACAAGAATTTGATTTGACCAAGGTAGCTAGTACCTGTTGGATGAATTTAGAGAATATCTTATAGAGAAAGGAACATTTCTCATATACCTTAGCTCAATGGAGTTGCATGGAGATGCAACTAGATCATGTTTGATATGATCTGATCAACGATGAATCTTTGACAAAACTGCCTCTTAGTTTCCATATATATGCAATAGAGACTAGAACATTTATTAATAAGATTCCAAGTAAATATGTACTCAAAAATCTTCAAGAGATATGGGTTTAAACCATGCCTAGTGTTTGACACTTGAGGATTTATGGTAGCTTGATACATACCATAACATGGATGCAAGTAAGGTGGAATATACCACTATAGAGTTCCACTACATTAGGAATGTAAAGGACGGTGTTGGATACCTACTTTATGTCCACGAAATTCTTAAAGATTTTATCTTTGAGAATATGATTCATAGAGGATGACTTCATTAAGAGTCAAGATAAGAATGAAGAAAATATACTCATCAAGTCCGAGAAGGATAATGAGATTCGTAACATCGGAAACTAAAAGGATAATTAAAGAGTAAACACTCAGACCTCTTTAAAATCTTTTTGAGGGTTGTAAGACCACCTAAAGGATATGGAACCCATGATTCAGAGAAATCTGACAATAATTGGACTTCATATAATGAAGCTTATGAGGATCATGACATGGATAGATGGATGTTATAAATAAATTCTAAGATAGACTTCATGCATAAGTGTTGTGTATGGACCCTCGAGGATCCACTTAAGAGGTTAGACATATTGGGTATAAATGGATCTCCAAGGGAAAGATGGAACCTGATGGGAAAGTAGATACTTCAATGCATGGATCGTGTTCGACAACTACACATAGATAGAAGAAATCATTTATGATGATACATGCTATCCCGTGACAATGCTCATCAAGACATTGCTAACAATAGCTACACATCTTGACTATGATATCTAGTTCATGGAAGTTAAGATTGTCTTCATTAATGGATACCTCAACAAGCATTTCCACATGAAGTAGCACAGGGGCTTCATAATTATGGAAGGCAAAGTACACAAGCTAAAGACTCTGTCTATTAGTTCAAACAAGCTTCTTGTAGTTAGAACATAAGATTTGATCAAATCATAAAAGGTTATGATTTTAGATAGAGTATTGATGAACCATGAGAAGCATAGTATGTGTTACATTATGTTCATCATTCTAAATGTAGATTAAATCCTAATCATTTGGAATGATATAAGGATGATGAAAGTGTTTAAAATATGATTGTCCCATACCTCTAAAAACAAAGATCTCAAGGATGCCTATTGGATCTTAGTTTTGAAACTATTTAGAAGCAAATAAAAAAGGCATTGGGACCACCACATCAAGGGTACATCTTGGACAGATCCCATACGTGATATTCCAAGGAAGGCTTCATTGTGTTAAGATATAATACAAACTTATCTAAAGGAATTGCACCTCAAAGTGTTGAGAGTGTGAATGCTATATCTGTATGCACTTCTGCATCAGTTATTGAAAACCTTGTGTATGCCATGATGTGTACGATAACCAGATATCTTCTATTAAGTGGGAGCAATAAATTATTGTCAACCCTACTATGGAGATAAAACACTTAATTACAATAATAAAACATCTTCAAGGACTTAATACTATCGAGATAGTGAACTCTAAGTCTTCTAATACCCTAAAAGAACTAAGAGTTTGTCTTAGTATAAGGGGATAATGTTCATCAGGATATTGGTATTTTAATGAGGATAATGGAAATTACATACTAGTAATGATAATTTGTGAAGCTACGGTGCCAAAAGAAAAAATTAGCAGGATATTGTCACAGTTTTGACAATATTGAATATTGGTTGCAAAACATGCAATGTTTAGATGAGATGCAATCACAGTTTTGAAAATATGCAAGTCTATAAAAGGACTTGACATGGTCTATCTGAACATGGTGACTATTCAGCTGATCGAGCTATTGCTTATACGACAACATATCTTACTGATTACTACATGAGAGCGGATTTAAAGATTAGTCACTTATTAGCTCTTTTTGATAGTGGGAGATTATTGGACATGTGAGCTCGTGGAGAGCCATTTTGCAATAAAAGTTATTGCAAATCACTCCTAAATATGAACTAAGGAATTATTAATTTGCATATGAGGTCCCTTAGTACAATTACGATTATGTACCATGATTATCTTGATAATCATATAGTTGTTGATTCAATAGCTGAGTCATAAATAATGGTTCTTGGATGATATCTAAAGAGTTAAATTGATGAGACATCTGGCATTGTCAAATGATTGTCAAGAGTGGATCTCAAGAATAAGGAGAAGACAACATTCCTTACTCCAAAGGCTGATATCTGATCGACCTCTTGATGTAGGTCCTCTTCATAGAAATAGAGATTTAGAGGTGTTGGATAAGTAAAGTCAAAGTGTTGGCTTAGCAAGATCGAGATAACTAAGACCTATCTTATTTGTTGTCATGAAATAAGCACATATCCTATAACTAGAGAAATATGTATTACTATATATCTTAGTATGTACATTTGGCAGACCATTAGGTTGATGACCTAATCAAGATCTATACACTGGCAAGCTTGTATGTATATAAGGACATATGAATAATACGATGTCTAAAAGGTATCATACAAGTACACTATTGAACTATAAGACATGAGCACACTCATGAGATAATGGGACCAATCAATTTCTAAGCGTGGTCATTTAGGATTGGAATAAAGATAGGATTTATAGGTATGATATATGCTTTTGGAAAGCATATGATCGATACCAACTCCTAATAATCAAATGAGAAACATAATGATAAAACTCTAAAGAAGATATTTCAAATGAGAGATCAGAACATCAGGTTTATTTTGTCTTCCAGAATGATCGTGGTATGGGTTTAGAAATACTAGAGGGTGAATTGATCTTAAATAATTACATAATAGTGACACTGCTATTATGATGAAGTGATGAAATAGGTTTGTATTTTAGTGTCTCCTATTAGTTTACTAGATATTGAATCTTTATCCAATTGTTGGACATTGACCCAATTATGATTCGGATTCAATGAGAAGATGTTATTTTATACCTGATATGATCGGACACATTGGAGCGGTTTCAAGATATGGATATGAGATAAGTATCATTATCCAAGTCATTATACATGACATATACAATTGCCCTAACATCGTCTCCAAGTATCTGAGGAGAAAGTACACAATTCTTGAACTCTTCAAGAATTGTTCCATGAGCAATTATTTCTAAGCATTAAAAAATGGATAATTAAATAGGATTTTGTTCCCACAATTATTGGAGATAGATATATATAGGTAATTAAATTGGATTTAATTATCATAGATATGATTGATGTGGATAACATTATTCACAATGATCATGGAGAATAAGTATATGATCCACAAAAACCTAGAGAGAGTTAATTGTGAATGAGATTCACAATTTATATGTTAATGTGAAATGGATTCTCATTACATAATTTAACGTAAATATGATTTACATTAAATATTATATGGAAGAATGCATTCCGAATAGTTATTGGTATAATTCCAATTATCACTAATAATTTGGAACTATTTGGTGATAATTCAATTATTTAATTACTTAATATAATAGATAAATTAATTTTACTCATTGCATTACTTAGAGTGGATGTCCATGGGTTGTTAAACATTGGTGGACATATGCCCGATTTTTAATAATGGGGTGGAGCCTTTTCTTAACAAAATCCATTTAATAACTATTTCTTCAATTGATATGATTTGGAAATTGATTTTGAATTGTGTCTTTGTGTTTCTTTTTTGTTTTTGTAAACTAAAAAGAAACACAAATCAATCTAAACCATTGATTAGTGAGAACACATGGATTGGGATACACAGAATTCAATAATGTTATAAAAGTGAGACCAACCCTAGCCCTCTTTAAGAGAAGTTGTGTGAAATTATTGCATAAACTAATCTCTCTCTATCCGTACATCATATTTATCTCTCTCTCTCTCCCCACAACCCTAGGCCATTCCCCTACCCATGGTTGATGGAGATCATGACCGTTGTTGTGCTGCAGTCATGTTGTTAGATCGGTTGCTTCAGGAACTCCGTCCTCTTCCCTGCACCATGCTCGTGAAGAAGAAAAGTAATTTTGTGAGATGAAATCAAGAGGTTACTTGCTAGGATTGTTTCCCAAGATTGTTGGAAGCACACGAGTCATCATCATGCTCGCAAGTACACTCTCATTAGATATAACTTGGTTAAGGAGGTTTCATCTATTATAACCTTTGCGGATTGCAATCACACTTCAAGAGGTAAGCCTAAAACTCCTGTGGATTTTATGAAGAGGTATGGTAAAGATTCTCGTGCCATGTGGATTCATATTAACTTTTTTTTGGCAACCATGCTAACTAGTACAACTAGTTTATCAAGATAGGATTTGATCCGATCTCCATGATTCTATGATGCATAAGGCTAACTCCTTGCCTTCAAGTGGTATCAAATCCATTGTTTAAGGTCATGGATATGATCCAAACTCTAGGGAACAAGGATTTGGATATCAACATGTAGGTGAACTCATTGTTTGTTGCATTTCTGAAATTTCAAATCGATTTTGAGCTTATATGATATGTATCCTATTTTTCCCTATTATAAACAAATTTTTGGGATAATTAAGCATGTTTAAATGATCTGGACATGTCCCAAAAATTTATCACAAGTTGGCTAAAATGGTGCATTGTTTTGAATTCGAAATGTTCCCGCAGTATTGTTGTTTTTGCATGTGAACTCAGATATGTAATTAAATGTTTCTGTTACTATTTTTCCTATCTTGAAATGCATTAACACACGTTAATTATGTTAATAATCAAACCAGAAAACTGTCTTAATTTATTTCATGTGATTCTGACTCTATTTGCCTTAGATATGTGATATTTAATGGAGATGGGTCAGAAGATGATTCGATCATCTTATTGATATGTTTCAATGTGTTTAATCATTTAAATATAATAACGAAAATTTCGAATATTTTCTGGCTAATTGTTGTATCAATTATCTAGAAAAAATACTTTACAAACAACAACATTGAATGATTGCTCAAGACAAAAAAATCGTAGTTTATCCTACAATATGTGTAGGACAACTTTTACATGCAAAACAAAACATGTTTGCTTTATATGACCACAAATTTAGGACTATTAAAAATATTTTAGGATGCCTAAATTTCTCAGTATATACTATATAGTATCATGTCGGTCATGAAAGGAATGATCGATAAGATAACAAGTACATTGATACAATTGTCTTGTTCTTAATCGCAATGGTGAAGATGTCTAAACTAGGTATGTTGGCTTGGTTTCATAATTAGTTCCTAACATATCAAGGAAATGATCCCTCCCAGCATAACTCTAGTGTCTAGTTGTATCCATTTTTGTAGAAGGGTAATATGAAAAAAAAAGTTTTACTCTAATTAGTAAAATCAGAATAATACGCCCTTGTGACATTTAATACTATATAGTAATAGCAAGAACACCTAAATGTTTGTTGGTTTCATTGGGTTGTTAATTAATTTAATGTGATTAAATTAACTCAATCCATTTAAAATTTACAATCTATAAATAATATAGATTAGATTTTTGGAATGATTAACCATGTGAATATAATTCAAATGATTAGTCAAAATTTGAATGGGATATGGTAAATCATAAGATGACATCCATGGTCTCCTGACACAAAGGATGGTTACGTCACAATGAATTGTGCATTGGAGGCGCCTATGCGAAGTCATAGCTCGGGTTTACAAGAGCACATGGATTGGACTCTATGCTTAAGTAAGGTCGTATATGTAGTGAACCCTGTTGCCTATATAATTGAGGCAACATTGGATTTTGCATAGAGAGTGCCATTCTTGTTGACAGTTGGTTCAATTGGCAATGGGTCAACATTACCTTAGGGGTGGTGAGTTCGGGTGTCAAAGACAGAATTGGGAGTGCAAGTTGGACTTGCAAAGTGGAAAGAGGTCAGGCGTCCTTCACCATAATTTCATGTTCTCATGTAATTGGGTACAATAAAAGTGTAAGGGAGATCCTAGATCTTGCTTAAGGTAATTTGGTTGGCATACGTCGTGCTTCACAAGTTAAAAAGGGAATGGACTTTCAAAGTAATTAAAAAAGTGAATTGACTTTGATCTAATCTAATAATAACCTTAATCAAAGTATGTATACATATGCAAATTATGTTATTTCATATAAACTTCTTTTAATCCCACTCAATTATCTACTCAATAATAATCAGCTCCATCAATAGGATCCATATTAAGATGTAGTGCTTGCAATTTAACTCATAATGTCTGTCGTTGCAATGTGCAAGTTTCCTCATCACGATGTGGATAGAAAATTTAATAGGAAGTAGGGTGATGATCAATGATCCGCATGTCGCTACAATCTTCATCGAATGTGCTTTGGAAGCAACATATCGATGCGGGTTGTACTTGTCAAGATCCTTCTAAGATCTGAACGAGGCATTTTTTTGGAAAGTGTATGCGCTATCAACATATGATCATGAATGACAATGTTCACTACATTATGCAAGATGGTTTCTCCGTAAGGAAATGATGTAGTCAAAATTTTTGAGTACCTTCCTAAACCGACTTCATAAGAGTTGATATGGACGTGGATAGGGCAAGTGTCATCATCCTACTATCTCTGATGAAGTATTTCATAAAGCTTCATGATATTCATTATGTATGAATAATAAAAAAGAAAGTATATATGTTGCAATATTCTTAGATTGAAATTCCGTGAGGACATGTTCAATTAATGGGATCCTTTATCTTAAGAAATGGTTGTTTAATGATTGAGCAAGCACAATGGATGCATGGGTTGGACCCATATAAGGAAGAAAGATCAAAGAGTTGATGATTCTTCTTCAACTTCCATGTCCAAACAGCTGGATGACTGCCAATACTGCAAGAAACTGATATTTCAATAGTATAACTACCAAGACTATCTAAAATTCTTAAAGAAAGACTCTAATAGTGCATTGGCATATCATACATATACATATCATCATTGAAATTGAATTACTTATTAATTAAGCTTAAAGTTTGATAATTTATCTCATCTTTACTAACACTTACAATTGGTTGCATATGTTTTAGAAGACTATTAGGATTTACAATTGGTTGCATTTGTTTTAGAAGACTATTAGGATTTATCTAAAGGTTTGGAGTCATCTACATGAAATTTGACGCAATTTTGCAACAATCATCATTGAATAATAAGACTACTAGACCCTAGTGGGAGAGCCCTTAACCTTAGGTAATGTCTATTTGACATTGATGTTAGAAAGGATTCACTTGTTTATTTCTAAATTTATTACAAATGGATATGTATTCTTAGATAGACATATCAAAAAGTGTTATGATGAATATATTTTAGAAGGTATTCTAACATCAAAAGGACTCTATGGAATTATATATTAATGAGTGGTTCATTAACATTTCTAATACTGGGAATTAAAAACCTTTAAAGATCAATGGATGGAGATAATTTCATAGGCATTAAGACTTGGACACGTGTCTAATGATAAAACAAATAAGACCAGCAAGAGATGAAACTATACATTATCGTAGAGTTCAAAATAAACCCTTTTTTGAATAATTTATTCAGAATAGCTTGTTCAAGGCACCCTTTTTCGGGAATGATGTAAGATGCAAAGGTATTCTCAATTTCATACATGGTGAAGTATGTGGACTCTCTATACCATAATGAACATTAATGATATGTGATATCTTTTGATGATTATTTGTGATGTGAGATTTCTTCCTTACACATTAGAATTTTTTGACATGTTATGAGATTTCGTTATTTTGGTTGAGAACCAAAGTTAAAAGGAAGATGACAGAATTCAATCTGTCCAAGGTAGCTAGTACCTATTGGATGAATTCATAGAATAACTTATAGAGAGAGGAACATTGTTTCTATCTCACTCCTCTTGATATACCTCAGTTCAGTGGAGTTGTAGGGAGATGCAATTATATCATGTTTAACATGATCTGATCAATGTCGAATTTTTAGCATAATTACCTCTTAGTTTTCGGATATATGCAATAGAGACTGCAACATATATTAATAAGATTCCAATCAAGTCTGTATTCAAAAACTCACATAAGCTATGGTTTGGAACCAATCCTAGTGTTTGGCACTTGAGTATTTAGGGTTGCTTGATCCACACCATAAAATGGGAATTTAGCACTATAGAGTGCCACTTCATTGGGAAGGTAAAGGGTGGTATTGAATACCTACTTTATAACCCTGTGATTTTTTAGAGATTTTATCTCTAAGAATATTATTCTTATAGGATGACTTCATTAAGAGTCCAGATAAGAATTAAGTAAGAATACTCGTCAAATCCAAGAAGGATAATGAGTTTAGTAATAATAGAAAATAAAAGGATAATAAATATTAAACAATCATACCTCTTCAAAATCAGTTTGAGGGTGAGAAGACCGCCTAAAGGGTATGAAACTCATGTGTCAGAGAAATCTGACAATGATGTGACTTGATACAATGAGTCTTCTACGGATCATGACAAGGATAGATGCATGGTATTAATGAAGTCTAAGGAAGACTTTATGCACAAGTGTTGTGTATGGACTCTAGAGAATACACCTAAGGGGTCATACCCAATGGGTGTATATGGATTTTCCAGAGAAAGATGGAACCAAAGGGGAAGGTAGAGACCTTCAAAGCATGTTGTGTGCTCTAGGGCTACACAAAGATAGAAGATGTCATTTATGATGAGACATGCGATCCCATTACCATTCCTATCTGGACATTGTGAACTATAGCTACACATATTGACTATGATATATAATATATGGAAGTTAAGATTGCATTCCTTAATGGATAACTCAACAATGATTTCCACATGAAGTAGCACCAGGGATTCATAATTAAGGAACGAAAAGTATGCAACTAAATACTTCATCTATTATCTCAAACAAGCTTCTTATATTTGGAACATGAGATTTGATGAAGTCATAAAGGTTGTGATTTTAGACAGAATCTTGATGAATCATGCTAAACATAGTGGGAGTTCCATTATGTTCATCTTGTTAAATGTAGATGAAATCATAATCATTTGTAATGA
This sequence comes from Ottelia alismoides, assembly GCA_037367405.1. Classification (NCBI taxonomy): domain Eukaryota; kingdom Viridiplantae; phylum Streptophyta; class Magnoliopsida; order Alismatales; family Hydrocharitaceae; genus Ottelia; species Ottelia alismoides. The sequence continues at coordinate 128,723 of JAZKJV010006080.1, read as the reverse complement.
TATAAGGATGACGAAAGTGTTTAAAATCTGGTTGCCCCATACCTCTGGGATCAACGACCTCAAGGATGCCTCTTAGGTCTTACTTTTGAAACAATCCAGAAGAAAAGAAAAGAAGGCATTAGGACTGTCACAACAATGACACATCATGGATAGATCCCATATGGGAAATTACAAGGAAGGCTTCATTTCCTTAAGATATAGCACTGACTTATCTAAAGGGATTGTACCTTAAAGTATTGATGGTGTGAATGTTATAGCTGCATGCAATTATGCATTAGTTATTGGAAACCTTGTGTATGCCATGATGTGTACGAAAACCATATATCTTCCATTCAGTGGGAGCGATAAATTATTGCCAGTCCTACTATGGAGATAAAATACTTAATTACAGTAATAAAACATCTTCAAGGATTTATGACTATCGAGATAGTGAACTCTATGTCATAAAGTACCTAAAAGACTCTTGACTTTGTCTTATTAAATGTGTTGGACATGTGAGCACAATGTGAGCCATTATGCAATAAATGTTATTGCAATTCACTCCTTAATATGAAATGAAGAATAACTAATTTGCATAATAGGTGCATTAGTACAATTAGGGTTATCTACCTTGACCATCTTAATAATCATACAATTGTGATTAATTGGTTGAATCATAGAGGCTAGTGCTTGGGTGATATCTAAAGAGTTGGATTAAGCACTCATCGAGCACCATCAAATGATTATTAAGAAAGGATCTCCAGCCTGAGAAGGAGATGACAATCCTTCTCTAATGGCCGATGTCTGACCGACCTCTTAATGTAGGACCTCTGTGTAGCAATAGAGATTCAGAGGTGTTCGATAAGATAGGTCAAAGAGTTCACTAAACGAGATAGAGATAAACAAGACCTATGTTGTATACTGTCACCATATATCAACAAATCCTCTAACAAGAGACATATGTATTGTTATATGTCTGAGTATGTACATTTAGCAAACCGATAGGTTGATGACCTATTCAAGGTCTATACACCTGGGAGCTAGTGTGCATACACAGGCGTATGAGTAATATGTTCTCTCAAAGGAATCATACGTGTTTATTTCCGAATCAAAAGACATGAGCTCCCTAATGAGAATTTGCGATCAAATTCTTTGCACGACCATCTCGTTTTGGAAGCTTGATTTAATTTGTAGGTATGACATATGATTTTGAAAAGTATATGATCGATATCTAGGTATGACATGTGCTTTTGGAAAGTACATAATCGATATAAATTCTCAAAGATCAACTGGGAAACATAATCATAAAATCCTAAAGGAGACAGTTCAAATGTGATACAAAACTTTGGATTTATTCCAAGTCTTTCAGTACGCAGGATTTACCGGTATTAGGAATATTCGAGGGTAATGTGATCGTCAACCGTTATATAATCGTGATAATTCAACTCCGAGGGAATGATAAAATAGATTTCTATTTTAGTTACTCCTCTATGTAGAGAAGTAATATGATCTCAGTTCAATTGTTGGACATTGATCCGAATATTATTCATATGCAATGAGAAGATTAGATTCACGACATTGATTTAATCAAACATCTTTGAGAGGTTCTCGAGATCTAGATATGAGGTATGATCTCAATCTAGGTCGCTATAAATGGAATGTACAATCGTCATCTCCATATCTCCAGGTATTCATAAGAATAAATCAATTGTTGAAAATGATATAAGCATTGGGAAATTAATGATTATATGTAATTTAGTTATCATGAATAATACAAATATGATTCTTATTATTTGTAAACATGACAATACTCATCTAAAACAATTAAAAATTATCCAGTTACCAAGGATATGATTAATATGGATATTACTACCCATATTTGTCATAAATATTATAAATATGATTTATAATATGATAGAGATATTTAATTGTAGATAATATTTAAAAATTAAATGTTAATGTGAGTTAGATTCACATTAAACAATTAATTGTAAATGTAATTTACATTTTATATTGTTTATGGTATTACTGAAATTAGCACAAAATAAATTGGAATTTTTTGTTGAATAGTTTTTAACAAAAGTTGTTGCACATGTCGAATGTTTGGAGAAATATGAGATCTCTCAATTTAGAAATATGGAAGCCACTTTTCCCTTTTAGATGGGACGATGACCATGGAGTCGTACGCCATGTATGGCCATCCACTCTACTAAGGGAAGGAGGCTTGTTCTCTTTCCTTTATTCCAAAAGATATTGAATTGAATTAAATTGAATGTGTTGTAAATTATTTGATACAAGTTATTTATTTTAAAATTGATTATTTGTTGTTTCAGATTTATGCAACAAAATCATGGCCACTGATTGGAAGGTCAAAATTATCTATACCCTTGATTATGAGTGCACATGGATTATTATGCATGGAGATCCATTTTAGTATAAAAGGAGGGGCAACCCTAATCATTTCAATACGCAAAAATTAAAAAGCAACAACTCTTTATCCATATTCTCACACACATACTCCCTCTTTCTCAACATTGTGGTTGTTCACATTGTTGACCTAGAGAGACTTGCAATCGTCGTGATGCCGTTGTGCTGCCAGATCGACTACTCATGGATCTCCACCATCTTCGGGCTTCTTGCTCATCAAGAAAGTGTCGGATTTAGTGAGATGAAATCTGGTGAGTCCTCCATCAGATCATCAACTTGGATTGTGGGAAGCACACGTCTCATCCATGCACCCACATGAATGATCTTTGTTAGGTCGAACATGAGACAGGAGGTCTCTTACTTTAGAAATAAGGGATCATAAACACGATTCAAGTGGTGTTCATACTACTAGTTTGTGATCTCGATATAATTATTTGATAAGTGTTCTCGAATCATGTGGTTTCATCTATTTAAAATTTTAATTTCTGCTACCCAATGCAACTAGTATGACAAATTGCCCTAGGTCATATGTGATTAAACATGCATGCGTCCATGATGCACTAAGGAAAAAACCCTACCCTTCAACTGGTATCAGAGCCATCGTAAAAGATCTTGGATATGTTATAAAGCGTAAGGAAATAAGGTTTTTCATATCGGTTGAGCGGGGACTCGTGGTTTCTGCATATGATGCATGTTTTGAATTATTTTTTTGCTAAAATGAAAAGCTCATTTTTTTGAACTTTTTTAACAATTTTTATATTAAAATATATTTATAATGTCTAAATATGTCTATAAATTAGTAGCCAATTTTGTATCAAAAGTGTATGAATTAAATATTGAAAAACTTCGCGTAGTGAAATTGTTTTTGCATGTATTCATGGATCTGTAATAAATTTAATGTTTGTTTACTCTTTCCCTACAATGAAATGTGAAATAAACACCTTAATTAAGTAAAGAATTAAACGAGCAAACTATTCGAATTTATTTCATGTAATTACAACTCTATTTGCCCTAAATATTCCATATTTTGTGGAGATGGGTCGAATGATGACTAGATCATAAATATCTCTTTCTTAATGTGTTTATCATTAAATAAAATTTAAGGAAATTATGAATTTTCAATGATTAATTTTATGCTTAATATTTACGAAAATATTTGATTAAACATCAACAACCATTGAATGAGAACTTTATGATAAAACTATAATTTATCCAACAATAGTTGTAGGATAACTTTTACCTGCAAAATCAAAAACTTGTTTGCTTGATATGTTTAGAAATTTAGGATATCAAACACATTTTAAGATGCCTAAGATTTTTGAATGATTACTACATATGTATCATGATGGTCGCCAAGAGCATGTGATTGATAAAATGTCTTAGTACAATTTCTACCTATTATATTGTCTTGTACTGATTTGGTGATGGTGTCTAGGACGTTGTTGGTACTTTTTTTCGTATTTTAATTAGATCAATTATGAACAAATCATTGCAACACAATCAAGCGTCAACAAAAAAATTATTTATTTTTTCTTCAGGCCAGTAATTACATAAAATATAGCAATTGAATTTTTCTATTTAATTTACTTATATAACAACATGATCGAATTCAGGGAGGCAACGATTCCCTTATGGTTATTCTAATAATAAAAAAATCAAATAGAAGAAAAAGGGAATCTCCAATGCTAACTATCTTCGTTTTTGAGAAATTTTTATCTTTTTATTTTTTTTCTATTTTTATATTATGATATTAAAATTTTCAATGATTTAAAAAAAATTCGCAAAACTAATTTATACTAAAAAGGAAAATGCATTTTTTGGATTTTTAGATATGAAAAAAATGCTCAAAATATCCAAATAAAATCATTTTGTATTTTTTATGATTTTTTACTTTTTATGTATTTTATCAGAGATTTTTGGATATTTTAGTTTTTTTACAATGAAAAATAAACGTGGGAAAATGCAAATAGTGAGCAAATATGGTTATTTTCCAATTTAAAAATAACAAATAAATGCAAAAATATGAACATTTTTACTATACTTTAAAGGAAATGATCTATAAGCAGGAACTAGAATTACTAATTTTGGATTTTTTTCACAATTTTATGTGATTTTTTAAAGATTTTAATATTTACCAATTTTTTGAGGATTTTAAATATATTTAATGCACAAAATTTGTATAGATATTAAAATACACCAAAAGAAAACTAATCTAATTTTTTTGGAACTTTTAATGCAACACGCGAATTTTTATTATTTTTTCAAGTTGCAAATAATAAAAAATATGATCTTTTTTATTTTTTAGAAAAATAGCAAATAAATAAAATGCAATGAAATTGTTATACAATGAAGAGGAACACAACATGAATAAAACATAAATTTTCCAAAATTTATTAAGCAACAAAAATATTTATTTCAACAGGAAGAACATGCAAAATTTAAAATATGTAAACACAGGGACTAAAACGTAAATATTTAGTTTTTTTGCGTTAAAACTAAAAAGAAATAAAAGAGAGGTGAAAATGATAATTTACCCTGGCGAGGGACATGCAAAGCACATGATAGTCTGCTGGCGTGTCCTTTTGTAATTTCAGAATTGCTAGCGGGCTGAAGTGATATATTCTCTATTTTTTTATTCCCCTAGGGTTTACATAGGGGCTTTCATTCCTTCTCAAAGGAGGTGACGCCCCATGTTTCTTCTCGCCCAAGCCACAGTGCGACGGCAGCGATAGTGACTGGTGGCAATCTACGATGGTGGATGGGCAAGCGTGGCTTCTCTAGGCCATGCAGCGGATCTTGGATGGACAAGAGATCGACAAAAAGGGGTTCCAGCGGTGGTGTCAGCGGTCAGGACGCGGTGGAGAGGGGTCGCGCTCATGGCGGTTGGCTGTGCTCGTGGGGAAGCCGCGGAGAACGGTGGTGACTGGCGGACAAATCCTGGATGGTGGAGATGGCACTTGGAGCTCTGGCACAGGGTTGACGAAGGACTGTAGCACGTGCTTGTGGCCAGCGAGATCCTGCGGAGATAACGATGCAACGGGTGTTAGACGATTACTGGAGGGCATATCTAGATGGCGATTTCAGACACACGATGTGGTCAAAGCGGAGAGGGAGGGTCCTCTTGCAGAGATGGATGGTGGCGTGGTGTCGAGGGAGGCTCCTGCGGTGGAGATGGCTAGCGTCCATCTCCCTTTTTTATTTTTTAAACAACAGCTTTCTTATTTTTGTCTGCTTTTTTGTTAACACTAACTGCTAATATTTTTTTTGAAATCCTTGTACCTACAATAAAGCAAATACGAATACTGACTCGAGCATGAGGACTCGGTCAAAGAAAGAAAAATAAAATAAAATAAAAATAGTAAAGTCAATTATTTTGGATCCAACAAATGGAAGATGGATCCGGGTCTCCGGTCACCATGTATGACCGGAGTTGAGAAATCATTTGGGATCGACTTTGAATGCGGATATATTGAGAAAATGAGATGAAAAATCGGAATCGGGGATGGATCCGATGTGATAGAACAATGATCTACGATTAAGATCTATGATTTAAAACAATGATAATGAAATTAAAAATACAAAATCTAAACTATGATTAACCTCGATTAAAATTGAGGAAAAATGGATCTCACCATGGGAGCGGAAAAATGCTGTAATGGCTCAACGACGGCTGACTTGCTATCACCGGAAAGGCTCGGAGGCTAGGCACCTTTATACAATAAGAAGCTCATGGAGATTAAGCTCCTCTCACCAAAAATTGATAAAATTGAAATTTGGGAGGAGAAGCCATATTCATAGGGAAAAGAATTGAATTTGAATTTCAAAATTTTGAATGGAGATAAAGATAAGCAATTTTGAATGGAGAAAAATATAAGGAAGGAAGTTAGTGGTGGAGTTAATAAATTATTTACATAATTAATTTATTAATTTTAGTCACTTTATTTAATTTAACAATAAATGTTAATTATTTATTTGTTTGTGAGGGTTATTGAAGGGAATTAACTATATACATGTACTATATACATATGATACATTATATACAAAGTTAAATAAGGAAATTAGTTTATTTTTTTTTTAATTTTTTATTTATATTTTTATGTTAGATAATTATTATTAATAAGTAATTTCAAATATTTACGAATATAATATTTATAAAAATAAATATATATGATAAATAAATGGTAAAATTGCACAACCACCTTGAAAAATCGTCGTTCAAACTGTAACTCCAAAAATTATGAAACCACTAGCTTTTTAAAGATAATTTAATTTAGAATACGATGGTAGTGAGTTTTGTTCAATTTGAGTTCATATGGAGCCGTAATTGGTCTTTCAATTATCACATTATGGCTTTTTTCAGATGTGGTTACTTTTATTCTGTACTTGATTTTATTTTGCAATTATTTTTAGGGTTTTATCAGTTGTGCCCCTCTAAGATCTTGCAATTTCAGTTATGCCCTCCCTTTTTGGGAATATCAGTAGTGCCCCTGACTTCTTGGCATTCTATCACTTGTACCCCTCTGTTACTTTAATCGTCACTGAGTCGAACTTAACCATGGTTTCTTAAGCCATAGTATTATTAAGAGGGGTATAACCATCCACCCATCTTCCTCCACCACCTCATCTTCTTCCTCTTCCTCCTCCACAACTCCTCCCTCCTCCTCATTGAGCTCTCCTACAGCCTTCCCCAGCACCCTACTCTGCCCACGCACCTCCCTACCTCTGTTGGCGTCGTCGACGACCTCCCCCCCCCCCACCCGAACCTCCCCGCTACCCCCATCTCACCCTCTCCACCACCCGCACCTCCCCCTCTGCCCCCTGCACCTCCCCTCCGCCCGTAGTAACTCCCTTCGCCCCCACACCTCCCCTCCGCCCGTACCTCCCCCCTCTGCCCCCCGCACCTCCACCCCCGCACCGCCACCCACACCTCCCCTCCGCCTGCAGCACCTCCCTCCGCCCCACGCACCTTCCCTCTCCGCACCGCTGCACCTCCCCTCCGCCCACACCTCCCCCCTCCGCCCACGCACCGCCCAACACACCTCCCATCCACCCCCCGCACCTTCCCTCCAACTGCACCCCCCTCCGCCCCTGCACTGACGGGATCCACTGTATGATTCTGCTTTAAAACCCATGATCACGATCAGATACACCACATGATTGATGCATTCAACTCCAGATGTTAACTCCACCATTGTATAAGAAAATCCAAGAATCGGGAACATGCTGGGGGCTGAGGGAGGAGATGGGGGTCAGGGGAGGAGGCGGTGGAGGAGGGGTAGGAGGCTAGGGAGGAGGAAGAGAAGCAGTGGAAGATGAAGATGATGGGGAGGAGGAGGAAGATGGTGGGATGACTTTCTAGACCATTTTTAAAATTAAATTCCTCTTTTGTCCCCAAAGTTAACGTCTGTATATGATGGGTATGGACGGCCACAAACTCAAGGTGCACAAGTGATAGAATGCCAAAAAGTCAGGGGCACTACTGATATTCCCAAAAAGGAGGGGCATAACTGAAATTGCAAGATCTCAAAGGGACACAACTAATACAAACCATTATTTTTATTATTTAAAAAATATTTTTATTTATAAATTTGTTTTAAAAATTATTTAATTTGAGTTCAATTTATGTACAAATAAAATAATGTATGTTTTATACAAATTTACACAAAAAATATATTTACAAAACAATTTTATTTTGGATTATCTGATTAAGGTCATTATCTTCCCCTACTCTATTCCTAATCGATCAGGTCAAGTCTTTACCTTATCTCGGGTTTTGGGTTAGCCTGAATCTATTACATACATACAATCATTTTTTTCTTCTTTTTTCTTAATTTTTCCTTTATGTATTTATTTATTTATTTTACGTTAAAATAATAATATATTTGCAATATTTAAACATAGATGCAAGTAAGTAATAATATGGATTTATCAATATATATAGGTGTTTTATAAGGTATGTTAAGCTAAAATAAATGAATAAATATGATGAAATGCAGATTCATCGGTCGTGGATATGGTAATGGGTTACTTAATTTGCACCCTCCATTATAGTGGAAGCGCTCCCTGTTAGCATAATTTGTATGACATGGATTGATGCTTTTCAAGGATGGGTAGCATGAGAAGTCTTTGTGTACTTTAATCAACTAATTGGAATAATACATTATATAAATGGAGAGTATACTATATAGTAATATCAAGTAAACCCTAATTATTTGTTGGTTTATTGGATTGATTGATTTAATATTATTAAATTAATTAGATCCAAATAAAATAAATAGTGTTTTTTAAATAGAGTTGTAATTCCAATTGAAGAATTCATTTTATGAAGATGATTCATAATGACTAATTAAAATTTGAATGGGATATGGAGGATCATATAAATGACATCCATAGCCTCCCGTCAAGGTAAAGGGTTTTGTCGCCATGGATTGTATGCTGGAGATGCATGTATTAAGTCGTATCTCCTACATGCAAGCGCAAATGGATCGAGCTCTTTCCTTCACGAAAGAGTATGCATAGTGACCCCGATATTGGTTACCCATATTATTGAGATGATACTGTATTGTGCATAGCAAGTTCTATTCATGTTTGGTTTATTCAATTAACAACGGTTCAACACCACCTTAGGGGTGGTGGGCCGGGGTGTTAAAGATTGAATCTGGAAATACAAGTTAGACTTTCAAGGGGAAATGAGTTCTAGCTTCTTTTATCCAAATTACAGTTTCTCATATTATTGGGATATAACAAAGGTAAAAAGGATATCCCAAATCATGCTAGAGATATATCAGTAAATATATCTTTTTCTTTGAATGTTTAATAAAGGAATGGACTTTCTGAGTTTAATAGGCAATGACAAATTTGATTTAAGACATTAATAACCTTTATAAAAGATATATACATTTATGCAAATTATCTAATTTCAAATAACCTTCATTAAATCCCTCAAATTTATATTCAATCATAACCAGTATCATGGATTGGATTCATGATTAAGATGTAGTACATGCAGTTGGACACATAATGTATGTGGTTACAATGTGCAAGACTCCTCGTGATTATGAGTGTTGGGCATGTGAGCTCAAAGGCGAGCCATTATGCAATAAAAGCTATTGCATTTCACTCCTTATTCTAAAATGAAGAATAACTAATTTGCAAAAGAGGTCCCTTAGTATAATTAGGGTTCTGTACCGTGGTCATCTTAATAATCGTACAGTTGTTGATTCAATGGCTCAATCATAGAGGTTGGTACTTCAATGATATCTAACGAGTTAGATTGAGGACAGATCAAGCACCATCAAATGATTTTTAAGAAAAGATCTCTAACCTAAGAAAGATATGGAAATCCATCTCTAAAGGCTCATATATGACCGGTCGCTTGATGTAGTTCCTTTTCATATGAATAGAGATTCAGAGGTCTCAGATAAGTTAGGTCAAAGAGTTCATTTAACAAGGTCGAGATAACCAAGATCTATGTTGTATACTGTCACGATATAGGAACACATCCTTTGACCAGAGATAGATGCATTACTATACGTCAGAGTGTGTACATTATGTGCACCATTAGGTTGATGACTTAGGTAAGCTCTATACACAAGTGAGTCGGTGTGTGCACAAGATGATATGAATAATACGATCTCTCAAAGGGATCATACAAGTTCTAAAATCACTGAATCTGAAGACATGAGCTCACTCATGAGATATTGGAATTAAATTCCATGCATGGACATCTAGCTTTAGAAGCTTGACATGATTTATAGGTATGATATATGCTTTTGGAACGTATATGATCAATACCAACTCCCAATGATCAAGTGAGAAACTTAATGATAAAACCCTGATGGAGACAATTCAAATATGATCTAAAACCTCGGGTTTATTATAGGTCTTCCAGTATGCAGGATGTATGGGTATTAGGAATAGTCAAGGGCAATGTTATCGTAAACAATTGTATCACTGTGACACTTCCATTATGCGGGAGTGATGAAACAGGTTTGGATTTTAGCGACTCCTTTTAGTAGATAAGTAATATGACCTTAGTCCAAATGTTGGACATTTATCTGAACATGATTTTGATGCAATGAGAAAATTTAATTCATGGTTTTACTTTAATCAAACATTGTTGAGAGTTTCTTAGAATCTGTATTTGAGTATGATCTCAATACCCAAGTCACTATATGTGGAGTGTACAATCACCATGACCTTATCTCCATTTATCTGAAGAGAAGGCACACGATTATTTAAAGAGTTAGAGAATTGTTCCATAAGCAATTTTATCTAAGCAATGGACAAATGGATAAAAAAGTAGGATTTATCTACCATAATTAATGTGTGGATATAGATATATAAGATAATTAAATTGCATTTAATTATCATGCATATGAGTAATGTGGATAAAGCTATCTACAATGATCATGATATTGTGGATATGATTCACAATATCTTAGAGATAGTAAATTGGGAATGAGATTAACAATTTATATGTTAATATGGATTGGATTCATATTACATAATTTAATGTAAATATAATTTACATTAGTTGTAAGAAATTATTTCCCAATAATCAATGGTATAATTGTAATTACCACAAATAATTTGGAATTACTTGATGATAATGAAATTACTCAATTATTCAAATAATATATTGGATAATTAATTTTTTGATAAATTCCACCTTATAGTGGATGTCCATGGATTGTTTCAACCATGATGGACGTCCCCCATATTTTTAGTATTTGGATGAGCTCTCTTAATTATCTTCTATTTATTGATTATTTGTTTTAGTTGATATAATTGGAAATTATTTTCAAATTATCGCTTTGTCTTTTTCTTTTGTGTTTAATGTAAATTAAAAGAATACACAAATCAATCTTAACCATTGATTAGTGTGAGCACATGGATTTAGATCCATGTACTTCAAAAATGCTATAGAAGAGAGGCCAACCCTAACCCTCTTTACACAAGTTGAATTCAATGGTTGCATTAATCTCTCTCTCTCTTTACACACAACCTCTCTCTCTCCACAACCTTGGTGGAGATCGTGATCGTCATCGTGCTATTGTTGTGCTCTCGGGCTAATCGCTCAAATTTTTGGTGTTGCATGATTGTGAAGAAGACAATGATTTTGTGTGACGAAATAAGGAGGTTCTTTGCTTAGATCATTGCTCGGAACAATGGGAAGCACGTGACTCATCATCTCCTCGCAAGTGAACTCTCATCGAATCGGACTTGACTTAGGAGTCTTAGTCCTTTAGAAGATCAAAGGATCACAACCATACTTCAAGATGTAATCCTAATCTCATGTGATCTTGATGAAACAATTTAAGAAGTGTTTTCAAATCAAGTGGTTACATCATTTTTTTCGCTGCCCCATGCAACAAATATGACTAGTTGCCCTTGGTCGTATTCGATGTGACCTTCACCCTTCTGTGATGCTCTAAGGCAAAAACCATATCCTTCAAATGGTATCAGATCCTTGGTTAAAGGTCATGGATAGGATCTAAACCCTTATGGAGCAATGTTTTGGATATCGGATTCGCGGGGACTCGTCGCTTTGCATATGACGTAAGTTTCGAATCATTTATTCTCAAATAAAAAGCCCTTGTTTATGTTTTTTTGATGAGTATTTTGGATAATAAAATGTATTTATAATGTCTAAATATATCCCAAAAATAGATATTTTTTGGCTCCGAAGGTGCATAAATAAATTCGAAAAGTCCTCGCAATGAAATTGTTGTAGCATGTATTCTCAGATCTGTAAATAAATAATTTTTTGTTACTATTTTCCTTTCATAAAACGTGGTATAAATACTTTAATTAATCAGATAATTAAACTAGAAAATTGTATTTATTTTTTTGTGGGAGTTTGACTCGGATTGCCATAGATATTCCATACTTGGTGGAGATAGGTCAGATTATGATAAGAACGTCAAACTTACTTTTTAAATGTGTTTATCATTAAATAAACATCATGTAAATTATGAATTTGCTCTATTTAATTGATGCTTAATATTTATGATGATAATTGATTAAACAACAATAACCATTGAATGAGAGTTTCATGACAAATCGTAGTTTATCCTACAATTGTTGTAAGACAACTATTACATGCGAAACCATGAACATGTTTGCTTGATATGCTTAGAAATTTAGGATCTCAAATGGTATTTCTAGATGCCTAATATTTCTTAATGAATAGTATTTAGTATATTCTAGTCATCAAAGATGATCGTTAAAATTGGAAGTACATAGATACTATTTCGTATTGTTCTAAATGGGAATGATGGTAGTGTCTATACCGGGCTATACTGGCGTGGCTACCTAATTAGCTCCTTGCATGTTAAGGAAATGCTCCCTCTTATCATATATTCAAGTGTTTGGATGAATCCATATTTTAGGAAAGAATAATATTATTAAGTCAAGTTGTACTATAATTATTAAAATACAATATAATGCGTACTTGTGAGAGCTATTACTATATAGTAATATTAAGCAAACTATAAATGTTTGTTGGTTGATTTGATTGATAATTAATTTAATATGATTAAACTGAATTAGATCTAGTTAAGTGAATCACTCTATTATGAATAGAGTTGTAATTCCCTTGGAAGAATGAATCATGTGAATATGATTCATAATGATTAATTAATATTTGAATGAGATATGGAGGACCATATAAAGGACATCCATGGTCTCTTGTCAAGGAGAAGGGTTCCATCACCAAGGATTGTATGCTAGAGTTGCCTATCTGAAGTGATAGATCCTTCATACAAGCGCACAAGGATCGAGATCTTTGCTTCTCAAAAGAGTAAGGCCATATGCGTGGTGACCCCAATATTGACTCCTCAAACAAATAAGGCAGTATTGGATTGTGCATAGCGAGATCTTTTCTTATTGATGCTGATTCAATTAATAATGGATACACATCATCTTAGGGGTGGTGGGCCAGGTGTTAAAGACAGAATTGGGAAATACAATTGGACTTGTATGGCAGAATGAGTTCCCACTTCTTTTTTTCCAAGTTGCAGTTTCTCATATAATTGAGATGTAACAAATGTAAAAAGGAGATCCCAGATCATATAACTGGGATATAACAGCAAGTATATATCTTGCTTTGAAAGTGAATAAAGGAATAAGCTTTTAGAGTTTAAAGGGCAAGAAAACTTGATATAAAATCATTAATCAAAGTAAAATATATATTTATAATTTTTTTCTTATTTAAGGTAAGCTTCATTAAACTAACTCAAGAATGTACTCAATAATAACCAGTAAAATATCATGGATTGCATTCATGAACAAGATGTAGTACTTGCAGTTGGACACATAATATATGTGGTTGCAATGTGCAACTCTCTAGATGATAGTGAGGATTGCCAATTGAATTTGAAAATAAGAAAACAACCTAGGGTTTATGTGTCTCTATAGTCTTGATCCCTCACTGATTGTGCTTTGGAAGCAACATGTCAATGATGATCTTAGTTAACAAGATCCTTCTTAAAACCGAAGAAGATGTTTTGGCAAACATATGTGCTCTCAACATTTAATCATGAATGACATGGTTCACTGCATCATGCAGAATGACGGCTCGATAAGAGATGATGCACTCAAAATATTTGAGTACCTTCCTGAACCAAAGTCCTTTAGAGTTACGATGAATGTGGATATGATGAATGTCATCATTCCACTATCTCTACTCAAGTCTTTGATGAAGCATCATAATATTCATATTATATGAATGGGATGAAGCCGGAATAAATGTTGAAATACTCTTATATTGAAGTCCCTTGAGGGCATGATCAATTTAAGAGATCCTTTATCTAAAGCAATAGTTGTTAAGTTTTAAGGAAGCACGGTGGAAGCATGGGTCCAACCCATGTAAGAAGGAGAGTCAATGAGTTGATTGTACTTCTGCAACTTCCATACATGGCATCCAACGAGTTGAATGAATGGCAATATTGCAACAAGCCAATGTACAAGATAGTATGACTATCTAGACTATCTTAGATTCTTAGAGAAGGACTCAGATGGTGCATCAAGATATTCTATATCTATGCATTATCATTTAAATCAACTTACTTATTATATAAGATTAAAGTCTTGGACAAATGTCTATTGATAAGATCAAAAGGAGGATAAATATCATCTCACAATGATCTGAATCAAGCATTGGACATATGTCTATTGATAAGATCAATAAATTAGTGAGAGATTGAACTTTACGTTATGAATATTGCATTCAAAGTAAAATGTCTAATTCACCCTTCTCCGGGATTGGTGTAAGATGCAAAGGTATTTAAGATCGCATACATATCAACGTATGCGGATAATCTATACCATAATGAAAATTAATGATATGTGATATCCATGTATGATTATGGGGTGTGAGATTTCTCCCTTTACCATTATAAACCTTTGAAATGTTCAGAGATTTCAAAAATTTGGTTGAGACTCGATGTTAGAAGGAAGATGAAAAGATTTTGATCTAACCAAGGTAGTCAGTACCTCTTACATGCATTAAAGGAATACCTTATAGAGATGGGAATGTTATTCCTATCTCACTCCTCATACACCTCAACTCGATGGAGTTGTAAAGAGATGAAATTGGATAATGTTTGACATGATCTGATCGATGATGATTATTAGCATAAATACCTCTTATTTTTTGAGTATTTGTTTTAGAGAGTGCAGTATATATATCCTTAATGAGATTCCAACAAATTTCAACTCAAAAACACTCATAGTCTATGGTTTGGAACCAAGCCCGATATTAGACACTTGAGGATTTATGGGTTGTTCGGCCCGTGCCATAACATGTATGCATGAAAGCTATAATCTAGCACTAGAGAGTATTATTTCATTAGGAATATAAATGATGTATGGGATACCTACTTCATGTCCTTGATATTCATAGAAGATTTCACCACTAAGAATATGAATCTTAAAGTATGACGTTCTTGAGAATAAAAATAAGAATAAAGTAAAGGGACTCATTGAATCCTAAGACGATAATGAGGCTCCTAGAATCAGAAGCTAAAAGGACAATAAAAGATGAAATACTCATACCTCGTCAAACTAGTTTGAGGGTGGTAAGACCATCTAAAGGATATTGATTCCATGTGTCAGATAAGTCTGAGCTTCATATGATGAAGCTTCTGGAGATCATGACACAGAAAGATGGATATTAGCAATAAAGTCTAAAGTAGACTTCATACACAAGTGTTGTGTATGGACCCTCGACGATCCACCTATAAGGGTAAGACATGTTAGGTGCAAATTGATCTTCAAGAGAAAGAGGAAAGCTGATGGGAAGTAGAGACCTTCAAAACATGGTTTGTAGCCAAGAGATAGACATAAAGAGAAGACAACGCTTGTGATGAGACTTGCTCTCCAATGACCATGCTTGAACTCATCAGAATATTGCTAACTATATCTACAGAACTTGACTATGACATCTACAATATGTAAGTTAAGATTGCATTCCTCTATGAATACCTTAATAAGATATTCATATGAAGTAGCCCCAGGACTTCATAGTTCTGGAAGGCAAGGTGTGCAAGCTAAAGGAACTCCATCTATGGACTCAAATAAGCATTTTGTAGTTGGGACATCAGATTTCATGAAATTATAAAGGTTATGATTCAGATAGAATATTAATGAATCATGTAAAGCTTAGCGGGTCTCCCATTGAGTTTATCATGCTAAATACAGATAAAAATCCTAATAATATGGAATAATATAAGGATGATAATGAGTGTTTTATGATCTCGATGTTCCATACCTTGAAATAAAAGATATCAAGGACACCTCTTAGATCTTATAGTTCTGAAGTTGTTCAGAAGCAAAGAGAAGAGGGCATAGGGACCATCACATTAGTGGTACATATTGGACATATTCAGTTTTGGAAACTTCCAAGTAAAGCTTTTGTCCCTTAAAGATATGGTACTAAACTATCTAAAGGGATAGCATCTCAAAGAGTTGAGGATGTGAATGCTAAAGTTGCATGCCCTAGTACATTAGCTATAAGAAGTTTGTTGTGTGCTTGATGTGTAGAAAAACCAGATGTTTGCCATGTAGTGGTAGTACAAAACTATTACCATTCCTACTTTGTAGATAAAACACTTAATTTCAGTAATAACCTCATGAATTCCCAGTTCATCACCTTTATTCTTTCATTTTCCTTTAAACATTAGCTAAATGCAAGTAAACATTATTATTTTGTACACATTAGCATTCATTATTTGTTGTACAATAATAGTAGAAATTGCATTATTAACCTAAGACCAAGTCCAGAATTTATTTTGTCGACAAGGAATAAAGTAGAGGGAGATAAGGGCCAAAGCTACACCAAAATTTCTATTTATTCATTCATCAATAAAGCATTTTTGGGACCTGCTGTATTCTTTATTATTTATATCTCAAATCAAAAAGCTTTGTAAGTAAAAATTGTAGATAAAATGGATAGAAAAATACAAAATTGAGTTTGCTCCAAAATAACATACAGTATACTTTTTTATACTCAGAATAAAAAGGCAAAACCCAAACTTCCCATACCCATATTTCCTAAATGAAAATCCAAATGACTTGAAATCACCTTTAATTGCATATAACTTTTAATTAGTTATTTAATTAAGATGGTTTCATTTATTTTGGCGTTAAGGTGTAAAAGTTTGGTTTTGGACACTTTATTGTTCAATATACCTGAATAAAATATTCATTTTAATTATTCATTATTATTTTAACAATTTTATAAATATTATTTATAATATTTGTACATATGTAGAATAATAAATCCATGAAGAAAACACTAAAATAAAATAACCTATAGAAATACATAGATAAAATACCTATACTTATACATATATAATATATACATGTATTTATTTAAGTGTACATCTTATATCAGAAAAATATAATAAAAATAAATTTATGTATTTAAATTTAAGTTCTAAATATATAAATTGATAAAAAAATAATAAAAACGAAAATACAAAATAGAAATAAAATTTATAAAACATAAATGAATACACCTCTAAATATACCCTTAAAAATTAACTTGTAATAAATAAGCCCATAAAAATAAAAATATTAAAATACAACATAAAAATAATTATTTTTTATTATATAACAAAAATTAATAAAATAATATACCATTTTAAATTAAATATTTTCCAATAAAGCTTGCTCTTTTGTCCTGTAGTGTCCTATGTGGACCAATCAGGAGGCGAGGAATGTTGACTTAAGTCAATTGTCCTTCCCCCGTCACTGACATCGGTTAGAGCCTCTAGACCATCATCTCCTTGAATTTTTCAGGCCACCAAGTTCCACCATTCGCCTCGAGTCCTTCATCGATCTTGTTCACATCACGATCACCATCCTCGCCTATTCGTTAGATTCGTCTGATCTACCTTGAGGTGCGAATAAATCATGATCAAAGATCAACAAAACCTCGGTTTATAAATAAAACCCAAGTGTGTTCCTTCATTCCTTTATCTTTCTTCAACCCCTTACCCTACTGGCTCTGTGGGTGAGTGTGCTCCCAATGACAAAGAGGATACCCCCAAGGGTCCAGGCGGTGCGAGGAGGCAGTCCATTGCGTCTCTTCGGCCACCTCTACTCCATGGTGTGATAAACATGTATGAGCTACGCTATTTTATCTTTCCTAGGTTAGATTTATTGATAGTTTCATTTTATGCATTTTATGAAACGTTTCGAATAGTGTTTTAGCTTAGATTTTAGTTAATCCCTTACAGAAGCTCTAGAGCTACGACCACCCCATTTTCACTGTGAACCATCTCGTTTTGACTCCCCCATTCCCTTATCATCTTCCCCGTTGCTTGTTCTCTCATTTCAAGCATTTGATCACCTATGACTCGTTGTGAATCAAAGGATCGGGACTGCTTCTCTGCCATTTGCGGCAACTCCTCCACCCGCTTCATCCCCCCTTTGAACTTCACCAATAAAAGATAGGGGACCTTCACTCGAACCCCCCTTGTCTAACCCTATAGCTCCCAGGCCAAATGAGGATCATCTAGAGCCAATTCAATTCCAGGAAGACTCCCAGGTGCTTGATTCCTCGAGACTCCTAGAGCTCAAACACCGAGCTCTAGAGCTTCAAGTGCTTGCGAGGAGGTATGGAATGATGAGACAGAGCTATTCAACCCATCATTAGCCCTGGAAATGGTCAGAGTCGATCTCAACATTGAGTCAAAGCTCAGAAGTGTAGGCCTTCTTGCCTGTTCTTCTGGCTCCCCCACAGTCATCCGATCAAGATCGAAATGTCAGGTGAAGCAACCACTGTAGGATGGAGCAATGTAGAACTGTCAAATCATTAGGTAGGATCGATTCCCACCCATCCAATGCGAAACATCATCGTTATCTCGATCGTCCACGTGGATAAGTGACACGCATCGCACCGCTCATCAATGCGCCATTGGGGGTAAATTTCATCAATACCCTTCTTGTTTTAATTTTTATTATTTTAGTACTAAAATTTGTGTCTAGAATGTAAATAAATGTGTAAAAATTATAAACAACCCCCTAAACTATCATCCAATTGCCTTCAAGTCCACGCCAACTCAACTCACGTGGCTAGCCACATTTAGTTGGGTAATTTACAAGCACACCCTCCTGCTTTTGTATATTTATTTTAATACACTGAGTTCTACATTCAGTGTTATATTTTTAAAAAAAATGTACATGGGACCTCAGACTAATATATATTTATAGAAAGGCTCTTCCAGGGCATTTTTAATTTATTTATTTTGGAGAAAATTGCATGAACGCAATTATATTTTTTAATAGGGTTTGGAATTGAAGAAAATATTTATTTTAATTACAAATAGGTCCCTGTTAGAATATTAAATGTTGTTTCTTGTTTATTTTTGCTAAAAATAGCCTTTATTTCTATTTAATTTTGCAAAAATGCATGTAAATTCTAGGGATGCCATATTTGCATGCTCTAATTTTTATTTTGCATTTCTTGGCCTTTATGTATTTATTAAATTTCAATCAGTCATTATTTTATCATTGATTAGATTTAAAGATGCTAGAAAAATATTAAATGCTTAAAAAATAACAAAAGAATTATATGGAACTTATTATGTCGTATATTAACTCCAGACTAAAAATCCCTAAAAATAGAACAAGAAAATATACAAAATTAAAATGCTCTAAAATCCTTTATATGAATTTATAAAATCCCCAAAAAATCAAAAAAATACCCATTTCTATATTTGAATTTTCTTTATATCGTATATTATGTATTAAAATTGACTTGGAGAATTTTGGACTTTAATTGTTGCTTTTAATCTTCAAACTAATTTTGCCTATTTATTTAATCCCCGCTTTGGGATGTTTTTTATTCAAAAATACCTAAAAATTATCGAAAGTTCTAGAAAAATCACAAAAACATGAGAAAAATATAAAAAAAGCAAAAAAATATTTTCCCTATATTTTTTGAGTACTTATAAATATAAATACCATATACTATATATATTATCTATATACTTGTACTACGTATTAATATATCTTATTACAATATATTTTTATTTTCAAAAATTAAAAAGGAATTGAAATCTAGTAAAATTTAAAACCAAAAAATTATATATAGATATGTACAAATACAAATATAAATATATATACCTTAGGTGTATATCTTTACCTTTATGTATATATATTTATATCTATATAGATATCATTCTAATATTTCTTATTATTGTTAAATTACCTAGATTTAATATTAATTCGAAAATATAAATAAAGAAAATAAAATGACATGAAATCAAAACCCACACAACAAACCTTAAAGACTAGTATGTACATAATACCGATTGATTAGAAATAATCATAGTCTACATAGTTTGCTCTATGTGGTTCGACCTCTTCATGCTTACATGCTATACTTTTTTATTTGTAGAATATAATAAATTGTGCCTCATATTTTTTGCTATTCATCACTTATTAGTGGGTACTTGTTGATCAGTTTAGGGATTCTCTTGCGGGTTGCCTCAGCGACAACTCATCCTCACACTATGTGAGGATACATTTTAGACTTGTTTGAGGAAAACACGTTCATCAAATGGCATCATAGCCGGGACGCAACAAAGTGTAGCCTAGTTGTAATTATTTATCTTTATTTATTCACTTATTCCATTCTTTGTACGTATTTATTGATTCATTTATTCTTCTATTTCTTTCTTGTATATACTCATTTCACTTTTTGTTTAAATATATAATTTGATTACTTTTGCTAATTCATCTCTTTTGTTGTGATTGTTGCGAGGGTCCGCTACGCAAGGATGACCTCTTAGGAGGGTGATGTAACCAAGCAAGGTGAAGATTGGTCTTCTTCACATGACCAATTGGTGAGGTAACATGCATATCAAGGACAACAATTAGTCTATAATATGTATTTATATTTTTCTTTTATTTTGGTGAGAAATAGAATTATTCATTTATTCATTATTAGTAGTAATATTTATGGACTTGGATACTACTCGTCTCTATGAGGTCCAGTGCCCTGATGATTGTTCACCTGTGGATTTTTTCTTTTTGTTGATGGATGTGGTGGTTGACAACTGGTATGTCTCCTCCTCCTTCTTCCTCACCCGAGCTTGTAGCAGACATGGCTGATGCAGAAGATGATGACTCACCAGACAAAGCTTTATTCTTACATTTGATTGTGCTAGACGGAGGCAAGGACCAACCGCTCCTAAGAGTTACAACATTAGACAAAACAAAATTACAATCATCTGACTCTACAAGCATAGATGGGACATCACATTCTACCTTGTATATTCCCTTGAAATTATTAGGATTTGCTTTGACTTGGGCTGGGATAGAAGATTTGGTCACCGTCAGGTTGTCTTGTTTCTTTTTTCATCCCTGCTAGATCCTTTATTAATATTAGTCTAAGCAATCGAGGCTCGGGTTCATGGGAACCGCTTGGGAAAATTCAGCTTTTATGGACACAATGTGACTGCAATCTAGGAGGCTGAGGCTGTGACTGCGCATAATGCTGTTGAGCAGGAGGAAGATGATACTGTTGGTGTCGAGGAGGAGGGTATTGCTTCTAATGTCTAGACGCATACGGAAAGTACGGTTGTTGATGATGGTACGACAGTTTTGGGTACTACTGCGACTATCTCCAATTATTATGGTATTGAAGAGACTGGTGGTGGTGATACTGATGTTGAGGCTTCGACCACCCTGAGGTTGGTGGTTTGACCAGTTGGCTGGTGGTTGGCCTTGGGGATGTCCAGCAGGATGAGCCAACTACGAATCGTTGCTCCAGAAACCATTGACTTCCTATATCATGGGTGGTGGTGGGAATGCTTGATCAGAAGATGGTAGGTAGTATGACTAGTAGACCACCATCTATTGTTGCGAAGGGGCCTGCTCAGGTGCCTACACGTAGTACACGTGTTGGATCGTCATCTACTGTTATCTCGGTTGAGGCTAATGTGGCGATGATGCTTTGTCCTTCTTCTCAGTGGAGTCTCTGACGATGGTGTCACCTATTAGACATGCGAGTCCACGACGAGCCATTATTCAATAAATGTTATAGCAAATATCATTCCCTGATAACAACTAATTTGCATAATAGGTCCCTTAGTACAATTAGGGTTATGTACTACGGCCATCTTATTGACCATACAATTGTTGATTCAATTATTGAATCATAGAGGCTGGTGCTTGGATGAATATCTAAAGAGTTAGAATGAGGACTCATCAAGTACCATTAAATGATTGTTAAGAGATGATCTCCAGCTTGAGTAGGAGATGGCATTCCTTTATCATTTGGTTTATATCTAACCAACCTCTTGATGTAGGTTCTCTGCATTAGAATAGAGATTCGAAGGTGTTAGATAAGTTAGGTCAAAGAGTTGACTTAACAAGATCGAGATAACCAAAGTCCTATGTCGTATACTATCACGATATAGGCATGCATCCTCTGACCAGAGACATATGTGTTACTATATGTCTGAGTACATACATTTCGCAAACCAATAAGTTGATTACCTAACCAAGGTCTATACACCGGCGTACTGATGTGCATGCAACGACATATGAGTAATACAATCTCTTAAAGGGACCATACAGGTTCATTGCTGAACCGAAAGACATGAGCTCACTCATGAGATATTGGGAAGAATCAAATTCTACATGTGGTCGTCTCACTTTGGAAGATTGACTGAATTTATAAGGTTTGATATATGCTTTTGTAAAGTATATGATCAACACCTGGGTATGATATATGTTTTGGAAAGTACATAATCGATACCGACTCCCAATGATCGAATGAGAACCTTAATGATAAAATCCTGAAGGAGATGTCTAAAAATAGATCTAAAATATCGGATGCATTCTGTGTCTTCCACTGTGCAGGATGTACAAGTATTTGGAATGCTTGAGGGTGATGTGATCATAAACAATTGTATAACCATGACGCTTCTATTACGAGGTAGTGATGAAACATGTATGGATTTTACTGGCTCCTCTCGTAGAGAAGTAATATAATCTTAGTCCAAATGTTGGACATTGATCTGAATGTAATTCAGATGTAATGAGAAGATTAGATCTACGACTCTGATTTAATTAGACATCTTTGGGATGTCTCCAAGATCCAGATTTCAGATGAGATCTCAATAATCCAAGTCACTATACATGGAACAATACAATTGTCCTGTCCTTATCTCCAAGTATCGACGGAGAAAGAGCATTATCCTTGAAAGAGTTCATGGATAATTTCATTGTTGATATATGTATCCGAGCATTGAGATATTGATAAAAAATGTGATTTAATTATCAATAATAATGTGATTTAGTGTCATATTTTAAGGAGAGTTATATGAGATAATCAAATGTGATTTAATTATCAAAGATATGAATAATGTGAATGTGATTCATATTATTTGGGCACATGAGAATATAGATCCTAGATGATTAAATGTGATTTAATTATCATGGATAAGAATAATGTGGTTAGCACTATCTAATTATTCATCTATATTATAAATATGATTTATAATATATTAAAGAGAGCCTATTTTGATTTATATTTATTGATTAATCATTAATGTGAATTGGATTCACATTGGACGATTAATTGAAAATATAATTTACATTTTGTTTTGGGATGTGAATGTGCAATGTTATCTAATGGAAAGATTATAATATTTACAAGATATTTATGAATTATTTTTGTGAAATAATTTACAACAAATGTTGCTGCAAATCTTTTAGATCTCATGATATAATGAGATCTCACGAGATTTTAAGGAGATAGACCCATTCTATCTCAAAAGGGTAGTCGCCCCCCTTTTTAGTAAATGTGGTCAATCTTCTATTTATCTCCAAGACCACTCAAATGATTTAATTTCGAAATTAAATATATTGATTTATCAATATATATTAATTTAAATTAAATCAGTTGTTATTGTGTTTTTACAACAACATCATGTCCATTGAAAGAAACACAAATCAATCTCATCCATTGATTTTGTATTGTCCATGGATTGAGATCCATGGACTCCCAAAACCCTATATAAGAAGAGGGACCCCTTGCTCTTCAAGTTACACAATGACAACACGTAAACTAATGCTCTCTCCTCTCTCTCTCTACATGCCAAGTATTCTCTCTCTCCCTCTCATTGTGGTCGTACAACATGGAGCCCTAGAGAGTCGCCATCATCGCACCATCGTCGTTATGTTGCTAGAGTATTTGCTCATGGATATCCATATCCTTCAATGTGCCTTGCTCATGAAGAAGACGTCGCTACTCGTGTGAAAAGATCAGGAGATTCACCGCTTGGATCATCAACATGGATTGCGATGAGCAAGCATCTCATCAATGCGCTCGCATGCATCTCCTCTGTTGGATCGGAATTGAGACAGGAGGTCTCTTGGCTTAGAGTCTCTATCGCAACCATGCTTCAAGAGGAAATCTTAATAACTAATTGTGTATTAGATGAAACAATCCAAGAAGTGTTCTTGGATCATGTGGTTTCATCACATTAAAATTTTTAAATTCCACTGCCTCAAGCAACTAGTCTGACTAGTCGCACCCGATCATATATGATGTGATCCTCACGCTTCTGTGATCCCCTTAGTGATCTTGACATATCCTTCAATTGGTATCAGATCGAGGTTAGAGGTTTTGGATGCAATCCATAATCCTAGGAAGACTTGGGATCGTTAGGGATTGTGAAAACTTTATCGCATTTTATTCGCAGCCCCATTTTGTGAATATTTTTGGCCCCTTTCAAACTGTTTAATCTCAAAACTATCAATTGTATAATGTTTCCATTAATTAAGAAAATTGTGGGATTTGAGTTTGCATGATTTGGAATTCGATAACTCAAGATAAGATCATTTTAAACATATATCCATTGTTTTGGGGATGACGAATCATGACGTAATTAAGGAGTTAGTTATTGTTTTGAAATGACTAGATATATTTTTTAATTACTTGGGTTCTGTTATAAATCAAATTAGCAAACTTTCGAAACTTACTTTGCTTAGTTTGGTTTTAAAATGAATGAGATATGCTAATTTTAATAAGAGAGGGTCATTGCTGGAAATCGCAATCCTAGTCAAGAACTTTGTGATTGTCATTTAATAAACTAGTGAAATTAATGGTTGATTTCCTATCATAATTGTAGATAAATATTTGGGAAATATTTTATGATAATTATTCCCATAAATGGCATTGCCTTAACTAATAATTGATTAGGTATGATCTAGATCAAATATTGGTTACACCATACACTTTCCAACAAACATGTTGCTTGAATAGGTTTGGGAATTTGTTTAGCAAATTTCCTTATAATCAAAATGGTTTTGATTATTACTATATGGTATAACTTCGGTTGAATAACAAATTATCATCTCAAGTACAAAGTGATCTATTTGGCATTATCTTTTCTCGAGGCGGATATAGTGTCAAGTCGGGGAGCGTTGGGGTAGCAGGTTGCACTGTGTGCAGTCCGTCCCACTGCCATCGGTACTAGAAATGACAACGGCTAGGGAAGGGATAATGCTTGAGAAATCATGATAGCTTTTTTTCTAATTATTAAAATTTGAAATAATACGTATTTTTGAGATAATACCATATTTCAATAAACAATAAAAGAATGCTTGTTGGATATTTATTGGATCATTGATTTAATGTGATTGTATTAATTAGAATCCAATTAAAATTAAAACACTCTGTTAAAAAGAGAGTTGTTATTTTCCTTAGAAGAATTAATTATTGTGAATATGATCCGTAATAATTAATTTGAATTTGAGCATGATATGAAGGATCGCATAAGTGACATCCATGGTCTCCTGTCAAGGTGAAGAGTTCCATCGCCAGGGATTGTATGTAGGAGATGGATCTCCGAAGTGACATATCATGCATACAAGCAAATCTGGATCGGGCTCTTTGCTTCTCAAAAGAGTAAGGTTGTATGCATAGTGCCCCCAATATCGGGTCCTCACATTATTGGGGCAATATTTGATTGTGCCTAGCGAGTTCTATTCCGGTTGATGGTTAGTTCAATTAATGACGGGTCAACATCACCTTAGGGGTTGTGGGCCCATGTATTAAAGACCAAATTGGGAGATGCAAGTTGGATTTGCAAGGCGGAATGTGTTCCCACTTCTTTTTATCAAAGTTACATGTTCTCATATTATTGGGATGTGACAAAGATAAGAAAGGATATCCGAGATCTTGCTAGAGATATAATTGTACGTATATCTATTATATTGAAAGTGATTGAGGGGATGAATTTTCAATGTTGACAAGGCAAGACAACTTTGATATAAAAAATCCTAAATCAAAGTAAAATGTATATATATATATATTTGCAAATTTCTTATTTTAGATAATCCTTTATTAAACCCACTCAAACTATACTCAATAATAAATAGTAAAATATCCTGGATTGGATCCATGATCAAGATATTGTACTTGCAATTGGACACATAATGTATGTAATTGCAATGTGCAAATTTCCTCATAATAATGCGGAATGACAATTAAATAGACAATAGGACAACAACCTATAGTTTGTGTGTATCTATAGTATTAATATCTCATAGAATATACTTTGGAAGTGACATGTCGATGATTATTGTAATTGTCAAATAATCCTTATAAAAATCTAAGAAAATGTTTTGGCGTTCTTTTGTACACTCGACATTTAATCATGAATGACATGTTTCACTGCATTATGTAGAATGGTAGTTCTATAAGAGATGAGGTATTCAAAATGTTTGAGTACCTACATGAACCTAAGTCTTTAAGAGTTAAGATGTATGTAGATATGATGAGTGTCATCATTCTACTATCTATACTATAGTCATTCATGAAGCTTCATAATATTCATATAGAATGAATTGAATGAAGCATGTGTAAATGCTAAAGTACTCTTATATTGAAATATTTTGAATTCAACAAAAGAGATCCATGTTTTAAGCATTGGTTGTTTATAGATGAAGGGAGCGGAGTGGAAGCATAGATCGGACCCAAGTTAGAAGGAAAGCCAAAGAGTTGACAATACTTCTATGGTTTCCATACATATGGCATCCAAAGAGTTGGAAGAATTCCAATACTACAATAAGCCAATGTATTGATAATGTTACCATCTAAGTCTACCTTGGATCCTTAGAAAAGGACCAGATAGTGCATCAGAATAATATTTATATGCATTTAATCATTGAAATTGACTTTCTTATTGGATAAGATTAAAATTCTAATCATTGTATCCCATACTTCTAGAAACACTTGCAATTGGTTGCATATGTTTTAGAGTACTAGAAAATTTGATCTTAAGGTTTAATAGTCATCCACATGGATATTGATGTGATTGTTGCAACAATCTCTACTGTATAGATAGACATCATATTTTCAGTGGGAGAGCCCCTAGTCTTAAAGAATGACTCTATGAACTCTATATTAGAATACACTCATTGTTTATTTCTAAATGTTGGAAATAAACATGAATTCTGGAATAGACCTATTATAAATAGTTAGAATGGATATATTTCAAATAGTAATCTTACATCTGGGGGACTGTACCAAATTAGAAATTAATGAATAGTTCATTAGTGTTTATAATAAATAAAATTAAACCTTTAAAGATCAATAATGGGATGAAGATCGTTTGACATTTATCTAGCATCAAGCATTGCACATATGTCATTGATGTGATCAATAGACTAGTAAGAGATGAAACTTTAGAATGTCTGAAATTTCAGATCTTACATACTTGTGAATATTGTATTCAAAAGTAGAAAATGTCCACTGCACCCTTCTCTGGGAATGGTGTTAGATGTCAAGGTATTCAAGACCTCATATATATTGATGTATGTGGATCATCTGTATCACAATAAATGTTAATGATATGTGATATCAATTGATGCTTTTCTGATATGATATTTCTTCCCTTCAACTTAGAAACATTTGAAATGTTCAAAGTTTTCATAATTTTTGTTTAGAACTAAAGTTTGAAGGAAGTTGAAATGAATTTGATCTAACCGAGGTAGCAAATAACTATTAGATGAATTCAAGGAATACCTTGTGGAGAAAGGAATATCATTCCTATCTCAATCCTCCTAATGCACCTAAACTCAATAGAGTTGTAGGGAGATACAATTGGATCATGTGTGACGTGATTTGATCAATTATGAATCTTTGAAAAATTACCTCTTGGTTTCCAAGTTATAGATGTAGCGGAGACTATAAAATATATACTTAATAAATTTTCCTACATGTAAGATGGAATCTAGCACAAGTGAGTGCTACTTCATTAGGAAAATAAAGAATGGTATTGGATACCTACTTTATGACCTTGAGATTCTTAAAAGATCTCATCTCTAAGAATATGATTCTTATAGGATGATTCTCTTGAGAATGATGATGAAAATGAAGTGAAGGAACTCATTTACTCGTTAGAAGATGATCATGCTCATAAAATCGGAAACTAAAAGGACAATTAAAGAGGAAGCACTACTACCTCTTCAAATGAGTGTGAGGATGGATTCCATGTGTTAGTTAAGTATGACAATGATCTTACTTCATGTGATGAAGCTTCTGATGATCATGACTTGGAAAGATGGATGTTAGCAATAAATTCTAGAGTAGACTTCATATACAAGTGTTGTATATGGACCCTCGAGGATCCACCTATAAGGGTAGGACCCGTTAAGGTGTAAATGGATCTTCAAGAGAATGAGGGAACCTGATGCAGAGGTTGTGACCTTCAAAGCACGGTTCCTAGACGTGAGCTTCACACTAAAGAGAAGACATCGCTTGTGATGAGACTTTCTCTCCAATGATGATGCTTAAACCCATCAGAATATTGCTTATTATAGATACACAACTTGACTATGACATCTTCAAGACATGAGTCAAGATTGCATTCCTCTTTGAATACCTCTTCGAGGTTATTCATATGAAGTAGCCCCAGTGCTTCATAGTTCAGGAAAGCATGGTGTGCAAGCTAAGGAATTCCATATATGGACTCGAATAAGCTTTTTGTAGTTGGAACATCAGATTTGATGAAATCATAAATGTTATGATTTCTTATATAATACTGATAAACCATATGAAGCTTAGTGGGAGTGTTGTTATGTTCATCGTGCTAAATATAGATAATATCCTAATCATTTAGAATGATATAAGGATAATAATAGTTGTTTTATAGTCTGGCTATTCCATACCTTGAGATATGATCTCAAGGGTACCTCTTAGATCTTAGTTCTGAAAGTATTCAGAAGCAAAGAGAAGAGGGTATTGGGACCGTGACATTAGTGGTACACCTTGGATTTTTCCATTTTCCAGAAAATTCAAATAAAGGCTTCTTTTCCTTAAGATATGGTATTAGCCTATCTAAAGGGATAGCACCTCAAAGAGTTGAGGAAGTGAATGCTAAAACCGCTTGCCCTTGTGCATATGTTATGAGAAGCCGAGTGTAAGCTAGATGTGTACAAAAGCTAGATGTTTGCCATTAAATGGGGGTAGTAAACTGTTACTAATCCTACTATGGCGACAAAATAGTTGGTTTCAGTAATAACAATATCTTCAAAGATGACAAGACTATAGAGATAATGATCTCTAAGTCTTATCTTCAAGAGATTAAGACATTATAGATGGAGATCTAAAAGGTCTTAATTGCGGATACCTTAGGAAATAGAGATCTCCAAGAATAAGGGTATTCTGATGAGGATAATGAAAATACCGGTTATAATAGTTATTGAGCTGTAGTGTCAATGACACTATAAATTACATGATTGAGTATTGGTCTTGCAAGATCCAACATTCGCATTGGATGCGAGCACTATTATTAGGAGATATGCAAGTGACATAAAAGGAGTTGGTGTAGTCTCTCGAGAACAGAGTGAGTGATATGCTTACCTAGTTTTTTTTCCTAAATAGACTATGATTGTCACGTAAGTGTGGGTTTATATGATTATCCCATTAATGGCTCTTTGTGCTAGTGGGAGATTGTTGGACATGTGAGCCTACGACGAGCCAATATGCATCAATGTTATTGCAAATATCATTCCGTGTTCTGAAATGAAGAATAACTAATTTTTAAAATAGGTCCCTTAGTACAATTAGGGTTATGTACCATGGCCATCTCAATGATCATACACATATTGATTCAATTATTGAATCATATATGATGGTGCTTGGATGAATATCTAAAGAGTTAGATTGAAGACTCATCAAGTGCCGTCAAATGATTGTTCAGCAATGATCTCCAGCCTAAGTAGGAGATGGCAATCTTTTCTCATTTGGTTGATATGTTATCGACCTCTTGATGTTAGTCCTCTGCATTGGAATTAAGATTCAGAGGTATTAGATATGTTAGGAGAAAGAGTAAACTTAACGAGATCCAGATAATCTAAGTCTTATGTTGTATGTTGTCACGATATAGGCACGGATCCTCTGACAGAAGACAGATGTGTTACTAAATTCTGAGTATGTACATTTGGCAGACCAATAGGTTGATGACCTAACCATGGTCTATATACTGACGTGTTGGCGTGCATGCAAGGGCATATGAGTAATATGATCTCTCAAAGGGATCATATAGGTTCATTGCTGAACCAAAAGACATGAGCTCACTCATGATATATTGGGAAGAATCAAACTCTACGTGTGGTCGTCTCGCTTTGGAAACTTTACTGAATTTCCTTGTCCTTATCTCCAAGTTTCCAAAGAGAAAGAGCATTATCCCTTAAAGAGTTCATGGATAATTTCATTGTTGTTATATGTATCTGAGCATTGAGATATTAAGAATTAAAAGTGATTTAACTATCATGAAAAATATGAATTTGTTTCATATTTTAAGGAGAGTTATATGTGATATTCAAATGTGATTTAATTATCGAAGATATGAATAATGTTAATGTGATTCATGTTATCTGGGCACACGAGAATAGATATCCAAGATGATTAAATGTGATTTAATTATAATGGATACGATTAATATGGATAGCGGTATCCAATTATTCATATATATATAGAGAGAGATATATATATATGTGTGATTTATAATATCTAGAGAGAGCCTATTGTCATTTATATTTATTGATTAATTATTAATGTGAATTGGATTCACATTGGATGATTAATTGAAAATATAATTTACATTTTGTTTTGGGATGTGAATGTGATTCACATTTTTCCAATGGCACTTTTGCAATATTTTACAATATAATTATGAGTTATTTTTTGCGAAATTATTTACAACAAATGTTGTTGTAAATCTTGGAGATCACATGAGATAATGAGATCTCTTAAGATTTTGAGGAGAAAAACTCATTCTATCTCAAAAGGGTAGCTATCCTCCCTTTTTTATGGAATGCGGTCAATATTCTCATTATCTCCAAGACTAGTCAATTGATTTAAAACAAAAATAATTATATTAATTTATCAATATATATTAATTTAAATTAAATCAATTGTTGTTGTGTTTTTACAACAACATCATGGCCATTGAAAGAAACACAAATAAATCTCATCCATTGATTGTGTGTTGTCCACAGATTGAGATCCATGGGCTCCCAAAACCCTATATAAGAAGAGGCACCCCTTGATCTTCGAGTTACACAATGACAACACGTAAACGAATGCTCTCTCCTCTCTCTCTACATGCCATGTATTCTCTCTCTCACTCTCATTGTGGCCATCGACAATGGAGCCCAAGAGAGTCGCCATCGCCACGACATCGTCATGATGCTGCCGGAGTATTTTCTCGTGGATCTCCATCTCCTTCGGTGCACCTTGCTCATGAAGAAGATGTCGGATCTTGTGTGTCGATATCAGGAGACTCACCACTTGGAGCATCAACATGGACTATGAGGAGCATGCATCTCATCAACGCGCTCGCAAGCGTCTCCTCTGTTGGATCAGACTTGAGACAGGTGGGTCTCCCAGTTTAGACACTCTATCATAATCATGTTTCAAGAGATAACTGTAATACCTAATTGTAGTTTAGGTGAAATGATCTGAGATGTGTTCTCGGATCATGTGGTTTCATCACATTAAAATTTTTAAATTTCCGCTGCCTCGAGCAACTAGTATGACTAGTCGCTCCTGATCACATATGATGTTATCCTTATGCTTCTGTGATGCGCTTAAGGATCTTCACATATCCGTCAAGTGATATCAGAGCCAGGTTAGAGGTTTTTGATGCGATCCATGAATTTAGGAAGACTTGTGCTTGGTAGGGATTGTGAAAACTTTAACGGATTTCGTTTTCGCAGCCCTATTTTATGAGTATTTTCGGCCCTGTTTAAATCGCTTAAACACAAAACTACCATTTGGATATTGTTTCTCATTAATTAAGAAAACCTTGAGATTTGAGTTTGCATAATTTGGAATCCCATAACTCAACATATGGTCATTTTTATTAACATATATCCATTGTTTCAGGGATGGTGAATCATGGCATATTAAGGAGTTAGTTACTGTTTTAAAATTCCTAGAAATGTGTGTTAATTACTTGGGTTCTATAATAAATCAAATTAGCAATCTTTGGAAACTTACTTTGCATAGTTTGGATTTAAAATGAATGAGATATGCTAATTTTAGTAAGTTAGGGTCATTGTTAGAAATTGCAATCCTAATCAAAAACCTTGTGATTGTCATTTATAAACTAGCGAAATTAATGGTTAATTTCCTGTAATAATTATAGATAAATATTTGAGAAATATTTGATGATAATTTTTCCCTTAAATGACATTGCCATAACCAATAAGTGATTAGATATGATCTAAGATCACAAATTAGTTACATCGTACACTTTCCAACAAACATGTTGCTTGAATGGGTTTGGGAATTTGTTTAGCAAATTTCCTTATAATCAAAATGATTTAGATTATTACTATATGGTATAACTTCGGTTAAAAAATAGATTATCATCTCAAGTACAAAGTGATCTATTTGGCATTATCTTTTCCCGAGGCGGATATGGTGTCTAGTGGGGGGCATTGGGGTAGCAGGTTGCACCGTGTAGAGTATGTCCTACTCCCATTTGTACTGGACATGACAGTGAGTAGGGAAGGGATAATGCTTGAGAAATCATGATATATTTTTTCTAATTCCTAAAATTTGAAATAATACATATTTTTTAGATAATACCATATTTTAAGTAACAGTAAAAGAATGCTCGTTGGATATTAATTGGATCATTTATTTACAATGATAAGATTAATTAGAATCCAACTAAAATTAAAACACTCTATTATAAATAGATTTGTTACTCCCTTTGAAGATTTAATTATGTGAATAGGATTCATAATAAGTAATAAGAATTTGTGCATGATATGGAGGACCACACATGTGACATCTGTGCTCTCCCGTCAAGGCGAAGAGTTCCATCGCCTAGGATTATATGTAGGAGATGCATGTCCGAAGTGACCTATCCTGCATGCAAGCGCATATGGATCAGGCTCTTTGCTTCTCGAAATAGTAAGGCCGTATTCATAGTGACCCCAATATCGAGTCCTCTTATTGTTGGGGCGATATTTGATTGCACATAGAGAGTTCTATTCCAATTGATGGTTTGTTCAATTAATGACGGGTCAACATCATCTTAGGGGTCGTGGGCCCAGGTGTTAAAGACCAAATTGGGAGATACAAGTTGGACATGCAAGGCAGAATATGTTCCCACTTATTTTTATCCAATTTACTGGTTCTCATATTATTGGGATGCGACAAAGATAAGAAAGGAGATCCGAGATCTTACTAGAGATATAATGCTAAGTATATCTCTTATATTGAAAGTGATTAAGGGAATGAACTTTCAATGTTGACAAGGCAAGACAACTTTGATATAAAAACTCCTAAATCAACGTAAAATGTGTATATATATTTATATACATTTATGCAAATTTCTCATTTCAAATAATCCTTCGTTAAACTCACTCAATAATAACCAGTAAAATATCATGGATCAGATCCATGATAAAGATATTGTAATTGGAGTTGGACACATAATCTACGTGATTGCAATATGCAAGTTTTGTCATAATAATGAGGAGTGACAATTAAACAGACAATAGGACAACAAACTAGGGTTTGTGTGTCTCTATAGTCTTAATCTCTCATCGATTGTACTTTGGAAGTGACATGTCAATGGTTATCACAATTGTCAAATAATCCTTATAAAAATCTAAGAAGATGTTTTGGCATTGATATGTGCACTCAATAATTAATTATGAATGTCATGGTTCACTGCATTATGAAGAATGGTAGCTCTATAAGAGATGATGTATTCAAAATGTTTGAGTACCTACATAAACCTAAGTCTTTAAGAGTTAAGATGAAAGTAGATATGATGGGTTTCATCATTCTACTATCTATACTCTAGTCATTCATGAAACTTCATAATATTCATATTGTATGAATTAAATAAAGCATGTATAAATGTTGAAGTACTCTTATAATGAAATCTTTTTAATTCATCATAAGAGATCCTCTGTCTTAACCAATGGTTGTTTTATAGATGAAGGGAGAGAAGTGGAGGCACGGGTCGGACTCAAGTTAGAAGGAAAGCCAAAGAGTTGACTGTACTTCTATGGTTTCCATACATATGACATCCAAAGAGTTGGATGAATGGCAGTACTGCAATAAGCCAATGTACTGATGGTGTGACTATGTAAGTCTATCTTGGATCCTTAGAAAAGGATCCAGATAGTGCATCGGAATAATCTATATTTTCATTTTCTCATTGAAATTGACTTTCTTATTGGATAAGATTAAAAGTCTAATCATTGTATCTCATTCTTCTAGAAACTCATGCAATTGGTTGCATATATTTTAGAGTACTGTAAAATTTGATCTTAAGGTTTAATAGTCATCCACATGGATATTGATGTAATTGTTGCAACAATCTCTACTAGATAGATAGACTTCATATTTTCAATGGGAGAGCACTTAGTCTTAGAGTATGTCCCTATGACATATATATTAGAATACACTCATTTTTTATTTCTAATTGTTGGAAATAAACATGAATTGTGGTATAGACCTATCATAAATAGTTATGAAGGATATATTTCAGATAGTAATCTGACATCTGGAGGACTCTACCAAATTAGAAATTAACGAATGGTTCACTAGTGTTTCTAGTACAAAAATCTAAACCTTAAAATATCAATAAGGGGATGAAGATCGTTTGGCAATGATCTAGCATCTAGCATTAGACATATGTCATTGATGTGATCAATAGACTAGTAAGAGATAAAACTTTAGAATGTATGAAATTTGTTTTCTTAAATACATGTGAATATTGTATTCAAAAGTAGAAAATATCCAGTGTACCCTTCTCTTGAATTGGTGTTAGATATCAAGGTATTCAGGATCTCATACATTTTGATGTATGTGGATCATCTGTATCACAATAAATATTAATGATATGTGATATCGATTGATGATTTTTGTGATATGATATTTCTTCCCTTCACATTAGAAACCTTTGACACATTCAAAGATTTCATAATTTAAGTTTAGAATCAAAGTTTGAAGGAAGTTGAAATGAATTTGATCGAACCTAGGTAGCAAATACCTATTAGATGAATTCAAGGAATACCTTGTGGAGAAAGGAATATCATTCCTATCTTAATCCTCCTAATGCACCAAAACTCAATAGAGTTGTAGGGAGATAAAACTGGATCATGTGTGACATGATTTGATCTATGATGAATCTTAGAATAATTACCTCTTGGTTTCGATGGTATATATGTAGTAGAGACTACAATATATATACTTAAAGCACAAGAGAGTGCTACTTCATTACGAACATAAATAATGGTATTGTATACCTACTTTATGACCTTGAGATTCTTAAAAGATCTCATCTCCTAAGGATATTATTCTTAGAGAATGATTCTCTTGAGAATCACGATGAAAATGAAGTGAAGGAACTCATTTATTCTTTAGAAGATGACGACGCTCCTTAAATCGGAAACTAAAAGGACAATTAAAGATGAAACACTACTACCTCTTCAAATGAGTTCGAGGATGGATTCCATGTGTCAGTTAAGTCAGATAAAGATCTTATTTCATGTGATGAAGCTTCTGAAGATCATGGCATTGAAAGATGGAGGTTAGCAATAAATTCTAAAGTAGACTTCATACACAAGTGATGTATATGGACCCTCGAGGATCCACCTATAAGGGTAGGACCCGTTAAGGTGTAAATGGATCTTCAAGAGAATGAGGGATCCTGATGCGGAGGTAGGGACCTCCAAAGCATGGTTCCTAGACGTCAGCTTCACACCGAAGGGAGGACATCGCTTGCGATGAGACTTGCTCTCCAGTGACCATTCTTAAACCCATCAGAATATTGCTAACTATAGCTACACAACTTGTCTATGACATCTTTAAGATGTGAGTCAAGATTGCATTCCTCTATGAATACCTCTCCAAGGTTATTCATATGAAGTAGCCCCAGGCCTTTATAGTTGAGGAAAGCAAGGTGTGCAAGCTAAGGAATTCCATCTATGGACTAGAATATGCTTCTTGTAGTTGGAACATCAGACTTTATGAAATCGTAAATGTTATGATTTCAGATAGAATCTTGGTGAACCATGTGAAGCTTAATGGGAGCGCCATTGTGTTCATCATGCTAAATGTAGATAATATCCTACTCATTTGGAATGATATAAGGATGATAATAGGTGTTTTATAGTCTAGTTATTCCATACCTTGAGATATGATCTCAATGGTAACCCTTAGATCTTAATTCTAAAAGTGTTCATAAGAAACAAGAAGTGGGTATTGGGATCATGACATTAGTGGTACACGTTGGACATTTCCATTTTATGGAAAATTCAAAGAAAGGCTTCTTTTCCTTAAGATATGGTACTGACCTATCTAAAGGGATAGCACCTCAAAGAGTTGAGGAAGTAAATGCTAAAATCTCTTGCCCTTGTGCATAAGTTATGAGAAGCCGAGTGTAAGCTAGATGTGTACAAAAGCCATATGTTTTCCATACAATGGGAGTAGCAAACTCATACTAATACTACTATGGCAACAAAACACTTGATTGCAGTAATAACAATATCTTCAAAGATGACAAGTCTATAGAGATAGTGATCTCTAAGTCTTATCTTCAAGAGATTAAGACTTTATAGATGGACATCTAAAAGGTCTTAACTATGGATACCTTAGGAGATAGAGATCTCCAGGAATAATTGTGTTCTTATAAGGATATTGAAAATACTAGTTATAATAATTATTGAGTTGTTGTGTCAATGACTACAAATTATGTGATTGAGTATTAGTCTTATAAGATGCAACATTCATATTGGATGCGAGCACTGTTACTAGGAGATATACAAGTGTCGTAAAAGGAGTTGGTGTAGTCTCTCGGGAATAGAGTGACTGATCAGCTTACCTAGTTGTTTTCATAAATAGCATATGATTGTCACATGAGTGTGGGTTTAAATTATTAGCCCATTAATGGCTCTTTGGGCTAGTGGGAGGTTGTTGGACATACAAGCCCACGGCGAGCCATTATGCAATAAATTTTATTATAAATATCATTCCCCCATCTGAAATGAGAAATAACTAATTTGCATAATAATTCCCTTAGTACAATTAGGGTTATGTACCATGGACATCTTAATGATCATAAAGTTGTTATTTCAATTATTGAATCATAGAGGCCGGAGCTTGGATGAATATATAAAGAGTTAGATTGAGGACTCATCAACTACCATCAAATAATTGTTAATAGATGATCTCCAGCCTGAGTACGAGATGGAAATCCTTTCTTATTTGGTTGATATCTAACCAACCTCTTTATGCAGGTCCCCTACATTGGAATAGAGATTCGGGGGTGTTAGATAAGTTAGGTTAAAGAGTTGACTTAACGAGATCGAGATAACCAAAGTCCTATGTCGTATGTTGTCATGATATAGGAACGCATCCTCTGGCCGGAGATAGAAGTGTTATTATTTGCCCGAGTATGTACATTTGGCAGACCAATAGGTTGATGACCTACCCAAGGTCTATACACCAGCGCACTGGTATGCATGCAAGGGCATATGAGTAATACGATCTCTCAAAGGGATCATACATGTTCATTATTGAACCGAAAGACATGAGCTCACTCATGTGATTTTGGGAAGAATCAAATTCCACACGCAGTCATCTCAATGATGAATGAGAACCTTAATGATAAAATCCTGAAGGAGACAGTCTAAAAAGAAATCTAGAACGTCAGATTTATTATGGGTCTTCTAGTATGCATGATGTACAGGTATTACGAATTCCTATGGGTGATGTGATAATAAACGATTGCATAACCTTGACGCTTCCATTCTGAGGGAGTGGTAAAACAGGTCAGGATTTTAGTGACTCCTCTCATTGAGAAGTAATCTTAGTCCAAATGCCGGGCATTGATCTGAATGTGATTTAGATGTAATGTGAAGATTAGATCTACGACTTTGATTTAATCAAACATCTTTGGGAGATCCGCGAGATCAGGATTTGAGATGTAATCTCAATAATCCAAGTCACTATACGTGGAACAATACAATCGCCCTTTCCTTACCTCCAAGTATCGGCGAAGAAAGCACATTATCCTTGAAAGAGTTCATGGATAATTTCATTGTTGATATATGTATCCGAGCATTGAGATATTGATAATTAAATGTGATTTAATTATCATGAATAATGTGAATTTGATTCATATTATAAGGAGAGTTATCTGAGATAAATAAATGTGATTTAATTATCAAAGATATTAATAATGTGAATGTTCTCATTATCTCTAAGATCAATCAAATGAATTAATTTAGAAATTAATTATATTGATTTATCAATATAAACTAATTTAAATTAAATCAATTTTTGTTGTGTTTTAACAACAACATCATGGTCACTGAAAGAAACACAAATCAATCTCATCCATCGATTGTGTGTTGTCCATGGATTGAGATCCATGGACTCCCAAAAACCTATATAAGAAGAGGCATCCCTTTCTCTTTGAGTTACACAATGACAACACATAAACTAATGCTCTCTCATCTCTCTCTCTCTAGATGCCATATATTCTCTCTCTCCCTCTCATTGTCATCATCCACCATGGAGCCCTAAAGAGTCGCCATTGCCGCAGCATCATCATTATGCTGCCAGAGTATTTGCTTGTTGAGCTCCATCTCCTATG
This sequence comes from Ottelia alismoides, assembly GCA_037367405.1. Taxonomy (NCBI): domain Eukaryota; kingdom Viridiplantae; phylum Streptophyta; class Magnoliopsida; order Alismatales; family Hydrocharitaceae; genus Ottelia; species Ottelia alismoides. The sequence goes on along the minus strand of JAZKJV010006080.1, from coordinate 89,646 downwards.
GTGTGCCTTGCTCGCGAAGAAGACGTCGCATCTCGCGTGATGAGATCAGGAGATTTGTTGCTTGGATCATCAACATGGATTGCAAGGTGCACGCATCTCATCAACGCGTCTCCTTCATTGGATCAGACTTGAGACAAGAGGTCTCTTGGTTTAGAGACTCGATCGCAACCACGCTTCAAGAGGTAACCTTAATACCTAATTATGCTTTAGATGAAATGATCTGAGAAGATTTCTTGAATCATGTGATTTCATCACGTTAAAATTTTTAAATTCCACTACTTCGAGCCACTAGTACGACTAGTCATTCCCGATCGCATACAATGCGATCATCACGCTTCCGTGATGCGCTTAAGGATCTTCACATATCCTTCATCACCAACTGGCATGAATTGATGGTGCTCACCAGCAGCTCCAATTGCTTCATGATGGTCCATCTTATCCAAGTTTTGGGTCCTTTGTTTGATCACAGTGAGCATCTTAAGATTTTGTGATTGTTTCTTGATAATGTCAACCTTCAAGAGATGACCCCCAATGATGCTGAGGTTGGAGCTCTCTTGTCTCTCTGCCTCATGGGACGCTGCCATTTGGACTGGCTTGTGGAGGACCTGAAGCTGTCTCTAGTAAGCACGTGATGAAGATGGGGCAGCCTCTCCCTCGGCCATTTCAATAAAGATCTGCCATACCATATATTCATCTTTATTAAAATGGGATCCCCCACATGGAGCATTAACTAGTCTTTGCTCTCTACATTTAGCCCCTCGAAGAAGTGTTGGACCAAATTGGTCTTTGGTATCCCATGATGGGGGCATTTTTCTTGTAACTCAGTAAATCACTCCCGCTCTTCATGAATTGACTCTGCAGTAGCTTGAGTGAAGTTGTTGATCCTGGCTCATTTCTGGTTGATTCGACTGAGAGGGTAATAATTATGAAGGAACCTAGATTTAAGTTCCTCCTAGGTTGTTACAACCTTTCCCAAATGATTGACATAGTACAAGTCCTTGTCTTGTAAGCTGAAGGGGAACGCAATCATCCTGACTCCACCTAATGGAATGTTAGGGTAGTGGGAGGTTCTATACAAACGAGAGAAATGTTGCAAGTGAATGTAGGGCTCCTCATTCGTATTCTTGTGAAATGACGGTAGAAGCATAAGGAATTGGGCTTTAGATCGATGTGAGCATGGACTAGAGGGATGTGAATCCACTCGGTCGTATCGCTGTCTCAGGATTATATTTCTATTTTAACACTGATTTTGGGTTTACATTCCTTGGTTTCTCTTCTTCCTGATCTAGATTATCATGGGGTATTTCTCTACCTCTTACTCCTACTTGTTTGTTCCTCATGTCATTTAGCATGTATTGGAAGGCAGTCTGTATGAGGGCTTGTTCGATCAGTTGCTGCTAGATGGCTTAGATGGAAGACAGAAACTGATTGTTCACGTGATTCTGATTTGGAGCTTGCCCCTGCTCTGGATGGGGCGCTGCTGCCCTTTTCCCTTTACCTAAGTATCCATTTATGGGTCTGAATTTGAGGCGATGAACTATGTATTAGGATCTAGGACTGTGACTGGCTTCTATTTACAAAGTAAGGGAATCCCAATCAGAACACTTGAAATTGAATACTAGCTACCGTGATAAATATGCGATTAGGGTCACTCCCAGATAGTCATTAATGGATAAAAAGATGTAGACTTAAATAGACCTCCATTCGCAACTAGTTGTAAGGACAAGAGTGGTCCCAGTTTATGCAGATATCAGGGAATGTGGAAAGAAAACGAGGTGTTTAGAGATCAGTTCGCAAGGTCCGAACTGAGTTCTAAGGAATCGCCTTGAATTATTGAAGATGTCGAGTCCATGGAATCGATGTGGATGTTGTTGAGCACTACTTTTCGTTTTATTATTCAATGATTTAATCGCAAGTGAAATTGTGGTTGTTGCTACCCAAAAAAGTGTCAAACAAAAAAATTAATTAAATCTAAGCCACAAATAAATAAAAGAAATTGTAGGAAGAGAGTTTGTTATTTGGTTTACCTGTATAGCTAACAGGATCGAACTCAGGGAGGCAACAAAAATCCTAAGGGTTATTCTACGAAATGAAAATTCAATGAAAGAATAAAGGAATCTCTATCCACATTATGCTTAGTTATTGTTTTAATTTATTTTCTTTTTTTATGGAATTTTAAATTTATAATTTTTAATTGGTTTTCTATTTTTTATCTTGATCAGTATTTAGTAAAATCTTTTAAAATTATAAAAAAAATAAATAATTAAAGAAAAGTCAAAGCACACACATACTCAATTCTTTTTTTATTATGCAAAAAATAACCAAAAAATAAGCAAATGTTTTTTGGGGTTTTAGATACATTTTTTATGTTTTCTATTTATCTAGATTTTTCCATAATTTTTAAAGCATTTCAATAAATATAAAATAGGGAATTAAGTAAAAAGGAAATAAAATGAATGTTTTGGAATTTTAAAAAAATAAATATGGCCCAAAATAAGTGAAATATATACATATTTAAAGATTTTTTACATTCTTCCAAAAATACATTTTGTGATTTTTTTTGGAAATTTAAAAGAATTTTTACCAAATTTTAATATTTTTAAGAGTTTTACAATTTTTATAGTTTATATAAAGAATTAAAAATCCAAAATTTGATTAAAATTAAAATAAATTAAAAGAATCAAACAAGAATTTTCCAAAAATTTTGGGAAATTTTTATAATTTTTATTGTTTTTAAATGCAAATAGAGAGTTTTATGATGTTTTTGAAATTTAATAGATTGTAAATATAATAAAAATGCAATACACAATTTATATATGCAAGAACGAATTAACAGGATAATATATGAATTTTTATGGGATTTTAAGACATGTTTAATTTTTATTTAATTTTAAAGATAAAATTAAATGGAGAATCATATGGACCATAATGCAATTTTTTTACAATTTTCAGAGTAATTAATAACAGAAATAAAATGCAAGGCGAATCATGCAAATTTCTCAAGAAATCACACGCATAGGAATGTGTGACTCACTTGATTGGGCTATAATGCAATTAAAATACTTCTAGGTGTTGCTAATAATATGAAAAGAAAATATTTTAATTGTAATAAACCCAATAGAACACAAGCGACACACGAGCTACAATTCAAGCAGGAATGAAATGTAAATAAAATAAATACTAAGGATGAAAGTGCAAATGTTCAAATAAAGACAAAATGACATGTGTCTTCATAGGGACTTTTATAAAAATTATATAAAAGATAGGGGCTAAGTCATAAATGTACCCATAAATGATGTAGAGGATCAGGCTCCCTGATGCTCGAGTAAGATAATCGGATGGTTGCGATTGTCTCTGGAGTGAAGTGTCACAATCTTATCTTGAAGCTTGAATCAATGCCAACTTCTGGGGACACAATCAATGATGAGATGAAAACTGGGTGCTTGTTCTTTATCATACGGCTACGAGAGGGTCTGGATGAACTGGGAAGCATTTATGAGCTCCGACAAGATTAGAACATTCAATTCTCCCTCGTTCGTCAATGGATTCTCCTCAAATCACGCCCAAAATGTCACTCGAGATGTTCATCGTCTGATGTGTACATTTGATCTATGTGAAATCAACAGATCAAAGATCTAGATGGTGATGAACAACCTCTGCTCCTAGAACCTACTCCAGTCTTTAGTCTTGCATTATTCGTGAGATCTGGATCTCCTTAAGCTTGCAATGGGAAGCTCATGCTCGGAGGTATTCTCTAGCCAAGAAATCAAGCCAATGACTCATGAAATGGGGAGTGAATGGAGGTCTCCGTTGAAGGTGGTTGGGATAGAGATCGGGCTCATGATCTTGAGTGATATGGTGGTGTAGACGAGGAAGTGTTGGAGAATGGTAGGTCATACGTTTTGGTGATGGCGGGGGCAGATTTGGTTGATCAGAGATCCTCCGATTGTGCAGATCAAAGGTGGATGATGAAGATCTGTTCTATGTGATTAAGACGAATTCAAAGTGTAAATAAAAGCTGAAATGAAGATAAATCACCTATGTTGCCTACGAAATAGAAGAAAATATGGAAAACACTTCGATCTGTGATTGTGGTGGATAGGTAAAAACGTTCGACGAGTGACTCCGGTGATGTAGCTGGATCGCGTTATTTCGACACTCACTCACACTCCAGATATTGGGGGGGGGGGTAGTAGCTGTCACCAATGACTCACTCCAGGGATCGATCTCGGGGAGGAAGGCGATCGAAGGATGAATCAAGCGCCTTCCGGAGGTGGAGGGTTTAGATTTATAGTGGTTGCTCTAGAGGATTTTTAATTTGATAATGGGAGCAAATGAGAGGAATTATTGATAGAGTGGTTAGGCTAGTGATCGAGAGGGATGAATGGGCGATATGTTTACAGAAGGAATCACGGGCGGCTAGTGATTAGGGATGCATGGAGAATTAGGTGAAATAACAGCGGACGACGAAGTTAGCGGGCATCAGGCATGGGTTGAAGAGTTGTCCCAAATCAACAAACTTGGGTCGTCCAATCAAAAGGCGCATAGGATATGTCCAGAAAAGGGATAACGATAAAGAAGGAGAACAATTTAAATAAATCAATAAAAATTCGAAAATGAATTTTAAAAATTAATAAATGTAAATAAAAATGTAAAGAATAAATCAAATCTAATTCTGGTGATTAGTAAATAATTAAATAATATATTTACAAGGGTTGAAATAAATAGAAGGTGTTATTTACAAGTTTGTATACCTATTTATACAAGACTTTGATTTTCTTATTATTTATATATTTATATATGTACATAATTTAATGTTTTATTTATTTGCAATATTTTATAATGGTTTTAATAATTTTTTTATTTGATTTTTAGGAGTTAATTTATTAGGTTAATTAAATAGGTTTAGGTATAGTATATACATGGTGATACATATACAATATATAAAAGATTTTATTGTTGTTGATTTTTTATTTTGTAATTTTTATTTTATATTTTATATGAGTTAAATTCAAGATTTAAAAGTAATTAAAAATAAAATATTCACAAATATATATAAGGAAACAATTAATTAAATAATATATATATAGTGTACATATGTATAATATATAATAATACCCCAATTGGCCACATTTCACATCTTAACTTTGATTTTAATGAAATCACCTCCATTTTAAAGATAATTTAATTTGGAGTATAATGGTCAGGGACCTAATTGCAAGAAAAAATTAGCTCCCTGGTCACTAGGGTTAAGCGAGGGTCTAAATAGTTCACACAAGGCGGGACCACAATGTCGCGGCGGCAACCGCTCACATAACCCTAATTGATCAACAATGAACCCACAAGATATGAATCAAGCAATGAAAAATAAATGTGGAGTCAAATTTATTATTAACTCTACATAAAAGATGTATTTGTGTAAGTATGTAGAGGTCGAACACAGGGAGCAAGGATGGATAGATCAAGCAAGTGCAAAAATGTGAATGTGATTAAGTGTCTACAAAATGCAAATATTTTTGCGGGTTTTTAATTTTTGACTTTTTTTATTTTATTTAATTTTAAATTTGTTTTTTTAAATTTTTCATTTTCCGATTTTATATTTCTTTTATATTTTATATTTTTTTTAATTTTCTTTTTAAATATTGGAATATATAAACTATATATAAAAGAGGGGATAGGGTATTTATAAAAATAGGGAAAATGCTCAAAAATTAGGGAATAAAATATTTTTGGTTTTTTTTATAATTTTTTACTATTTTTGTGAATTTTGGGGATTTTTCTGAATATTTTGGCCTTTTTAAAAGTCAAAATAAAGAAAATAGTGAATAAATGTGCTGGACGAAATTAAAATGGAAATGAAAAATAGAAAACAGTAACAAAATTTTCCCAAATTAATTTTAAAATAAAAACAATAAAATAGGGAAACTACAGGAACTGAGTTTGTATTTTTAGGGTTTTCCTTTAATTTTTTAGATATTTATGAAGTTTTTACGAGTTTTCTAGTTTTTATGGTTTTTATTTTGAAATTTTTATTGATTTTTGAACAGTAAGTAAAAGACACTAAAACATACAAAATATAATTTTTTGGAATTTTCAAAAAATATATTTTTTTGGTATTTTCTAATGCAAACAGTAGCTAAAATGCATGTTTTTTATTTTTAATAAATATGAAAATGCAATAAAAATGCAATGCAAAAATATGACGTGAAAGTGCAAGCACACATGAGCTTAAATTGATTTTTGTAGATTTTTTAGAGTTTTATAGATGCACGCAATAGTTAGAAACAATAAAAAGAAACTACATGCCTAGCAGGGGCATAAGTGTAAATAGCGAAAAGTTAGAGGGACAACCTGCAAATTTCACATAAACTTATAACTATATAAACAAGTTTCTGGACGAAATACAAAAATGATAAAGGCACGAGGAGGTTACTGCAAAAGCCCACCCACGCACGTGCCAAGCACGCGCTTGGGGAGGACTAATTCATAATATTCACAAAACACGGGGGTCTTTATGCAAATACGCCAAAACTATTTTAACTGCAAGTGAAAGTTTTAGTATTAAAACTAAATACAAACAAAAGCCTAGGGTCCCCTTGCAAAATTGCCAAGGCGCACGTGACTTGCACGCGCCTGGCGGGGGACCTAGTTGTAATATAGAAAAGTACGGGGGTCCTGAATATAATTTTTACAAAACTTATGAGAGGCAAATGAAAGTTTCAGCACTATTAACTAAATAGCAAAAATGGTGAGGGTTAAACAGCAAAATACCCTCACCCAAACGGATCAGACGGCCGATAAGATCAACTTAGACACGTGGCCTCCTCCGGTGGCGCGATACCCCTTTGCCCGCAACGGCTGAGATTAGAACCTGATGGAACGATTGGACGGCTGGGGCATATCAGATCTGACGGCGCATGTACGTCTTGAGGAACAAGAGCAATCCAATGGCTTGGAGGGGCTCAGGAAGAACGGACGAAGAACGAGCACCCGACGAGTTTCGACCGCCGCGCACGACGTTCTCTGTCGCCTCCCTTCACTGCTAGGAAGCTAGGGAGCAAGCTGGAGTCTTTCTCTATTGGCTGGAGGACAAATGATGGTCAAAGGGCGTCCGACGCGCACCAGCAAGGTCGAAGGAGCTGCAGGCCTCCAGGTCTCTCCGGCGAACACCAAGAAGGACTCCAGGCATGCTTGAATGTAACAAGACCTGCACCAAAAAGTTAGACCTTCGAGGGCAAAGTGCCTCAAAGGTTGGGGGAGTGATGAATCTCGTATTCATCATGCTAAAAACTCCTTATTAAAATCCCTGCTTAAACAAACCAATAAAAATATCCTCCAATTCTCTATTTTTATCATGTACTATATTGTCTATATTTAACCCTTAATTATTGTGTATTTAATTGCCCTTATTTTTATGTAATTATTTTATAACTCAAAAACCCCTAAAAATTAGGTAGATAAGTTGTCCATAATTCACTGACCTGTAAAACCACTAAAAAATACAAAAACAACTCAAAACCACAAAATCGGTGTTTTTATCCCCTTAAAAATACCCCCAAAAATAGCTTTTGTACAGATGACCACTTTTGGCTTTTTGACCAACATGAAAGTTGTAGTTCTCATCGAGACGAACAACTTTCATGTTTTGACTTTTTCCAAATTCGGCCTCTAACTATTTCTTTTATATTTTTCTTTGTTTTTATTTCTGAATTATTCTGATTGGGCCATGTGGCGCCCTCTGGGCCGCCCACGTGGCCCGCTCTCCTTCCCGCCATCTGGCGCCCAATCTGGGCCGTTAGATCCCCTTCCGATCGCCCCCATCTCAACCGTCCACCCGTGCTCCATCTCACAGCCGTCAGATCTCTCCTGAGATCTAATCTCACCCACCCGCTCCCGCCTATTTCTCCACCGTTTGATCACGCGCTCATCCACGGTCCTCCAGCTTGCCACGTCACCTCTTCACCTCCCACCGTTAGATCTATCCCATCAATCGATCCTGACCGTTCCCTAGCGCCCTTTTTCCTTCCGTTGGATAAGATCGTAAGATCTAGTCTCCTCCCTCTGTCCGCGCCTCAATTCCGGCCGTTGGATCACAAGATCCAACGGCTCTGACGCATCGTCAACCTCAAGCCGCCCCGATCTGCAGCCGTTACACCACCGCCCCCTTCCTATTTTAGGAAGGACCTCCGACCACCTCCTTCCGCTCATAATGCACCTCCGCGTTCCCCGTACATCCGCCATCCCCGCGTAACTCTCAAGACCCCCCTCCATTACTCCCACATTCAAACCTCCTCCTTCGAAACCGTCCCCATCACCACCTGCACGCCTCCACCTCCACCTATAAAACCCCCTCCCCAGCCACCGGAGCCACTCGTCCACCATTTCGGGGCTCCAGCCTAGTCTCCCCCGCCCCTCCGGTGACAGCGGAGAGGGCGGGGCGTCGAGGCAACGATGGCTGGAGTCCGGTGTCGACCCACGGCCGATGTGGCCGTGTCATGGTGTCTCCGGCACCACTGAGCTCCGAGGACTGCAGCTGGCCTCGCGGGCAACGACTCGAGGGCCACCTAGGTCCTCCGCCCAAGCTGATCCCCTCCGCCAACACCTCGCTCCGGCGAGGTAAGTTTCTTATTTCTTTTCTTAATTTTCCCGACTCCATTAACCACTTTCACCCTCATCCGTTCATCCCTTGAGCTCCGCCAGACCATTCCGATCATCGCCAACCACCTCCGACATCACCTTCCTTTCTCCACGACCCTAACCACCAACCGCCATCTCCTCCTCTGCTCTGCCGGAGAAGAAGCCCAGGGCCACCGCTCCCGTCACCTTCCTGGCCCCCACTCACCTCACCCCACTCACACACTTCACGCTTCGGCTACACTAACGTCTGCAGGTTAAGGCCCCTTCAATGGTCGGAGCTCGTGCCTCCTTGCCGATCTCCAGCTCCGCCCACAGTGACCAGGTCTTGCTGAGCTTCTTCAGACTATGCCGGAGCTGCATTCGATGTCCAGCATCTCCGCCAAGCATCCAGGGAGCTTCTTCGACGCTCATACATGAAGAGGGAGCAAGGCGGAGAAATCCGCAGGTCGCCGGAGCCCCGCCTTCTCCGGTGGCCTGCGGTGGAAGACGACATACAGTTGCCGTCCGATCCTTGGATCGGATGGCTGTGCTGGGGACACGTGGATGACCCGAGCCTCTTCCCCGACCTACAGGCTCGGGTCATCCGAGCCTAGAGCCGAATCGCCAGAATTAGCCACGTGTCCCAAGCTTGAGGAGGTGCCCGAGCCTAGACGCCTCACGTGCACCGCACGTGAGGGCTTGGGCAAATTGCAAGAAAGACCTTGTTATTTATGGAAATTACAGAATGGTCCCCAGGCACGTGCCCCCACGGGCGTGCCTGGGTATTTTACAAGGAAGTCCTCCATATTCTGAAGATTTACAATTATGCCCCTGCGCGCATTGGGAAAATTGCATCTGGGCCCAGGCGGTTTTTACTATTTGCAATTAGGTCCCTCCAGGGACCTAAATGCAATATTTATCCTTTATTTTTCTTGCATTTTTATTACAATTATGCCCTTGCACTATTTTTAGCATAACTTGAGCATCGTAGGTCCAAATTGCATGATTTTAGTGTCGTTTTGATCCTTGTTTTGTCCTCTACACTCTAGCATACTTATTTGTCTCATTTGACACTGTTTTAAATTAAGTGATTTTTTATGTCAAAAATGGGACCATGCTCTATCTGTCTTGCTGGATTTGATGACCGATTTTTAATGATGTGTTCAATTAGACTCTAACTTCATTCTACATTGCATTGCTCACATTTTAGGGTATAATTGTAGTATTTTATTCTTCATGCATATTCCTTTGCATTATTTGCCTATGCATCATTTTAAATTGCATAAAAACAAAATAAAAATGCATGCATCATGGCATCGCCTTGTAAATATCATAGTGCATCATAAATTGCACATGGATCTGAAAATGAGATTAATTGACAGTGAACTTCAAGAATCAATATTCAATAGCTAATTAGGCAGCTGTGTCCCTGTGTTCGACCTTGGTAGACTTGCCAAGCATAAATATTCCACAGCATTCAAAGACTGTGGTTTTTGCTGAACAAAAATTCGCCTCCTATACTACGACTTAAGATATATTTATTATCGAGGCAAATTTCACGTTCATCAAATGGCGCCGTTGCCGGGGATACGGCTTTGCTTAATTTTTTGGATTTGATTTATTTATTTCAAAAATTTTTAGGTCCTCATTTCATGCATCATTTCTTGCTGATTTAATTTCTTTGAGTTTCTAACTTTTTTTCTTTTGTGGCAGGGCCCATGAAAATCGGGGACGCCTGATCATCATGGAGGCGCGAAGTCGGCAGCTTCCGCTGAAGAGGCCGCAAAAGAAGCCGTGAAGAAATGCTAGGATTTTTATCAGTCTACTTGCATTGCATGTTGTAAAAAAAAAAAGAAAAAAAAAAGAAAACTTGCATCTGCATATTTCTTTTCAGTCTTGCATATTGTATTCAAAAAAAAAATCCCCCCCCCCCCCGCACACACACACACACACACCTACAGTGCACATATTCACCCCCACCCTTCCCCTGTATATTTCACTCTATCCCTCTCTCTCTGTGTGTATATCTACTCTTCACGAACCCCCTCCCCCTCTCCCTTGTATCATAGAACCCCCCCTCCCCCCTAAATGTAGACCTTACTTAGGCTATTTGTAGCCTAAGTATAGGGGGGACCTGCCTGCTCTTCCATCCCTCGTCCTGTCTTCTTGTACTTAGGCCAATCTTGGCCTAAGTATAGGGGGACCCTCCTCCTCAGTTCCGCTATATCGCCCTGTACTTGAACCGAGCCTTGGCTTCATGGCACTTGTGCTATGAGGACATAGCAAATTTTAAGGATAGGGGGGTATACCGTATATTATTGTATAGTACCTTAGCCTTAGCTCGCGTTTTTAAAACTTTTTAAAATTTTATTTTTTCGGGCTAGGTTTTGGTAAACTAAGTGAACTGAGTAAAAACCTGTAAAAAATTAAAATTTGAGGGTTTAATTTTTGTGAATATTCCTGTTTTAAAAAAAAGTATAAAATTAAAACCCATAAAAATTTGCAAAAGATAAAAATCACACAAAAATTCACTAACCCGTGGAGTTGGTGTATTCCTGACACAATCACACTCACGCAAGGCTTGAGGATTTTTGATGACACTGGATCTCTGGGATCTTGAGAGTCTGAGTTAACATGCCTTAGTCATTAGGGTTTTTCGGACTTAAATATCCACACTCCTCTGGTTTGAAAGATTTGAGTGCTATATTGCACTCTTTATCTCTACTTTCAAGAAAATATGATCAGCACAGTCACTTCCACAACTGCATGATTGATGAGCTGAGATGAGATATCACTTGAGGAACTAGGATCAGAGATTTAAAATTAGACCCGATCTTATGATATTCGAGGATGGGATAAAGTTAATGAAGGCTTCAAAAAACCTGAGTGTCAGCAAAAACCCTAGCCAGTATGTGAACAAGATTCATATGCTATCTCTTGATATTTGCCTAAAAGTGCCAGGGTGTGATGAAACTTAAAGAAACTTGTTGATCAGTGTGCGCCAATCTCTTGGTAAAAGCAGTGGAGCTAGCCAACAAAAGAAATGAAATGTCAAAGAAAAGCTCTAAAATCAAAGTCAATTCCAAATGAGCTTCCACCAATGGCGAGCGCTCCCAACCATTTTTAAAGTGTCCACTTGGACCAAGCGCTAAATAGGACCAAGGAGTCGGGCTGACACCACAAAAAGGGCCCTGCATCGTAAGCGATACAAGTCTGGGTGTCGAAGGTATCTTAGATACTCAAAAAAAGACACACCCCGGTGTACTCCCAGAAAAACAAGTGCAGACGACTCCAACTCTCTTGACGGACACATTGATCAACAAAGTATTAATATACATGTGTTGAGTAAAAGGCACTCGAGAGGCCCCTTGTTCCAATGTGAGGGTGAGAAAATTATACACAATCCTAGTACCTCCATCATCTGGCCGTCCATCTACATTTTAAAGGCTGACAAACTAAAGAGATGGTTGACTGAAGCAAGAGTAGACTTCTTCCCTAGTATTGAGGATTAGGTCTAGAGGAGAGTCTTTGGACTGGAACTTTGGGTGATGCTTCGACTCGGCTCTCATGAAATGCAGTACACTAAATGTCATATCCTTATATTATATGTACAAAAAGAGAGTCTGATAATCAGAGAAGTTGGATTCCTTCTGACTAAGGCTTGGATAAACCCAGAATTTTAGGATCACTCAGGTCAAGGGTCTTCGAAAGATCAAGCCTTGATTTTTTCACACGCACTGTCAGGAATGAATCTAACTCCTTCATTCATTAGATGCTCGAGGACGAGCATGGTTTAAGTATAGGGGTATGATGAATCTCGTATTCATCATGCTAAAAACTCCTTATTAAAATCCCTGCTTAAACAAACCAATAAAAATATCCTCCAATTCTCTATTTTTATCATGTACTATATTGTCTATATTTAACCCTTAATTATTGTGTATTTAATTGCCCTTATTTTTATGTAATTATTTTATAACTCAAAAACCCCTAAAAATTAGGTAGATAAGTTGTCCATAATTCACTGACCTGTAAAACCACTAAAAAATACAAAAACAACTCAAAACCACAAAATCGGTGTTTTTATCCCCTTAAAAATACCCCCAAAAATAGCTTTTGTACAGATGACCTCTTTTGGCTTTTTGACCAACATGAAAGTTGTAGATCTCATCGAGACGAACAACTTTCATGTTTTGACTTTTTCCAAATTCGGCCTCTAACTATTTCTTTTATATTTTTCTTTGTTTTTATTTCTGAATTATTCTGATTGGGCCACGTGGCGCCCTCTGGGCCGCCCACGTGGCCCGCTCTCCTTCCCGCCATCTGGCGCCCAATCTGGGCCGTTAAATCCCCTTCCGATCGCCCCCATCTCAACCGTCCACCCGCGCTCCATCTCACAGTCGTCAGATCTCTCCTGAGATCTAATCTCACCCACCCGCTCCCGCCTATTTCTCCACCGTTTGATCACGCGCTCATCCACGGTCCTCCAGCTTGCCACGTCACCTCTTCACCTCCCACCGTTAGATCTATCCCATCAATCGATCCTGACCGTTCCCTAGCGCCCTTTTTCCTTCCGTTGGATTAGATCGTAAGATCTAATCTCCTCCCTCTGTCCGCGCCTCAATTCCGGCCGTTGGATCACAAGATCCAACGGCTCCGACGCATCGTCAACCTCAAGCCGCCCCGATCTGCAGCCGTTACACCACCGCCCCCTTCCTATTTTAGGAAGGACCTCCGACCACCTCCTTCCGCTCATAACGCACCTCCGCGTTCCCCGTACATCCGCCATCCCCGCGTAACTCTCAAGACCCCCCTCCATTACTCCCACATTCAAACCTCCTCCTTCGAAACCGTCCCCATCACCACCTGCACGCCTCCACCTCCACCTATAAAACCCCCTCCCCAGCCACCGGAGCCACTCGTCCACCATTTCGGGGCTCCATCCTAGTCTCCCCCGCCCCTCCGGTGACAGCGGAGAGGGCGGGGCGTCGAGGCAACGATGGCTGGAGTCCGGTGTCGACCCACAGCCGATGTGGCCGTGTCATGGTGTCTCCGGCACCACTGAGCTCCGAGGACTGCAGCTGGCCTCGCGGGCAACGACTCGAGGGCCACCTAGGTCCTCCGCCCAAGCTAATCCCCTCCGCCAGCACCTCGCTCCGGCGAGGTAAGTTTCTTATTTCTTTTCTTAATTTTCCCGACTCCATTAACCACTTTCACCCTCATCCGTTCATCCCTTGAGCTCCACCAGACCATTCCGATCATCGCCAACCCCCTCCGACATCACCTTCCTTTCTCCACGACCCTAACCACCAACCGCCATCTCCTCCTCTGCTCTGTCGGACAAGAAGCCCAGGGCCACCGCTCCCGTCACCTTCCTGGCCCCCACTCACCTCATCCCACTCACACACTTCACGCTTCGGCTTCACTAACGTCTGCAGGTTAAGGCCCCTTCAATGGTCGGAGCTCGTGCATCCTTGCCGATCTCCAGCTCCGCCCACAGTGACCAGGTCTTGCTGAGCTTCTTCAGACTATGACGGAGCTGCATTCGATGTCCAGCATCTCCGCCAAGCATCCAGGGAGCTTCTTCGATGCTCATACATGAAGAGGGAGCAAGGCGGAGAAATCCGCAGGTCGCCGGAGCCCCGCCTTCTCCGGTGGCCTGCGGTGGAAGACGACATACAGTTGCCGTCCGATCCTTGGATCGGATGGCTGTGCTGTGGACACGTGGATGACCCGAGCCTCTTCCCCGACCTACAGGCTCGGGTCATCCGAGCCTAGAGCCGAATCGCCAGAATTAGCCACGTGTCCCAAGCCTGAGGAGGTGCCCGAGCCTAGACGCCTCACGTGCACCGCACATGAGGGCTTGGGCAAATTGCAAGAAAGACCCTGTTATTTATGGAAATTACAGAATGGTCCCCAGGCACGTGCCCCCACGTGCGTGCCTGGGTATTTTACAAGGAAGTCCTCCATATTCTGAAGATTTACAATTATGCCCCTGCGCGCATTGGGAAAATTGCATCTGGGCCCAGGCGGTTTTTACTATTTGCAATTAGGTCCCTCCAGGGACCTAAATGCAATATTTATCCTTTATTTTTCTTGCATTTTTATTACAATTATGCCCTTGCACTATTTTTAGCATAACTTGAGCATCGTAGGTCCAAATTGCATGATTTTAGTGTCGTTTTGATCCTTGTTTTGTCCTCTACACTCTAGCATACTTATTTGTCTCATTTGACACTGTTTTAAATTAAGTGATTTTTTATGTCAAAAATGGGACCATGCTCTATCTGTCTTGCTGGATTTGATGACCGATTTTTAATGATGTGTTCAATTAGACTCTAACTTCATTCTACATTGCATTGCTCACATTTTAGGGTATAATTGTAGTATTTTATTCTTCATGCATATTCCTTTGCATTATTTGCCTATGCATCATTTTAAATTGCATAAAAACAAAATAAAAATGCATGCATCATGGCATCGCCTTGTAAATATCATAGTGCATCATAAATTGCACATGGATCTGAAAATGAGATTAATTGACAGTGAACTTCAAGAATCAATATTCAATAGCTAATTAGGCAGCTGTGTCCCTGTGTTCGACCTTGGTAGACTTGCCAAGCATAAATATTCCACAGCATTCAAAGACTGTGGTTTTTGCTGAACAAAAATTCGCCTCCTATACTACGACTTAAGATATATTTATTATCGAGGCAAATTTCACGTTCATCAGGGAGCAACTGGGCGCGAGGATAACGAAGGTGGCGGTCGGCCGGAGGAGCGCTCCGGCGAGAGGCTCGATTGCGTGAATCGACGGCGAAACGTGAAATTGATGAATGCAAACGAATCCTAGGGATATGGCGAGATGAATGCGAGGAAAATGAAGGGAAATAAACACCTCAAGGGCCAGGGCCCAAGTATGAAAATACCTCAACGGAATGGTCACCGGAGGTGGGTGGAATGTGCCCATTCCACGTCAGATCTCCGCCTTGGATGGCTCAAACCGGAGCTGTCACCTTCGGCGAGCTATGGAGCAAGGAAGGTGGAGGAAGTGGGACAAAAATGGGGTTCCAAAATTCGAATCGAATACTGGGGAGTGGTTTTGATGTGTTGACGATTGGGCGTGAAAATTGAGGCGTAGCAGTCAAATCTTCGATCCATGGGCCGATGTTTCATATGGGTGTGTATGAGGAGCTATCGAGGAGCAATGTTGCAGAAGACACCATCACAAAAGGAGGAAAGGCTTGACCTCGATAAATCCGCAAAGCGGACAAAAAGTGAGTTTCTAGCAGGTCTACAGGAGCGGGGTCATAGAATTGACCCGAGGTCAAGTCTCCAGTCCCCCTGGTTGGTCCACGTGGACCAACTAGGAAAATCCTGGAAAAAATGTTTTCTAAAATCATTTTAAAGTAGAAAATGATTTATTTAATTTTAGGTTATTTAAAAAAATGTTTATTATTGTATAAATTATTTTATGGTAATTTTTATTTATTTTTATGAGGTATAAATTTACAAGTTACCTATTATGCCATTTATAGGTATAATATCTATATATTTTATTCTTTTATTTTTATTTTGTGTTTCTAATTTATTTATTTTTATTTATTATTTTATAAATTTATAAAATATTATACACATAAATATATTTTTATTCTATTTTTCTGATGTGTTTCGTATATTTAATAAAGTAAAAGTATGTATTATACAAGTATATGTTTAGGTATTATACCTATGTAGTATATATAGGTATTTTTATTTTGTATTTTATTTGTGTTTTTATTCTGAATTTAATACACATAATTATTATAAATAATATTTACAAAATTATAAAAATATAAAATTACAAAAATAATGAATAAATAATAAATTGAATATTTTAATCTGTACAAGTATACAATAGGGTCCCAAAACTCAACTTTCAAACCGTAGCTCCGCCAAATGTGAAACCACCACCATTAAATAGCTTATTTTAAACTATATACAATTATAGGTGAATTTGATGCATTTGGAGTTTTGATTTGTGAGATACGGGTCTGGGAAGTTGGGATTCTGGATTTTTATTCAGACCATAACTTTTTATCTGTATATTATTTTTGAATGAAACCAATTTTGTATTTATCTTTATTTAATTATCTACATCTTTCATTGACAAAGTTTCTTTATTTGTTGTAAAAAAGTGGAACCAAAAAAAGGTCCTAAAATGAATAAAGAATGAATAGAATTTTTATTGTATTTGGCCCTTATCTCCCCCTACTTTATTCCTTGTCGACCTATTCATCAAGATGCCTAGGTCTCGGGGGTTTGGGTCATAAAATATTTACAATATTTTATTATTTTTCTTTTCCTTTATTTATTCTATAATTTTAGCTTTAATTATAGTATTTTATACACTATTTACATGCACATGCATGAATGCTAAGATGTTGGATTTAATGTTATTTAAACGCATTTACTAGGGTTTTTGAGGCCAAAATGATAGAATAAAGATGATGAAATGTGGATTCATCAGTCCCTATGCAGGGATCTAAGTGTGAACTTCCAAATTTTTTCTTGCAATTAGGTCCCTGACCAGGGACCTAATTGAAAGAAACCCTTTGTATTTTCCTACATTTGTACATTTGAGTATATTTTTGGATACCAGACATTATTATATCGAGGTATTTTTATGTTTTATTTTATTTTTATTTTTAAAAGATTTTATCAAGATTTTATAGAGATTTTATTCTTCGATCATTGAAATATTTTGATTTGGATTTTAATATTTTCGAGCCCGTTGCTCAAGTCGATTTTCTACTATAGAGTATCACCTATCTCTTACATTTTTTCACATATTATATAGTACATAAATTTAAAAAAAACCCTTAGAAAATTAAATAAAAATAAAAAAATCAAATAAAAAATTTATAATAAACCCATTAAAAAGATTTTCTCACTTTCTCTCTTTCTTCAAGAAGAATAAAAAATTCACGAAAATATTCTTTTCATCAAAAGACCAAGTTTATCTATTTTTCTTCCTTGTGTTAGTCCAAGGGTCGCTTACTTGGATAAATAATATAGTGTAGATAAATTAGGAAAGAGCCCACTTCTATTCACTTCATTCTCTCTCTATCTCCTATTTTATTGCTTTTTTGTTTGTTCAACTAGGGTTTTGTTTTGAGTAATTTCTCTACACCGACACTTACATTTTATCGCTCGCAAAAACCCAATTTATCAACATTGCACCGTTGCCGGGGAGGCATTAGCCATAATTCAGTTTTTGTCCTTATTTTTTGTGATTTTTCTTTCTTCTAGTTTTTTGCAATTTTCTTAACTGTTTCTATGATTTTTATTGGGTTTTCTCGATTTTTTTTCAATTTTCTATTGATTCTTGACATTTTTTAGAGTTTTATAGCTTTCTTGAATCTATTGATTTCTATAGTTTTTTTACAATTTTACTGCTTTTTATGCTGATGAGTTTTGCAGGGCCTTTAGGATTAACCAGCTTCTTAGGAAGACAAACTAGTTGAGAGTGCAGAGATCGACTCTTTCTCTACGAGTCAATTGCAAAGGAGCAGAGCAAGTTGGCAGATTTTTTACTTACATTTTTTATGTATTTGGTGAGGGAGAAAGGGGAACTTGCCCATTTTGATATTTGTCGAAAGGGGACCACTAAGGATGTTCCAACTTATTGACAGGACTTCAACTATTATTTTAGGACTGTTTCGCTAGGTGTCGATGCACTTGGGGGACCACAACGTAGGTTTTGGTTTTTACCAATTTATCTTTGTTTCACGTGATTTCATGGTGCTTCGGGGTGAATGCATGATTGATTAGACAAGTAAAATAATTCCCACTACCCTAATCCACACTTAGGCACAATTCACAAATTTGAAAATTAATTCATTCTTATGCTAGACCTGTTGGTTTAGGATACGATTTGTATCGCTTTTTCCTTCATTAGCCTATTATTTAAATTTCTGTGTGCATCACTTGCCTGTAGACTGCTAGCATTAGGTATGATTTATATCTCAGCATGCATCATCATTTTTTGCCGCATTCCATGATTCTCCCTCCGTGAGACACATTTTGAAAAATTTAAAAAGAATCGAAATCTTGTTAGGTATTGTTAAAAATATCCAAAAGAAATGATAACTGTAAAAATAAAAAAATTAAGAAAAAACATGACAAAAATAAGATAATACATGGACTTAATTTTATTGGGAGAGCAATCCCCTCATTGTTAGGAGGTACTCTCCAGACAGAGTAAGGCACATACGCATAGGGAATAGAGCCCAAATCCCTAGACTAAGCGCTTGGACTCACTCTCAGGTCTTGATACTTGTTGTAAGAACTTGCCTCAAACGTTAGAAGAAGTAGTTTTGTGTAAAGTAGGTTTGTATTACCTGCTCGAATGCAAGCTACTCTAGGAGACTATACTTGGGAGCTTGAATAATATAATTGCTTTGTCACATACCTTTAAAATTGAAAAGATAAAAGACCGAACTCTTACGGTCATCATTATGTTAAGTTGTGAACTAGGGGTTGCATTGTGTTTGTATGCGAGGTGGGCATTATTCCGCGTCTTATACACCTACACACTTGTGTTCTTTATTTGATATTGTATTCTCTCCTGTATATATTTTGACATCGAAGATGACAATTAGATGATTTTTTCGCTACACTGCAACATATGAGTTAACATATCAGAGATCAGTGTAGAGTCTTGGACGAGCTTAGAGCTGATATCTCAGCGCTGAGAGCAGGAGCAGAGAACCCACCACCACCTGTCATGGTTCTTGCTACTTTGAAAGATGAGTATGAACCAAGACCTAGGACACTACACCATTGGATTCGGTTACCACTGAATCATCGGTCATACGTGTTGAGTTTGTCCTTCATTTATTTGCTTCACAAGTACTATGGGAACACTACAGAGGAGATGTTTACCTTTTTGCAATAGTTCGAGATGATTTGTGGTATTACTAGCTATCCAGGAGTTATGTAGGAGGCCATATGCGTCAAGACCTTCTCCTTCACCTTGGTAGATAAGGCACTATACTAGTTGAGTCACTTGGGGAGGGAGAATTCTACATGGGATGATCAGATGTCCACATTCCTGCATAAATATTTTCCTCTAGAACGGACAAATGTGATGAGGAGTCGTATATCCAATTTCACACATTTACCACATTAGTTATTCCATGAGGTATGGGATCGATTCAAGTATTTGAAAGAAAAATGCCCATATCATGAGATACCATTGAAGATGCTTGTGTAGAATTATTTTGGAGGACTCCAACCAGGTGTCCAGGGCCTAGTGAGTGCCACATGTGGCAGCAATTATCTAAATAGGGATGTTGAGTCAGTTTGGTCTATCTTTGAGGGGATGGTGGAGAATTCGCGTTGTCGATTCCACTCGGTCATTCCAGAAGGGCCCAATGCCACCACACCACTGAGAGCATCAGAAGGTGGTGCATGTTTCTGAGTCTGATTCAAGGTCTGACTTAAGATATATTAGTGAGAAACTTAAATTAGTCAATGTGATTCAGAAGCAAGTCCAAGAGCTACAGCCGCTATGAGAGTTGGAGAAAATCTCATCACTTACTCAGCAACTGAGTGATTTGATGAAGAAGGTGACCAATTTGCAGTTCCACTACTAGCAGTCTCGCACTCCTTATACTAGTTCCCATCCTGTTTGGAGATCTTTACCCAATCCTCCCACCCATCAGATACAATTTGTTCAGAGCGAGCCGGTTCAACTTACTAAGACTCCCCAGATTGATTGGCATGAGATCCGTCCAATGCCAACTCAAGTCAGATCAGTAGCCTTGGATATGTTGATGTTGATTATCATACCACTACTGAGATCAATGGGATATGGTACACTCCTATTCAACCTTCACCACACTTTACGCCTCAAAGAGTACATCACCACCAGCTGCAGTAGCAATATAGTCATCCACAACATGGACATATGCATTTTCCAATACCGCCAGCATCACATGCAACAACAGTCTCATCTGCATGCATATTAGAGACCACATTCACATTAATTTCCAGCTACACATTCATAGCCATATCAGTACCAACAATAACAGTAGTCTTCCTTCACACCACAGACATCTCCTCAGCCTTATAAACAACAGCAGCACACTCCTAGGCAAGAGAGAGTAGATAGCCATGGTCACCACACTGAGTTTGGGATGTCTTCACTGGCCCTGGCACTTAACCAGATCATGAATATGTTAAGAACACTCCAGACAACACATCGGAAAGAGATTGGAGCAGGTTAACCATTGTTTTGATGAGTTAACCGCACCCAAGACCACTCTCCCAGCACAACCTCATATGAATCCGAATAATAACAGGAGACATTCAGATTGGGTAGATACCACTACGAGTACAATCTCTTTTCCTGAAATTTGCATCTAATTTCATTCATATCAAGAGCGGTAGATCACCACGAGAACCTGATCGAGAAGAGAGAGCACATGATGAGGAGCGAGAGCCAATCCTTGATGATAATATACATCTTGATGCTGAGGAGGAGGACCACCACGATGAGGTCCAGCATGATTTCCATCACAATGATATTCATAGAGAGGGGAGCGATGAAAAGACAGTTGACATGGATACCAGCGAGTGAGATGATGATATCATGCCAAAAAATGCAAATACTCCTGATGTAGATTTTTCTTCCCCTATCATAGAGGGTTTTGTACATACTTTTGTGACTTTCTATGTATTTGTTGATTCCACTTTAGATAAAAATAAAAAGGATTTTGTTGTTCATGATATTATTCCTTTTCCTGATGCTTTGTATGGAAAAGGAATGAAAAATACCAAATAGAATGTTTTCACTCCAGAAACTGACTGTTTATTGAAAGATCACATTTTTCTGAAGATTCCACTCATGTATTGACAAAGGCAACTTCATGTGCTATTCATAATAAGGCACCTTAGATTATGAGAGATTCTAGAGCTCACTATGTCACATGCCAGATTGCAGATGCCACATTCCATTGTACTTTCTTAGATAATGGTTCCTCAATTAATTTACTTCCATTTTCTTTGCTTGATAATCTCAAGGTAGGTCCCCTTTACAAACCACGAGCGATACTTCAGTTTCAGATGCATACGTAAAGAGACCTAAAGGCGTGTTCAGGAACATTATCATGATCGTTCAGGGCTTGCATTTTCCAGTAGACTTTACTGTCATAGATATGACGTGCCCTATGCTATTACACCTTGCTCCAATCATTCTCGGGTGACCATTCTTGTAGACAATGAGAGCACTCTTTGATTATGATTCTCGGAGAGTATCATTCCGCACAAACAGTGGAGAGATACACATTGAGATGGAGAGAGGACGTAGCAGTACCAGATTAGTATTGTCATTTACTTAAAAGAACACCTGTCTTGCAGAGGATTGCAAGACCATAGATGAGACACAGTCTTTTGATCTCGAAAATGTTTATTTTGATACCCATGATATCCTACACGAGGATGGGGTATATGACATGGTTCCTAGTTCTTCAGATGAATATTCACATACAGATACAAAGTTCACATAAGAACTAGCTGAGAAGTTAGTTGTAGTAGACATCTCAGTGATGTAGATTGAGAGTACACATATTCCAGCATGAGAGCCAGCTGATTATATTTCACAGATCAGTGAGTCTATTCATCGTAGAGAGTCGAATGGTGTGATGGATACACATTTAGACACCTTCTGTGGTCCGACTCTAGAGAGTCATATTTCAGTAAAGAGACCTATGCCATGTACAAAGTTCACTTACAAGGGCAACTCTACTTGTTTTGCCAGGGATTGGAATGCACATGCACATAAAATTATTCAGTACGACCGAGGTTGAGATGATCTACTTTGTACAGGATGCATGACTATTCTTCCACTTCATTTCATGTTGTACAAAGACTTGTGAGCCTTTCGATTTTCTAGATTACACCACTACTTATATATTCTTTGTAGTCCACAATCGTCCCCATTTTTTCTCGTCTTATTTTCTTATGATACAAGATCCTAAGTATAGGGGGAACCGATTGCCCGTTTATTTGCACTTTTCGATTTTGTTCTTTTTATTTTTCTTTTGTTTTCCTTTCTTTTCCACTAATCATTGGTCCCTAACTTTGGGCTACATTCTTTTCTATACTTAGGATGCATTATCCTATGTATAGGGGGGACTGAGTGATTTCGTTGATTTAATTTCTTTTTCTTTCTTTTGTTCTTTCATTTGTATACTCCTTTTCCTCAGTCACCTCATTTTTTCTTCCATTATACTTATGATGACCTGATCGTATGTATAGGGGGTCGACTAACTTCTATTCCTTTATTCTTTTTCACCCATTTTACATAGCACGAGTTATGCCCTCCTTTTTCTCTTTTGACGCTATGAGGACATAGCACAAACTAAGTATATGAGGTGTGTATTTATTATGCTATACTAGCGTTCATAACTCGTACTTTTATGAATTTTCTATATCTATAAAATCTGTAAAAGGTGGGTAAGGGTTAATTAAAAATACAAATATTTATTTATTTATTTAGTATTTATAAAATCCTTGTAAATAAGTAAACTCTGTCTAAAATCCTTATTTAAAATTCTTAATTTTAAATATGTATCTAAAATATGTATTTACAATGTATAATACTTATTTAAAATCCTATTCATTAAAATATGTGTGAAATTCATTTAATCCTCGTAAAATTCTTTGTATATAAAATATGTAAAAAAACTTTAGTTATTTGATCCAAATAAATGTGGGCAATTTATTTTGTAAAATTCTTGTACATAGAATTGTTTATAAAATTAAAAATATATAAAAAAATGCAAAGTCCTAAAATTCAAAAAAAATACAAAATTTCTAAAACCCACAAAAATGAGAAAAAAATAGAAAATATACTTCACAAAAACATGTTTGCATTTGCATTAGCATTTTTCAGAATAAGTTTGATTTCTAGAACTAAATATTGGGAATAGTCTAAAGGATGGAGCTTGATTATGGACTTTAACTCTCATTGTAAGGAGCCTTGTTAGGAACTGGAATTTAAACTCTTCAAGTCATTGACTTAAAAATCTTTGGGTTCCATGAGACCATGTATGGGAATTCAAGTTAAATGTACCTAAGTAGAACACTTGGTATCTTCTGTTTAACTCTTCATCAAGGAACCAATTTTGGACACATGCACTTTGCACTTAACTCGACTTGCAAGGGGTTGCAAAGGGTAGTACATTTTAGAGGTGCATTTTCATCCTTGTCTAGTGGTGCGGACATCTAAAGACGGGAGTTGTGGGTTTGAAATAATGCTTCAGATGAGGGAATGATCTGCTGGCACAATTTTTCCAAGACCTCAAAAAAATGGATGGATTGAAAGATACTATATCCATCGATGCATAAAAACATTGATGTAGTACAAGCAAAATTACAAAGCCAATTCAAAGAAGAAGCCACCAAATACAAATATGACCACAATGGTCAAAGCTTTCACCAAAAAGCTTTCACATCTTAGTGAAGACTTAGCTACACTGCTGTGCTTCACAAGGAGATGTGACTACACTGGTCACACTCCAGTTCTTTTCTCAATCTTCTATATTCTCTCTCTATTTGATTTTGGGACACAACACGACCTGACCTTAGAATGTAATACCCCCCTTCTCGAGAAAAGAGTAGCTAGATGAGAGACCAATGGGAGTGTATTATTGGGATTGGCAGTTTCTTCGCTTCTTTAAACAGGAAGAGCTAACACAATTCACACATAGTACAAATTTAATTCAAGGATCGATAGAGTTATCGATATGGATGAGTGGATCTGAGCTGGTTGTTGAGGTGAACCTAAATAAGGATTTGTGGAACTTGATGTATTGAGATTAAAATCCTAATCCTAGTTAAGGCTCTGACAATATGCTTATTTTAGGCCAATAAAGCTCTGTCCTTTGTTTGTTCTCATGAATTGACTTAGGAAAACAAATTCGTTCTAACTTTATTTCTTTTTCCCTTATTTTTCAAATAAGTGTTTGCTAAGGGACTAGCAAAGTTTAAGTATAGGTGGATGATGAATCCATTATTCACTGACATTCTATCTGCATTTTGTCTTAAAACCCATAGCAAATACATGTGAATAAACATTAATCTCATCTCTTATCAAAACCACATTCATGAATAAAAATGTAATTTTATGCATCAAAAACATGTAAATAGAAAAAAGAATAAAAAAGAGAAAACAACAGAAGGTAGATTGTAGATATATATATATATGTACAATATTACTTATATAATATAAACATAGCTGCAAGATATATTTATATAACATAATCCTCAAGACCAAGTTAGCATGGATTGGTCGACAAACAAACAAGTAGGGGAAGATAAGGAAAGAAACCATAAAAATAATTATTTATTCACTTCACACGTTCTTCATTATTTATCAAATAATTATCAAATCTTCATTGATTTTAGTTTATTCATATATATAAATTTTTCACCAAAATATATTCCTAATTATATGTAAAAATATATAGAAATATATAAAAATAAGTTAAAAATATTATCTTTTACATATGCCAAGAAATC
This sequence comes from Ottelia alismoides, assembly GCA_037367405.1. Taxonomy (NCBI): domain Eukaryota; kingdom Viridiplantae; phylum Streptophyta; class Magnoliopsida; order Alismatales; family Hydrocharitaceae; genus Ottelia; species Ottelia alismoides. The sequence continues at coordinate 64,461 of JAZKJV010006080.1, read as the reverse complement.
CAACTTTTAAATTATCAAATTCTCAACTTCCGAACATCACAACTTACTCATACGAACACCAATTTCACTCTACTCACCTTTAAAGTTCATAAGATAATATTATCTAATTAATGGTGGTGATTTTACTAAAATCGAAGCTCGTTTATAAAAAGTCAGTTTTGGGACATAATGACAACTGGGTTTCTGGTCCATTTATTTTATTTAGAACACATTATTTACAGTTTTAATGATTTTATAATTTGTAATAATTTTTTTGTTCTTGTATTTTATCAATGATTTATTTCATATTTTTTGACACTATTTATAATTTTTAAATAAATCAGACACCTTATTTTATAGATAAATTTTAATTGTGTGATTTATACCCGTATTTATTAATATACTTAATTAATTTATTAAAATCCATAAAAATTCACATATATTTATTTATTATAGTAATAATTAATAAAATATAAAAATGATATATTATTTATTTATTTATGAAATTAAAAATATACTACCTATCTGATAAGTAGAATATATACATATTTATTAATATAATATTTATCAAAAAAAATTATTCCATAATTTAGGTAATTAAATTATTAACATTTTATATTTTTATACATAATTATAATAAAGTCATTATTATTTATTTACTATTTTATACTCTATTTATTTCCCTAACCTACCATGTGCTGACACGTGTCAACACGTGGCCCTTCTTCTTCAAGAGCAGGTTGTTGGATACGTTCCAACGACCTCATTTCATCTGATTCTTCCCACGTATTTGTCCTTCCTAAATGCAATCTAAACTCTCTATTCCCTAGACTTAACAACCATCTTCCACGCTATCCATAGGATCTAATCTAACCCCTTCTCGTTTCATCTATAAATCACTCCATAGTTGGCACGAGCCAACTAACTTCTCTTGCTCTAGTTTAAACTGACCAAGATCCCACGATCCTCCATAGAATCTGGACACCTCTGATGGTGATAGAACCTAGGTGTGCCTCCGTGTGGAAGAGGGTGCTCGGGTCGAGAGTTCCATGGTCCTTCATCGGCCTTGCAGCGCCGCCATCGCGACGTAAAGCTTCGAGAAGCAAACTCATCGAGCTACAACAAGAGAGTTTTACACTCTCTAATCCCAGGAATTCCTTCATCCTTTCTTCAAAATTTTTTCTATCTTTGAGCCATTATTAGTCTAGTTAATCATAGAACTAGATCCTCTCATTACCATCCTTGATTCACATTAAAAAAAATACATCTCTATTTTTCTCAAATCACCTCCCATTTTTATTTCCAAATCACTATCTGGAATCACTTTTGAACTACAATATATCTTTATTTCTTGGTCGATTCATTCAAATCGAGCAAGTTTATGTTCATTTGTAGGTTACGAGTTCTCTGGAGCCACCTCATTTCATCATCTGGAGAGCAACAACCCATCTAGGGTTTAAAACCCTGGAACATTCAATCATTGTCACCGTCTTCTCTAACCATTTCACCTTGCAGGAGAGCTCAGAGGGAATAGGTGATCTGCTCCTAGCCCTGTAGAAGCTCGCCCATCGCTTGCACGTCACCGGCGAGATTTGATCTAGATTTTATTCTTCGATCATGGAAAAGTTTTAATTTGATTTTTATTGTTTTTCGATCCTGTTGCTCGAGTCTATTCTTCTACTATGTATTATCACCTATCTCTTAGATATTTTCATATATTATACAGAAGATATTTTTAAAAAAATATCTCGTTGAATATTATTTAAAATTTGGAAAAAATAAATTCAAATAAAAATTTCAAAACAAAAGCCGATTAAAAAGATTTTCTTGCTTTCTCCTTTCTTCGAGAAGAATAAAAAAATCACAAAAATATTCTTTTCGTCAAAAACCCAAGTCTGGCTATTTTGCCTCCTTGTGTTCAACCTAGGATCACTTACCTGGATGGATAATTTAGTGTAGACAAAATAGGAGAGAGCATGCTTCTATTCACTCCGTTCTCTCTCTCTCTCTCTCCCTATTTGTCTCATATTTTATTGATTTTTTGGTTGATCAACTAGGGTTTTGTTTTAAGTGATTTCTATACACTAACACTTACATTTTATCGTTCATAGAACTCTAGTTACTACAGGTCGATCTGATGGCTGGACTTTGGGGCTAATCGTGCGGATGTGATGCAATCCAGAGCTCATGTTCTTTCTTAAACCCCAAGGACATGCTTTGGAAGAACATGAAAGAAGGAGTGTAGAACCAAGATTCGATTGACCGGATCTCGGCTAATCTCCACCCAAATCTAGACTTGAAGGACGTTGCTCTTTCCTGCATTGTTGCTCTGTGATATGAGGGCTCAAAGATACTCGGATCTGCCTAGATATTGATCTGGAGATCTCGAAGGTCTGAAGGTAGAAGGTTGCTCCAGATCACGATTCAAAACCTCTATCATGCTCCAGCAAAATGTAACAAATGTTTTGCTCGGAGTTGCAGCCCCGACCTACCTTGTTAGGTGAAAATGAAGGCAAATGGAGGTGGATGGATGTATCTGGCTATCAATGGTGGAAAGGAGACTAGTCTCAATATCCGAGTTGATCTGGAGGGATGCATACCATGGGAGAGGACGAAAAATAGTGTGGTGAACATGTGGGTGTGGTCGGAATGGCATTAAGAAGACCAGAGAGCTTCGATCATGTCGATCTGAGCTCAAAGATGAGGATTTGATCTATGCTACTAAACGGAAATTGAATGTGGAATAAAATGCAGAATTAAAAAATATCTAAACTAGAATTACGTTAGGTCGATCCACAACGTTAGGTGGAGAAGTTGTACGCTGGCGTAGGAAGTCTAGTGTCGTAGCTGGATCGCATCTCCTAGGTAATTTCTCGCTCCCCGATGTGAAAGGTACTCGATGTCACTTAGGATCTCTCCATAACTCGATCATGGGTGAATAATCACAAGAAAACGTATCAACGAAAGTAACTGACCTGGAGGAGATATATATAACACATGAGGTTCGATAGATCTTGACAAGAGGAAAGATCATGGATCATTGCTACATTTATGAAATAGATAAATGGACGAGTGAGAAGGTTATTGGGTGGTAAATTTGAAGAAGAAATCGAGTGTATTCGATGGTTGGATCAAGAGGGTAAAAGTGCAGAAAGGAGCTCTGGTGAGAGTTTATTCGAGTGGGTCAACTAAGGTGAAGAGCAGATACATGTCAACGAACATGCGTCTTGCCATTGGGGAAGCTGGAACTGCTAGAAGACAAAAGGAAAAAGACTGAATAGCTAAAAATAATAAATAAATTAAAATAAAAATGAAAATGAATTTAAATAATTAATGTAAATAAAAATGTTAATAATTAAATTATCTTATTTACGGTAATTTTAAAGAATTAAATAAATTAGTTAAATAGGTTAAAGTAAATATTAACCTTTATTCCTAGGTATTTTTACCTATATATACAACAACAAGACTTCTAATGAATTATTTTACAAATAGATATATATATATATATATTATTTTATTTTATTTATATTATTTTATAATGATTTTAAATATATTTTTTTTCAAAATAATTTATTAAGTTAAATAAATTGGTAATGTTACACTATACATAGTGGAAATATACAATATGTACAATAAATTTATTTTTATATAATTTAATTTTTGTATTTTTTTCATTTTAGTTGAATAAAATACAATAATTACAAATCTATAAAAATACAATATGAACAAATATGTAAAAGAATAAAATTAAATAATAAATTCATATAATATATATAATATAAACACAATGTACAATACAATCCAAAAGGCCACATTTTTTATCTTACTCCAATTTTTATGAAACCACTGTCATTTTGAAGCTCAATTTACTTAGAGTATAATGAAAGTGAGTTTGCTTATTTTAATTTTCATGGAGCATATATGGGTTGGGAAGTTTGGCTTTGCGACTTTTTCAATGTGTCTTTATTTAAATAATATTTAATGAATCTTCTTGCAGTTATTTTTAATATTAATAACTTGTTTTTATGTACTATTTCCAAGAAGAAAACATTTTTACTTATGATGGATAGAGTGAAAAACAAAATAGGATATGGAATTCTATACAAATAACGGTAAATGTGCAATGATGAATGATGATGAAATTTGATTTTCTTTTTATTTTTCTACAAATGAACATATATCCCCCTACTTTATTCCTTATCAATCAGGTCAAGTCTTGACCTTGCGGAGTTCAAGTTATTATGGATTTATTGCATATATATAGTCTTTATTTTCATTATTTTTCCTTTATTTATTTATCTATTTTAGGTTAACAATAATGATATTTACACAATATTTACAAAAGAATGAAGAAGAATAAAAACATTGATTTAGTTGTATTTGTAGGTGTTTAAGAGGGAATTTGAAGCTAAAATAAATGAATAAAGATGATGAAATGCAGATTCATCAATTAACCTGCTTTGAATTTGGTTGGTCCCAATATCTAATGAGTGAGCTTATGTCTTTCGGTTCAATAGTGAATATGTATGATCCCTTTGAGAGATCATATTACTCATATGTCCTTGTATACACATCAGCTCGTCGGTATAGAGACCTTGATTAGTTCATCAACCTAGTGGTCTGCCTAATGTGCGTACTCAGACATATAGCAATAGATCTGTCTCTATTCAGACGATGCATACCTATTACATGAGAGCATACGACATAGGTCTTAGCTATTTGGATCTCACCAAGTCAACTCTTTGTCTTATGTTATCCGACACCTCAGAATCTCTATTCCTATGCAGAGGACTTGTACATCTTCTCAGGCTTGAGATCCTATATTGATAATCATTTGATGGTGATGGAGAAGTCCACAATATAACTCTTTAGATATCATCTAAGAACCAACCTTTATAATTCAACTATTGAATCAATAATTGTATGATTTATAAAGATGACCATTGTATATAACCCCAATTGTACTAAGGGAACTTATATGCAAATTAATTAGTCCTTATTTCATATTAGGGAGTTATTTGCTATAACTTTTATTACAAAATGGCTCGTGATGGGCTCAAATGTCCAACAATTACCCACTAGCCCAAAGATCTTTCAATGGTTAATCTTTAACTATACTCTCATGTGCTACTCATTAAGTTATGTTGCCATATAAGCAATAGCTTGGTCAGCTGATCAGTCAACTTGTTTCGAGAGAATATGCCCAGTTGATGAATATTCATTTAATCATCTTTATTCATTTATTTTAGCTTAAAATCCATTATAAAACATATGTATATAATACTAACTCCATATTCTTACTAACTTGCATCTTTGTGTAAATATTGTACATTTATAACTATTTTAACCTAAAATAAAGAAAGAAAGAAAGGAAAAGTAAAGAAAATAAAATAAAAAATAAGACTGTATATATGTAATAGATACAGGCTGACCCGAACCCCGAGAGAAGGTCAAGACTTGACCTGATTGACCCAGAATACAGTAGGGGAGATAGGGTCCTTAATCAGAAAATCCACAAAATGTGATGTATATATTAGTGTACTTAAATTATTTTAATTGTACATAAATTGACTTCAAACTAAATAATTTTACAAACAAAAGTTGTAAATAAAAATATTTTCCAAATAATAAAAATAATTGCAAAATAAAATCATGTATTGAATAAAAGTAACCACATCCAGAAAAAGCCATTAAACAATAATTGAAAGATCAATTCCGGCTTCATATGAACTCAGATTGAAGAAAACTCACTTCCATTGTATTCTAAATTAAATTGTCTTTAAAATGGTTGTGGTTTAATAATTTTTGGAGTAACGGTTTGAAAGACAATTTTATAGGGTGGTTTGAGAAATTTTACCATTTATTTGTACATATTGTATTTGTAAATATTTTTACTAATTATTTAAAATAAAATTTTAAAAAATAAAAATTAAAAAAAACTAATTTCCCTTTTAACTGTGTATATAATGTACCTTATGTATATAGTATATATATAGTTGATATTCTTAAATAACCAAGATAAAAAATAAAAAAACTAACATTTATTATTCAATTTAATAAAGTGATAAAATTTCAAAAAAAATTGTAGATAATTTTAACACTAATTTCTTTTTTATCTTCATCTCATTTCAAATTCTTTCTCATCTCTTTATCTCCATTCAAATTTTAAATTCTAATTCAAATTCAATTAATACTCTATTTATTTGCCACCTCCCTCATTCTCACTTGATCAATCTTTGGTGAGAGGAGCCTATTCTCCGACAGATATCTTGTCACAGAAGGGTGCCTAGCCTCCGAGCCCTCCGGTGACAACGAGTCGGCCTTCGTCGAGATGATTACGGTCTTATCCTCTCCTAAGGGGAGATCCATTTTCCTTCTCTTATTTTTAACCAAGGTTAATTGCAGTTTAATTTTTCGTATTTTTATTTTGTTGTCACTTTTTTCTAGATTTTAAAATCCATCATCATGATCCGATTCACCTGATCCTATTTTTCACCTTCACAGCTCGATCAATTCGCGTTCTTATTCTATCTCATGCAATCTTCTGACTCCGGCCTCATATGGTGGTTGAAGATATGAATCCATTCCTCATTTTTGGTCGGATCCCGGTTCACATATTCTGTTTTATTTTTGGACTGGGCTGTCATGCTCACCTCCTAATTTGTTTATAAATAGAAAATGAAAAAATAAAACAAAAAATACATATATTTTTATCTCTAACATTTGTTTTGCAGGGTCAAATAAAAAAATAAAAAATATTAAAGTATTAAATTTTTTTAAAAAAGATTGTTATCATTTCAGTTTAAAAAAATAAAAAGTTGTATTTTTATCTATTTCTATTTTTACAAAAATATATAAAAAACTGAGCCATTGTAGGGGCCACTCATCCCCAATCGCCAGCGGCGCCCGCCGCCATCTTCCACATAATCCACTGATCACCACTGACCCTCCTCCACCTGCTAAGCAGCTCCACAGCACCCTCGCACGTACAGCCCCTGCGTGAGGCCGCACCAATGCTAGTCCTCCGTCAACACCGGCCACATGCTCGCGGGAGTCCCCCAAACGCGCTATCTAGCACCGCTCCTCCTCCTCAGATGCGCGTAACCACCTAGTTCCGCACTCCTCTACCAGGATCACCCCTCCCCGGAGCTGTCAACCATCGCTTATCGGCGCTCCCTCGTTGGAAGACAAGGAAGGGTGGTGCATCTGCCTCCTTCCACTTTTAGCGTAAAGAACATGTGGCGACACCCCCTGTGATCATTTTATTTGAGAACGACGAGCAGCTTGACCTAAAAAGAATATATATATATATATATATATATATATATATATATTATTTTTGGAAATTTTCAATACGACCTCTAGATATTCTGAGATTTGCAAAGAAGCCACAGCCATCCTGAACATGTGCTCTATACGCCCCTCCCATTGGGTAATTTACGCATTTTTACCTACTAGTTATTTTTTTTATATTTTATCGTGAAAACTTTGAACTATTTGCATTTCAGACCTGCTATCAAGACTATTATTTTGCATGTCTTTTATTTTGAAAAAAATGTTTTTTATTGCTTTTAAAAATCTGCAAAAATTTGTGTATATTCCTGTTTTGTTCCTCTTCGTTATGAATAAATTTCATTGCATTTTATTTTCATTTGTTATTATTAAAAAATTAAAAACATATCATTTTTCCATGTTTAAACTTTGAAAAATCCTAAAAATCCAATTATTGCTTCAAAAATTCAAATAAAAAATTTAATTCTGTTTTAGTTTTGTTAATTTCCGTGCAAATTTCATTCATTAATTATTTATAAAACCCTTAAAAACTGCAAAATAATAAAAATCTTATAATAATCATATAAAATTGTAGAAAAAACAAAAAAAATGTGATTTCAGTTCCTGTTTCTAGATAATTTCTTATAGTTTTTTATGAAAAATCATTTCCATAAATTTAGCATTTATTTGCTATTTTGAAAAATAATTTTGTTTTCTCACTATTTGCATTTTCCCTTGTTTTTACTCATTTCATAAATACTAAAAACAACCAAAAATCTCTAAAAAATTACTAAAAATAGTAAAATAATTCATAAAAACGCAAAAAGTTTTCTTTGTATATTTTTGAACATTATTGTTATATTTGAAAAATCAAAAAAATATTTTACCTTTCTTTTGCACGTGGATTTGTTTTGAAAATCATATTTTTGAAAATTTAAAAAAATGCAAAAATAAAAATCAATAAAAATTTGAAAACTAGAAGAAAGATAGAAATAAAAAAATAAAACATTAAAAAGATAGAAAAAATTTTAAAAAAAAACCAATATAGTTTCCAATTGAAATTTTGTTTTCTTTTAATTGATTTTTTTCAATAAATTTAATAGCCCTCAGGAATTGTAGCCTCTCTATGTTCAATCCTGAAGCTATACAGGTAAGTAAGTAGCAAAAAATTCTCTCGCTTATTCTTGTAATTAATTATTGGCTTGAGAAGAAAGGAAAAAATTGTTTGTTGACGCTTGATTGGGTTGCAACGACTTGTTCATAATTCAATAATTTTAAAACCTGTGAAAAGCATGCCAACAATATGGCACCATTGCCAGGGAGGCACGGTGAGGGTAGTTAGGTTTCTCTTTTGACCTACAATTCTTGGTTGTACATATTTGTTTATATTTTTCCTTATTAACTCCATTGTTCAAATTCACTGCTTTTTTTGCATTTTTGCTGCTTATATTTTATAATTGTGTTTCCTACACATTCTTTATTTCCTCTTTCTTGCGAAGGCCCGCAGAGCGAACGAGGCGATCTTAGGAGAGCCGAAGCACCCAAGCGAAAAGGAAGCGACTTGATTCTTCATCGAACCGCAGGATATTATTAGAGGAGGAGAAAAAGAACTGAAGGAGACTAAACAAAAAAAATAGACTCTTGTTATTTAATTCTAGCATTTGAACTCTTGTAAACAAACATTCAATTGTTGCGGGGTCTGTTTCGCCAAGTACCGGTGCATTTAGGGGACCTCACAGGTTTTGTTTTCATCGCCTTATTTTTCTTTGTTTCACGTGGATTTTGTGAGCTACCCATTGATTGTCTTAATTAATTTGCTTGAGCCAGGTAATTAATTAGGTCCAAAAACCTAAACTAGAATTTTTGTACCTATAGAATAGAGCATAATTGGACTTAGTAATATTTAATTCGTTCTTGCCTGTTAATCGAAGCTATTATTAGGATGGTTCTCTTCCATTTGCATAGAGGTTAGTTTATTTTTCTGTATTTAAATTTTTCACGGATCACCCTGCGTGTAGAGTGCCGGCGACGAGGTACGCATCTCTAACCCCTGCATGCATCATTGTGTTTAATCATGCATTGGCATTTCCTATCTCCTTCCTTGTTTTCACTCACATAAGTTAAAAAGGAAATTGGACACTCGATAGATGATTCATTGAAAATATTCAAACTAAGTGATAACTACCTAAAATTCGGGACTGCTAAAGAAAACTCGACCCTAAAATAAACGTAAGGAAAAATATTTTTTGGGGAGAGAAACCCCTGCCTTATTTGATTTATCTGCAGCGAGAGAGCGACCTGCACACTAGGATAGAGCCACGTCCAAACTCTCTTCAGACTATTATCATGTGATTTGTTGTTCTCCAGTGAGGACTTCACCGAGTAGCCGGTAATTAGTCTGATATTTCCTTAGCATAGTGGGAAAATCGGGTAGCCGGTAAATGGCCCGCACCCATACTGGATGGGAAAAACTAGTTATGAGATTGGGACAGTCTACTGGGAACATTGGGTTCCTAACAACTCGCTTTAACCGCTCTGATAGATTGTATTCTCACCAAACTCTAAAAATTTACAAGATTATTGACCGAACCTCCACGGTCTTCACATTGCATTGAGTTGGTAAACTGGAGGTTTGTATTGTGTTTGATTGCTAGTGATAGAGATCCTTCTACGCAATTTGCGCCTTCCGTCACTTTCATTCTTGCGTTGACCTTCGTGTTCTCGCATCATGCCTATTGATTTCGAAGATGTTAGACCAGAGAATTTCTCATTCGGACTTTGCGAACTCACTACACTCCGAGCCATTTACCTTCCCGAATATTCCTCTTTATCCACTTCACCCTTCACAACATCCATCAACCAACTATTTGAGATTGGCTTTAATCTCAAATTAATATCTGAGACTCCATTAATTCTGAGCATTAATCGAGTGTCAAGCACATTTTTAGAGACAGACACCAGATACTTAATGCCACCAAAGGGAAAGGGAGCCATGTCGGAGCAGAGCGAGATCAACAGCGCCATGTTAACCTCCATTCAGTCAATTCAAGCACAGTTAACAGAGCATGCTAATTTTCAGACCACATTGAGAGATATGATTCTCGAGATGAGTCAGGAAAGAGAAGATAGGAGAGAGGAGGATAGAAACAATGGTGGAGGTGGGAATGGGAGAGAAGACCCCTAAATAAAACCTGGGGCTAAGCCTACATTAAAGGATGCTTATAATCCAGGGGCAGGACAGACAAATTCTTGGATACAAATCCTTGCGATTCATGGGCATTTCGAGCTTAAGCCCAATATTTTACCTCTTCTCCCAATATTCCATGGAAATATTAATGAAGAACCTTATATACACCTCCAACATTTCGATCGCATTCGTGGAATAGTACAATACCCAAATGTCCCCTTAGAGGTAGTGCATATGACCGCCTTCCCATTCATTTTGATGGACAAAGCTTTATATTGGTTGAATTACTTGGGGAATGTTGTCAATACTTGGTAAGAGTTGAGGTCCGCATTTTTGAACAAATATTACCTGTTCGGACGACTCAACCAAATCCGATCCTTGATTGCTAATTTCTCCCATATGCCCTAGGAGCCTATTCACAAGCCGTGGGAATGATACAAAGATCTGATGGATAAGTGCCCCCATCATGATATTCTAAAGACCAGCCTTGTGAAAAATTTTTTTGGGGGTTTAAGAATAGAGAACCAGAAGCTGGTAGATGCTGATTGTGGGGGGAGCCACTTCAACAAGGACGAGAATGTCCTTTATAACATTTTTGAGGAGTTGGCAGAGTGTTCAGTAGATCTTTCTTCTTCACGTGCTTTTCAGAAGCACCCCATCACCTCCCCTGTAATACCCCACAAGGTTGTCAATATGACGGCATCACATGAAGTGGGTACGGTGGACAACGCTGACTTGATCATCATTGGACCACCTATCCAAAGTGGACATTATTGAGAAACGATCCAAGGAGCTTGAGAAGCTTCAAGTGATCGAGCAAAGGACAGAGAACCTGGATAAGATGGATGAGATAACAAAGCACCTGGAGCTTCTTGTAAGTAATATCAGTGCAGTTCACAGTGTGAGTGCAGCAGTCGATACCTCTAATAGGGAGCAGACTTCTTCCAGCCAAAAGAGTAGCGGAGGACCACCCACAGTTCAACATGTCTACTACATGCAGACACCTGATCAGGTTCTGCAGCATTCACATCAGATAGTTCCATACAAACACGAAGTAGCCTACATTCCTGAGTAGCAGTCTCCACCTCCACCTGTCATTAAGGAGGTGAACGGGATCTCATTCGACCTTGAGTGAAACTAGCCTCGTTTGTCAGGGCAAGGCCTGTTGGATTCACAGTAGGGTTAGAGACCCGCCCACTAGTTTCAGGGAGGCAGATATCAGCAGTACCAGCACCAGCAGTTCCAGCCTCACTACCAGTCTCCACCACAGTTCTAAAACTGGAGATAAGGCTAGCCACAACAACAGTTTATGTAGTTTCCTTATCCTAACTAGCAGAACACTACACATTATGGACAATATCCTCCTCCTCCTCATTATCAGAATCCGTATGGTTACCAACAGCCTCCGTACTATCAGTCACAGCAACAGCCAATCACTGAGCAACCTGACGCCCCTTCAGTAAACCCCGTAATGGACCAACTTGCATTTCTCGTGAAGAACATGAATGAACTGACTCAGTGGATCGACGACTTGACCTCCACCAAGACACCGATTCCTGTACAGGTTGAAGCCAACCTAAACAACTTCAGATGCAAGGAGCGGTCGCCAATAGCCCACCCACCCCCAAGACAGGTATGCCCCTTGATTTTACATGTTTATCTGACGTCATTCATCTCAGGAGCGGTAGTAGATTGCAGACACCTACGCACCAGTTGGGGTTGGGAGATTGAACCACTAAGAGAGCATCATCTCCTTCACAAGCAGTCGAGAGAGTGTAGAAGAACCCAAGTCTGGAGTTATACCGCCTTCACCAGGAAGATGTAGATCACTCTCAATTAGTTATAATATACCAGTCGTGGATTATTCCTCTTCACCAGTAGCAACATCCCGTTCTGTTTTAGATTTTATTTTTCCTTCACCTAGTTTGGACAACACTGTACAGAATGATTCTAGTTGTCATTTTGCACATGAGGATTCTTCTTTGAATAATGGAAATGAATGTTTGGATGTTTATTCTGATTCCGTGCCATTTCCTTCTACTCTCAAAACTAAGAAAACTCAAAAATTAAAAACATCCCTATCTGATCCCGGAGTAGTTGAGATCTTATAGAACATCTTTTTAAAGATGTCACTCTTTAAAGACATGGAATACATGCGTATAGTAAAGAAGGGAATGGAATTGGCATGTACACAAAAGATTCAACCAAGGCAGAATAGATGAAAGGAAATAGAGAAACACATGTTAACCATGGAACAGTTCATGCCATCAGTAACCTCCCACCTAAAAAGAAAGACAAGGGAGCACCTCACATTCGTCGCCATATCTTTGATAATGATCTTGATCGTACTCTTATCGATAACGGTTCCTCCATTATTCTGATGCCTTTCTCTTTACTGACTAAATTTAGGTTAGGACCTCTTAAAACAACTAGGATGTTCCTTTTGTTTACTGATAGATCAATAAAGAAGCCAAGAGGCATTTTAGAGGACGTTATTGAAATGGTGTAGGGAATGAAATTCCCTGCTAATTTTGTTGTCATGGATATGGACACACAAGCACCATTACTCCATACCCCAATCATACTAGGACTTTCATTCCTCCGAACAACCGAAACAACAATTGATTATTGATGAATCCATGATTCATTAACTTTTCTATCGCATTTTGTCTTAAAACCCTTAACAAATGCATGTAAATATCCACTAATTCCCATCTTTTAACAAATCCTCATTCATGAATAAATATTCACTTTTTACCATCAAAATCTTGTAATAAATAAAGAACAAAGAAAAAGAAAAGAAGGTAGATTGGATATATGTATATATGTACAATATGACTTAAAAATATAAATATAACTGTAATGTATATTTATAGCCTAACCCCCGAGACCAAGTCAGCATGGATTGGTCGACAAACCAAAAAGTAGAGGGAGATAAGGAAAGAAAACCCTAAAAATAAATTAATACACACTCCATGCACATTCTACTATTTATAAAATAAATATACAATTTCAAAGATTTTTAATTAATATGTACATATTTTTCACCAAACTTTTTTCCTAATTATTTCTAAAAATATATATACAAATATAAAAATAAGTTAAAAATATTACCCTGTATATATGTCAAGAAATCCTACTTGTAAATTGTCAAAATCTCAACTTCCGATCATCATAACATCTTCATATGAACTTCAATTTCACTCTACTCACCTTTAAAGTTCATAAAATAATATTCTCTAATTAAAAAAGGTGGTTTCATCGAATTCGGAGTCTGTTTGCAAAAAGTCAGTTTTGGGATCAAAAGACAACGGGGTTTCTGGGCTATTTATTTTATATAACACACACTATTTATAGTTTTCTTAATTTTATAATTTCTAAATAATTTTATGATCTTTTAGTTTAACCCTATTTTATTTCAGAATTTTTGGAGTTTATTTATCATTTTAATAAAATCAAAAACACTAAATTATAGGTAAAAATGAACTCTATCACTAATATCCATATTTATTAATATATGTAAATTAATTTATTAAAATCTATAAAAATTCACACAAGCCTTATTTATTATTCTAATAATTAAGAAAATATATATTAATTTTTTATTATTAATTTATTAAATTAAAAATTCAAACCCTATTTATCTATACATATTTATTAATATAATATTTATATTTTGAATAATATTTATTATTTATAAAAAGTATTTATTCCATAATTAAGATTATTAATTTATTTACATTTCTTGTATTTATACATATTTAAAATAACCTTATTTAGTATTTAATATTGAATTTACAAGTAATTAAACCCATCTGGCCAACCAGGTGCTGACACGTGTCAACACCTGGTTCATCTTCTTCAAGAATCTGGTAATGGAGTTTGTTCTAACCGGTGACCTTTACCTATTTATCCAGCTCTCCTTATAACTCCTTCTGACGACCTAAGCCATAAATCTAATCCCCTAACTACCCTCTCCATTGCTAGCCCTTGGATTCTACTTGGAGCTCACGCAATTGATCTATATAACTCTAAAGTCCGCCATTCGCGAACTAACTCTCCAACCCACCTGTAGCTCCAGCTTCAAGTGCCCGACCCCCATTTTTCCAAGCTTCGCTCCGCCTGACGAGGAGGAGACAGCTCCGATCAAGCGAGCTCGCATGGAGGAGGAATCATCGGAGGTGGTTCCAAGGCCATTCTCAGCCTTGCATCGCCACCATCGTGCGCACCACGCTCTGGCCAAGGTCGCCCGTCGAGCATTCTTTCGAGGTAATATAACTTGATCTTCTCAGACCTATTCATTCATTTTCTTTGAAATTCTTCATCGATTTGTGTGTATCCATTAGCGAGATCAAGACGTCATTAGGACGCTTAACCATTCACCTTAGGCGCGTAATCCAAACCCACTTCCAATCGTTTCAAATCCACTTCAAATTGCGACGCAATTCATCGCCATTCTCAAGCCTATTTGTTTTTTTAGTATGGAAACCTAATTTTCGATCATGCAAAACCAAACCAATTGGTCGATTCCTCGAGAATCGAGCATATACACTTTCTCTTTTGCAGATCTGTCTTCAACCTGGAGCCAAATCCACGCATCTGGAACCTTTCGTCATCATTGAAATCATGATCCTTAAAGAGCTGCAACAAACATTCATCGGAACAGAACTGCTAGTCCGCCATCTTCCTCGAGTCTCTACCGTCGCTAGGAGTCACCGCCGACCGCCATCTACCGCGGGCGAGCTCGAGGGGTGGAGGCGCCACCTCTCTGGCCCTGCCGGAGAGCCAAAGCCATCGTCGTTCGTCGGGGAAAAGTCGGAGAAGGAGAGCTCGTCGTCAGTTGCATTAGAACCTCAAGAACAGTCGCGGCGCAGAATTGCGACACGTGGCACGCGCACAAGCGTCGGATCAACGCCTGAACGTTTTAATCGCAACCCTCCATTCCAAAGCGGTGGAAATATTGCAACATACATCCAGAAGGTTTCCAGAAATTTAATTCAGCTCCACAGGTTTTCAGTAATTACATTTAGGTCCCTCCACAGGGACCTCAATGTAAAACTTTTTATTTTTTTACAAAACAGTCCCTGCGAGGACCATTGTGCAGAACAATTTTGATATTTTTCTTGCGCTTTCACCCTTGGGATGTAGGGGATTTTTGGACCTCCTTTGACCTCATTTTTCGTCGATTTCTTTAGGGTATTTACGCAACTACCCCTGCAAGTTATTAGGTTTTCATTCTTTTTCTTGTGTTTTCATCGTGATTTAATTCTTCAAAAACCGCCTTCATTTTGTTTTGATTTCGTGAGCTTGTTCGAGCCCGTTGCTCGATCTGTCCACTTATTATACTGTAACATCTACCTATATTTCACCTATTATATAATAAATAAATCTTTTGAAAAATAACCCTTTGAAAATTAAATAAAAATTGAAAAGAGTAAAATCAAATAAAAAATTAAAAATTAAATTAAATAAAAAGTGTAACTTTCCTTTGATTGCTTTTAGAAGAGATAAAATAAAATCGTGAAAATATTTTCTTAAAAATTAAAATAATCTATTCTGCCTCCCTTAGTTCGATCCAGGCACACTTACCTGGATAAAAAAATTAATGTAGGTTTTCTTTAGAAAATCAAATTTATTTAATCGGAGTTAGGATCCGGATTGCGGCTTTCTACATCAACAACTGTATTTTCCAAAAGTCGTAAACCGACTTCTAGCCTTCTCATCAATTATGGTACTAGAGAGATCATCTTTCACTCTCGCAGTGACAAGGTGAAAATTGAGACACTCTCTGATCCTAGACCATCTCCGCCATCATTAGTAGATGATACAGAGAAATTTATATTAGAGCTAGATGACTGTGATTTTCTTGCTGAATTCCAAGAGATAGATCATTTCACTAATTTTATAGATACCCAGGAGTTCTTTTCCCAAAAGGACTCTATGTAAAGCACAGTCGACATTAGTTCCCTTGGTGGTCCAATTAAGCTAGTTGTCAAGGGGAAGTTTGAGTTGATCTTTTAGGATCAATCTGAGTCTTTCAAGGGATAGATATCTGAGCCATTTGTTGAATTTCCTAAGTTATGCATAGATGAGAGACATCTTGTTGAGATTATTGTTGAGATATCTGAACCATTAGTTGATAAGAATAATGAACACCCTGATGAGCCCCTCCTTTCTGAGCAGAGATCATCCATTGCAGATCTATCAAATATTCTATTTGCTGAGCCATCAGTAGCCAAGGTGGACAGTCTACAGAGTACAGATCGTATACCGTCTACCAGTACAATAGCAGAGGTTTATGTAGAGTCAATTCAGACCCCACCAGAGCTTAAGGTTTTACCATCAATGTTCAAATATGCCTTCGTTGTGGGACCACCCCCCCCCCCAAATGTTTCCGATCATCCTCAGCTCGCAATTGACCACTGAACAAGAATCTTGCATACTAGAGGTTCTTGAGAGAAACTACAAGGCCATAAGAATAAATATCTCTGATCTCTGTGGGATTAATCCAGCTTTGTGTTCGCATCATATCTACCTAAGGGATGACTGTAAACCCTCTCGTGAATGTCAGCGTCATCTAAATCCAAATCTAAGGGAGGTTTTCATGAAGGAGATCAGAAAATGGTGTGATGCTGGCTTTATATATCCCATTTTCAGATTCCAAGTGGGTCAGCCCTTTACATGTGGTCCCAAAGAAATTTGGGATTACGATCATGAAGAATGACCATGGTGAGGAGATTCTAACCCGGGATCCTACTTCATGGCATGTCTGTGTAGATTACCGATGCATGAACTCAGCTATCAATAAGGATCACTTTCCACTGCCCTTTATTGATCAGATTATTGAGAGGTTGGTAGGGAAAGAATTCTTTTGCTTCTTGGATCGGTATTCGTGATACAATCAAGTTGCTATCGCTTCTGAGGATCAAGAGAAAACTACATTCACTTGTCTGTTTGGCACTAATGCCTTTAGACGAATGCCCTTTGGATTGTGTATCACCCCTGCTACATTCCAAAGGTGTATGTTGATTGTTTTTGCCTACAAGGTGGGAAGTTTCCTTAAGGTATTCATTGATGATTCCTCGATCTACATGGATAGTTTTGACACATATCTTGCTCTGTGAGGTAGACCTAGTGCTCTCGTGGGAGAAGAGTCACTTTAAGGTGACTAATGGAATTGTATTGGGCCATGTCATCTCCAAACATGGTATAAAGGTGGACCCGACTATGATTGATGTGATTTCAAAGTTAGAGCCACCAAGAATTTGAAGCAGTTGAGGTCATTTCTAGGACACCTAGTATTCTATAGGCGTTTCATAAAGGACTTCAGTAAGAACGCCAGACCTTTGACTGAGCTTCTATATAAGGAGAGTGAGTTTGTTGTCGATGAAAAAGTACTCCTTGCATTCAATCATATGAAAGAAATGGTTACTAGTGCTTTTGTCTTACAGCCACCGAATTGGTCTCCTCCTTTTGAGATTATGATAGACGCTCAAAATTTGTAGTTGGAGCTGTTTCCGGACAGAGAAGGGATGTGATACCATTTGTTATACACTATGATAGCAAGACTCTGGATGAAGCACAATGGAATTATACAGTTACAGAGAAGGAGATGTTAGCAGTTGTGTTTGGGCTAGAGAAGTTCAGGTCTACCTCATTGGTTCACACTTTGTTGTATACATGGATCACACTACCTTACAATACTTGCAGGCAAAGAAGGATGCCAAACCATGCCTTATCAGATGGATCCTTCTTCTCCAAGATATTGATTTAGAGATTTGAGATAAACCTGGAGTGAAAAATGTTGCAGA
This sequence comes from Ottelia alismoides, assembly GCA_037367405.1. Taxonomy (NCBI): domain Eukaryota; kingdom Viridiplantae; phylum Streptophyta; class Magnoliopsida; order Alismatales; family Hydrocharitaceae; genus Ottelia; species Ottelia alismoides. The sequence continues at coordinate 46,209 of JAZKJV010006080.1, read as the reverse complement.
AGATCACCTTTCCCGTATCACGGATGTAGAGACCGCTGAGCAGAACATGATCCATATTTCCGAAACCTTTCCAGATGAGGCCATTTTTTCTGTGGACTCACTCCCATGGTATGCTGATATTATGAACTATCTTGTCTCTAAGAAAGTTCCACAAGATTGGCCGAAGTACAAGGTAGATAGATTTCTATTAGAGATTCATTATTACTAGTGGGAGGATCTATACTTGTTTTGTGAGGGTGCAGATTGTATCTGGAGAAGGTGCATTCCTTAGGAGGAACACACCAGTGTACTTGAGCACTATCATAAACTAGAATCTGGTTGGCATCATTCAGGGAAATGCATGGCAACAAAGGTTCTACAGAGTGGCCTATGGTAGCCCACATTGTTTAAGGATGCTGCAGAGTATGTTCAAGGTTGTACTGATTGTCATAAAATGGGAGGAAATGTTGGTTCCAAAGATACCATTCCCCTAATATACATACAGATTTCTGATGTTTTTGATGCTTGGGGCATAGACTTCATGGCCTCATTTCCTATAAGTCAGGGATTTCAGTACATCATGCTCGTCGTGGAGAGGATATACCAACCTGAGCTGCAGAAAGTCATACAGTGTGTTCCTTTGTCAAGGACCACATTAATGTGCGGTTCAGGATTCCTAAAATACTGATTTCAGATGGGGGAAGCTATTTTATTAATAGAGATGTAAAGAATCTTGTGAAGGAGTACGCCATTGAGCACAAAGTTGTGTCTCCTTACCACCCTCAAACTAATGGCTTGGCAGTTTGAGCTGATAGGGAGATCAAGATGATTTTGCAAAAACTTATATGTCTAGATTGGAAGAACTGATCCCAGATGCTTGATTCGGTGCTATGGGCTTATCGGATGGCGTACAAGTCTCCTTTGGGTATGTCTCCCTATAAATTGGTGCATGGAAAGTCTTGCCACTTGCCAGTGGAATTAATTTACAAATATTTATAGGCACTCTATGTATGCAATCTTGATTATGAGAACGCATGAAAGAATAGGAAGTTGGATTTAAATAGATTATTGGAATTCCGAGACTTTGCATATGATAACTCACTCATGTATAAAGAGGAAGTCAAGCGTAGGCATGACAAATGCATTCGAAGGAAGACTTTCTCTCCTGATCGAAAAGTTTGGTTATTTGATTCTATGTTGAAGTTGTTTCCATGAAAATTGAAAAGAAAATGGTCATTATCGTACATCGTGAGAGATGTACATGACAATGGGAGTATTGTCATATCTGGGTTGTCATCTGACGCACATCCATTTTTTGTGAACGGACAGTTGCTAAAGCCATATCTAGATCGTGATGCATTCCTGTTAGTCATTGATTCTATATCTGTGGTTTCAGATGATGATCTTTTGATTCTATCTTCTGCATATGATAAATGAGCTGACAACCTTTTGTATATCCGTTCATTTCATTCTTCTTTCTTCTATTTTATCATTCACCCCTTTTCCGTGTGTTTACATGCTATACTTAGGACGTGATTTATCTAAGTATAGGGGGTGAATGATTTGTGTTGTTCTTATTCGTCTTGTTCATCACTCTTGTTGTTGATTATACTTAGGGATACTCTCCCCCAAGTATAGGGGGTGATGTTGTTCATATTATTTTTTGTGTTTTTTTTCATTAAGTCAGTACATTCTCTTCATCGATTTTCTCTTTTGTACAGTCTGCTATACTTAGGATTACTTGATCCTGAGTATAGGGGGATCACCGACTTCTATTCTCTTCATCTTCTCTTTGAGTCGTTGTAGCATAGGAGTCTTTTCACTTTTCTATACTTAACACGAGTTGTGTATTCCTTTATCGCTCTCTGATCACTACGAGTTATTTCTTCCTTTTCTACATAGGTGTCTCGTATATATTGTATATATACTTTAGACATAACTCGTACTTTTAAATGTGATTATTTTTTGGAATATGTATACAAATTGTAAAATCCACGCGTGTATATACTTTCATCATCTTTAAAAAAACAAAAAAAAGAAATAAAAACAAAAAAAACAAAAAAACAAAAAAAAACAAACAAACAAAAAAACAAAAATTAAACAAAAAAACAACAAAAAACAAAAAAGAAACCACAAAAACAACAACAAAAAAACAAAACCTAAAGAACAATTCTTGTATATACTTGTATATACTTTACTAACCCTTTTTCCTTAAAAAAATTCTTTTCACATGTGCATCATTTTTTTCTTTCTTTCCAAAAATCCATAAAAAGTTCAAAAAATATAAAATTATTTAAAAAATGCTTTCTTTTTGCATTGCACATTTTTCTTGCATTTGCATGTGTATTTTTCAGGATAGTATTGATATTTAAACTACGTCTGGAATAAAATTGAAGAATTGAGCTTAGTTGGGCCTTAATCTACTTAATTTTAGAGGAACCTTATAAGAACTTGAGTTAAGACTTTTCAGGTCCTAGTGACTTAATTGTTTGAGTCCATAAGACTATGTTCACTTGTCATCTTGATAAGTCTAAGTAGAACATTTAACAACACATGCATGATTCTTTCAGACCGTGGCTTATCTTGGACAAGCACTCTATACGTAGCTCTTCGTGGAGGAGGTAGTAAGGAGGCAGAATCTTTTGTCTTGGAGTAGCATACAAGGGTTGTACGTTTGGGTGGAACCTCTCGTCTTGCTCTAGGGAGGGTTATGCATCTCAACTTTATCTAGTTGCATTGAGGTCTAAAGACGGGATGTTGTGGGGTTGCAATAATGCTTCAAAAGAGGGATAGTCTACTATCTCAAGAGGAAAAACTCCTTATGCACAAGTTGCACCTAGTATATTTTCAAAAAAAGAGAAAAAATGAAAAATCTCCAAAAGTGGACAGGCCTGATTGAAAAGTGAAATGCATGCGAGAGTGTGTATACAAGGATAAAGAAAAAAGAAAATAATAAGAGCTTCAAAGTCAAATTTTTGTAAGTTCGCGGCTGGATGACTTGGCTACACTAGTCAAGCATCCAAGGACAGGTAGCTACACTCGTTACCATCCATTCTTTTCTCCATATCCTCTTCTTGAGCTTGTTGTACTTGAACTTAGAAGGGAATATTCCCACTCCTTGAGGAAAGAGTTGCTAGATCGGGGGACTAGAGTTACATTATTGAGGGAGGTTGTTTCTTTGCGACTTTTAAGATGGGGATCTATATTTCAATTATACCGTACAAGTAAAGATCCATGGTCATAAGAATTTGTGTATGTAGACTTGTTCTGATGTGACTATTGAGGAGACCTGAATAGGAGTCTTGTGGAACTTAGATGATGTTAGGTTTAAAATCAATTTCCCATTAAGGTTCCTCCACACTAATAATCCAAAGGTCTAACAGATCTCCATACTACAAATTTATGAAGATATGTTTAATACTCAATATTGTCCTAATTTCTTTATTTTTCATTCTTTTTATTTTTCTTATATTCATGTATACTTTCAAATAAGTGTATGCTAAGGGACTGGCAAAGGTAAAGCAGAGGAGGATGATGAATCTGCATTTCATCATCTTTATTCATTTATTTTAACCTAAAATCCCTTATAAAACACCTGTATAAAATACTAACTCCATATTCCTACTAACTTATCTATGTGTATAAATATTATACATTTATTACTATTTTAAGCTAAAATAAATAAATAAAAAAATAAAGGAAAATAAATAAAAGAAAGGAAAAAAAGAAGACTTTATATATGTCATAGATACATGCTGACCCGAACCCCGAGAGAAGGTCAAGACATGACTTGATCGACCAGGAATAAAGTAAGGTTTGATGGGGTCCTTATTCAAAAAATCCAAAAAATGTGTTGTATATATTTGTATACTTACACTATTTTATTTTTACATAAATTGACCACAAACTAAATAATTTTCAAAACCAAAGTTGTAAATAAAAATGTTTTCTAAATAATAAAAATAATTGCAAAATAAAATCATGTATAGAATAAAAGTAACCACATCCAGAAAAATTCATTAAGCGATAATTGAAAGACAAATTCCAGATCCATGTGAACTCAAATTGAACCAAACTCACTTCAATTGTATTCAAAATTAAATTATCTTTAAAATGGTTGTGGTTTCATAATTTTTGGAGTTGTAGTTCGAAAGATGGTTTTCTGGGGTAGTTTGTGCACTTTTACTATTTATTTGTACACATTGTATTTGTAAATATTTTTACTAAATATTCAAATAAAAATAAAAAATAAAATTTTAAAAAATAATCTCCTTATTTAACTATGTATATAACGTACCTTATATAGTATATGTATATAGTTGTTATTCTTAGATAAACAACTTAAAAATTAAAAAAATAACATTTATTATTTAATTAATAAAGTGATGAAAATGCAAAAAAATAAATGTTATAAATAATTTTAACACTAATTTCTTTATTATCTTAATGTTATTTCAAATTCTTTCTTATCTCTTTATCTCCATTCAATTTCAAATTCAAATTCAATTAATCCTCTATTTAATTTGCACGTCTGACCTCATTCTCACTTGATCAATCATTGGTGAGAGGAGCCTATTCTCAGAGAGCTATCTTGTCGTAGAAGGGTGCCTAGCCTCCCAGATGTCCGGTGGCAGAGAGTTGGCCTTCGTCGAGGTGATTACGGTCTTTTCCACTCCTAAGGTTAGATACATTTTTCTTTTATTTTTAACCTAGGTTAATCGTAGTTTAATTTTTCAAATTTCTATTTGGTTATCATTTTTTCTAGATCTTAGAATCCATCATCACAATCAGATTCTCCTGATCTGATTTTTCACCATCACATCTCGATCTATTCGCATTATTATTCTATCTCACGCAATCTCCACATAGGTGGTCGGAGATACAGATCCATTCCTCATTTTTAGTCAAATCACCATTCATGTATACCATTTTGATTTTGGGACTGAGCCATCATGCTCACGTCCTAATTTTTTATAAATAAAAAATAAAATAATATGTAGTTTTTTTCTCTCTAACATTTGTTTTGCAGGATCAAATAAAAAAATAAAAGAAAAGATTGTTGCCATTTATGTTAATAAAATAAAAATAAAATTTGTTTTCTCTATTTCTATTTTTACAAAAAATATATAAAAAAACTGAGCTGCGGCATCCGTCGCTCATCCCCAATCATTGGTGATGCCTTCCTCCATGCTCTGCATCATCCGTTGATCACCACTGACCCTCCTCCTCCTAGGGTAGAGCAGCTCCACCGATCCCTCGTGCGTTCAGCCCCCGTACGAGACAGCACCAATGCTAGTCCTCCCTCAACGCCGGCCAAACGTTCGCACGAGGCCCCCAACCGCACCAGCTAGCACCGCGCCTCCTCTTCAAACGCGTTTCACCACCCAGATCCGCACTCCTTTGCTAGTATTACCCACGCTCGGAGCTGCTGACCAACCACCGCCTGTCGACGCTCCCTTGCTTGGAGAGAAGGAAGGGAATCGCATCTGCCTCCTTCCACTTTTAGAGTGAAGAACATGCGATGGCACCCCCTGTGCTCATTTGATTTGAGAACGAAGGGCAGTTTAACCAAAAAAGAATATATATATATATATATATATATATTATTGGGAAAATTTCAATACAACCCCTAGATATTCTGAGATTTGCAAAGAAGCCACCACCATCCTAAGAGCGTGCTCTACACGCCCCTCCCAATGGGTAATTTGCAAATTTTTACCCGCTAGTTATGTGTGTTATATTTTATTGTGAAAACTCTAAACTATTAGCATTTCAGACCTGCTACCGAGACTATTATTGTGCATGTCTTTTATATTGAAATAAATGTTTTGTTGCTCTTAAAATTCTGTAAATAAATTATGTATATTCCTATTGTGGTCCTATTCATTGCGAAAAAAATTTATTGCATTTTATTTTCATTTGTTATTATTAAAAAAGCACAAACATGTCATGTTTCCTGATTTGAACCTTGGAAAAACATAAAAATCTAATATTGCTTCAAAAATTCCAAAAAATAGATTAATTCTCCTTTTGTGTGTTTTAATTTCTATGCAAATTTCACGCATTAATTATTTATAAAACCCAAAAAACTATAAAATACTAAAAATCATATAAAAATCATATAAAATTGTAGAAAATCAAAAATTGTGATTACATTTCCCTTTGTAGATAGTTTCTTGTAGTTTTTAAGAAAAATCATTTCGACAATTTTTGCATTTAGCTCCTATTTTTAAATTGAAAAATAATCCTTTTTCTCATTGTTTGCTTTTCCCTTGTTTTTATTCATTTCAAAAAATCCTAAAAAATCCAAAAATCTCTAAAAATATACAAAAACAGTAAAAATATCATAAAAACACAAAAAGATTTTCTTTTCATATTTTTAGCAATATTGTTATATTTGAAAAATCAAAACAAATATTTTACCTTTCTTTTGTGCATGAATTTCTATAAAAAAAACATTTTCGAAAATTTCAAAAAAATGGAAAAATAAAAATCATTAAAAAATTTGAAATCAGGATAAATAAAAAATAACTAAAAAATTTAAAAAGACAATAAATTTTTTACAATAAAACCACAATAGTTACCAATTAAGATTATATTTTCTTATAATTGATTTTTCGATTAATTAAATAACCCTCAAGAATTGTATCCTCCCTGAACTCGATCATGTTTCTATACAGGTAAAAAAAGTAGCAAAAAAATCTCTCTCTTCATTATTCTTGTAAATAATTATTGGATTCAGAAGAAAAAAAATTATTTGTTAACAATTGATTGGGTTGCAACGACTTGTTCATAATTCAATAATTTAAAAACCCATGAAAAGCGTGCTAATACCAGTCCTTTTACGGACTTGCATAACATTTGAAACAATGTTCACATGTAATGGATGTGTTTCATCTTATGCAACCAATACTCAATCATGTCAAGCTCACACAATGTCTTACTAGTTTTAGATTTTTAACGCAGCTTCACAAATTATCATAAATGTTATTCAATTTCTATTATCCTCGTTAAAATACCTTTCTCGTATAGATCTTTATCTCCTTAGTGATGGCTAGGGTTTGGGACTTAGCACATCATAGAAGCTTGTAGGTCTCATCACATATGACCTAGGGCAACTAGTCAAACTAGTTGCATTGGGAAGCAGAAATTAAATATTTTAAATAGATGAGACCACATGAGTCGAGAACACTTCTCAAATCATTTCATCAAGATCACAAACGAGTTGTAGGAATACCTCTTGCACTGTGTTTGTGATACCTTACCTCCAAAGAAAGAGACCTCCTGTGTCAAGTTTGATCCGATGAAGGCTGCACTTGAGGGTGAGTAGATGAGATGCATGCTTACCGCAACCCATGTTGATGATTCGAGTGAGGAGTCTCCTGACTTTGTCTCACAAAATTCTACACCTTCTTCACGAGCAAGAAGCACCAAAGATAGAGGGGATCCACGAGCAATCGATTTGACATCACAATGACATAGAAACAACTACGAGTCTCTTTAGGTCATCAATGTGGACTATCACAATGTTGAAAAAGAGAGGGAGGACGTGTGCGAGACTATGGAGAGATAGAGAGAGAGAGAGTTGTTATTCATGTGTTGCTTGTAGAAAAGTCTATGGATATCCCTCCTTTATACTAAATTGGATGTCCAAGGATCTTAATCCTTATCACTCATAATCAAGGGTCTAGATTATTTTGAGCTTTCAATCAATGGCCATGATTTTGTTGCTTAAATTTGCAACGAAAATAATCAGTTTTAAAATAAATTTAATTTTTTACAATAATTTACAATACATTATGTTTAATTCAAATCAATCTCATGTCGAAATAAATGAAAGAGGACAAGCCTCCTTCCCTTAATATAGTGGACGAACATACATGGAGTAGGACTCCATGGTTGTCCACCCTCTTAGAAGGGAAGGTGGCTTCCATCTTCGTTAATTGAGAAATCTAATATCTCTCCTAATATTCCATATGTGTAACAACTTTTGTTACAAAATTATTCAACAAAATAATTCCAAATTATTTTCTTATAATTTAAATCATGTCATCAACTATTGTGAATCATATTCATACATCCTATATAAAATGTAAATTGCATTTACAATTAATTATTCAATGTGAATCCAATTCACATTAATATTTAATTTGTAAATATTATTTATAATTAAATCTCTCAATCATATTATAATTTAAGTTATACCATTTATGAAAATTATGCATATTAAAATCCACATTAATCATATCCTAGATAATTAAATCACATTTACTAATCTGGGATGATTATTTTCTTGTATCCAAATGATATGAATCTTATTCATATTATTCATGATAATTAAATCACATTTTCTCATCAATTTTCCAATGCTCAAATACAATATAAATAATGGAATTATTCTTGAACTCTTTCAAGAACAATGTGCTTTCTCCGTGGATTCTTGGAGATAAAGACATGGTGACTGCACATTTCTTGTATAGTGACTTGGATCGAGATCATATCTCCAATCCATATCTCGGGAAACTCTTAAATATTTTTGATAAAATCAAAGACAGAAATCTAATATTCGCATTGTGTCTGAATCATATTCACACCAATGCCCAACAATTGGACTGAGATCAGATTACTTCTCAACTAAGAGGAGTCACTAAAATCCAAACTTGTTTCACTACTCACTCGGAATGGATGTTTCATGGTTATACAATCACTACGATCACATACTCTGCAAGTATTCCTAGTACATGTACATCCTGCATATTAGAAGAGATAGAATAAACCTGAAGTTTTAGATCACATTTGAACTTTATCCTTCAATGTTTTATCATTAAGTTTCTCATTTGATCAACGGGGATTGGTATCGATCATATACTTTCCAAAATCATATATCATGCATATGTATCAATCATATACTTTCCAAAAGCATATGTCGAACCAACAAATTCAATCAAGTGTCTAAAGCGAGAAAGTTGTGCACAAAATTTGATCCCAATATCTGATGAGTGAGATCATGTCTTCCAGTTCCATAATGAACTTGTATGATACCTTTGAGAGATCGTATTACTCATATGCCTTTATATGCATACCAGCTCACCGATGTATAGACCTTGAATAGGTGATCAACCTATCGGTCTATCAAATATACATACTTACACATATAGGAACACATCTATCTTCGGTCAGACGATGTTGACATATACCATGACAGTATACGACACAGGTTTAGTTTTCACAATCTCGTTAAGTCAACTCTTTGACCTAAATTGTCTAATACTTTCGAATCTATATTCCTCTATAGAGGATCAACATCAAGAGGTCGGTCAGATATTAACATTTATAGAAGTATTCCCATCTCCTTCTCAAGCTGGAGATCCTTTCTTAATAATCATTTGACAGTGCTCTATGACTCCTCAATCTCACTCTTTAGATATCATCTAAGCACCACCCTCTATTATTCAGCCATTGAATCAACAATTGTATGATTATTCATATGGCCATGGTACAAAATCATTATTGTACTAAGGGACCAATTATGTAAATGAGTTATTCTTCATTTCAGATTGAGAAGTGATTAGCAATAAATTTTATTGCATAATGGCTTGTCGTTGTCTCACATGTTAAATAATCTCCAACTAGCCCAAAGAGCCATTTATTGGGATAATCTCTAAACCTAAACTCATTTGCAAATCATAAGCTATTTAGAAAACTAGCTTTTAGGCGAACTAGTGATATATATGTTTGACTCATGGTTAAAAATGAATGTCGATTGCAAAAACATCGAAGTCAAATCTAATTATCAAACAAGAGACAAGAAATCATTAGAGAGAGAGAGAGAGTAAATGAGAAAGTGAATAAGAGAAAAATAAGCATCCCTCTCCTAAATTGTTGTTCCACTATTTGTTTATCCAGGCAAGAGTTCCTGGGTCGAACACAAGAAGGCAAAAAAATCACAGTTAGATTTTTGAGGAAGATAATATTGTGATTTTTATATTTCTTTTCTTAGGGAAATCTTTTTATCGCTTTTAATTTTTGTATTTTTATTTAATTTTTAATTTCCCATTTTTATTTAATTTTCCAAAAGTGTTAAATTTTCAATAAATGATCTACAATATAGTACATATATGATAGGAAATATAAGGTGATACTATATAGTAGATCCACGATGAAGACTTGAACATGCTTAAGAAGACACAAAATAAATCCAAAACGGAGTTGAAAATCGATGAATAAAATCCAATAAAAACACTAAGAAAATACATAAAAAATGCTAAGAAACCACGCTAGGGTAGTTCGCTAACTACCCTAGGAAAATCGACCAAAAATAATGTTCACACCATTCCATGCATCAATGATCTTTATTTGATGGTTGCGGGGAAATCCCGTCCGTCCATTTATGACACGTGTTGCACCACTATAGCATGAGTTATTCAGATGTGTTCTTCCCCAATTCTTGCAGGCGGTGGAGATTTGGCAGCTCCGACGAGGATTGTAGGGACACCGGATGGTGGCAGACCTTTTAGAGGGCCAGAAGAGGGTCGCCTACCCATTTTGAGCTCCCTTGCGGTGGAAGGGGTGATAGGAAATGACTCGAAGACAGAGGTTGTGGCTGAATTAGGGTTATGCTCCAGGTATTGGTGACGCTTCTCCAGTCGATGATCGATCGATGCTGGCTGGAAGACAAATGATTGAGAATGCTCTATATGTTTTGGATCCTACAAGTGGAAATTAATTCCTCGATTTTCCAAGGGAATCATCCAAGGCATTATGGCCTCTTATAGATAAAAGGTGTTCCAGAAGATGGGATTTCTCATATCAAATTTGTGATGAATTAAAGCTTAATGGATGGATGTTTAGATTGAATTGAAAGAATGGTGATTATGTGAACTAATGATGTTATTAAGTGAACTATATGGGCTTGAGATACGAAGAAATCAAATGGAAAAGAATGGAGGATGAATTTAGATGCGCCTCCAATTGTAGCTCAATGATGGGTGTTTACCGAAGCTGAACACTGCGACGGTGGCGATTCAAGGCGGAGTAGCCTTAGAATGTCTTCCTCCTGACACCCCTCCTCCACGTGTGTCGACCTGTAAAAGCTGTCACCGCCGATGGTGGCCAGAGCAAGGTGGAGAAGTGGTTAGGTCAGTTAGTTGGAACTAGAGGTTTTGGAGTTTGGAGGAGTTAGTTTGGAACGAGAAGATTAATGGTGTTAAATAAAAAATATGAGTTAGGTCAATCCAATGGAGGGCATGGATTTAGCTTGTTAGGAGTAGAAGATGGATAGGTTAGATTAATGTTTGAGTGAAGAACGATGTGTGGAAAAAATGGTCGTAGGTGGGATGTTCAAAAAAAGTGGACAACAACTGCTCATCGTTGAAGATGGGATGTGGTGTTGACACGTGTCATCACCACATTTGCCTATAAATGAAATACAATAATTAGGTATTAATATTAAATATCCTCATTTTAAGTAGGTATAAAAATGAAAAGGGCACATAATTAATTTATCTAATTTATGGTATAATTTATATTTATAGATAATATATAATTTATGAATTATAAATATAACATTAATTAATATATAAGGTATTGTTAATAAATAACATATTTATTATTAATTAAATGTTTTAATAAATTATATAATCTTTTGATATTTATTTAATTAATATAATAATAAGTAGGAGCATCATGATTATCTACATATTTTAAAAATTAATTTATATATATTTATAAATACAAATATACAGTTTGTACTTCAAATTCATCTATATTTTAGTGTTTTTGATTAACTTAAAATATTAAATAATGATTTTAATTTCTAATTTCTATACATAAACTAAAAGACCAAGAAAATATTTAAAAATCATAAATTTAGTTGTTATGTAAATAGTATGTATAAAATAAAATAAATAGCTTAGAAACCCAATTGTCATTAGGTACCAAAACAAACTTTTTGCAAACGGATTTCGATTTTAGTGAAATCACCTTTATTAATTAGAGAATACTATTTTATGAGCGTTAAAGTTGAGTAGAGTGAAATTGGAGTTTGTATGAAGAAGTTATGAGTTTTGGAAGTTGGGAATTTGACAAATTGTAAACTAGATTTCTTGGCATATACACATGTTGGAATTTTTTATGATTTTATATTTTTATATACATTTTTATAAACACATAGGAAAAGAGTTTGATGGAAAGTATGTTCAAATGAATTAGTTAAAAGTTGGAGATAGTTTGGTAAGTAGTGAATAAATAGGAATTAGCGTATGATGTACAATCTTAGTCATTTTTGGTATTTTCTTCCTTATCTTGCCCTACTTTATTTTATGTCGAACAAGCCCTACTGACTTGGTCTCGGAGGTTAGGTTATATAAATATATTTTATAGACATATTTATATTTAATTAGTCATCATGTACAATGTATACATATTTACAGTCTGCCTTCTTTTCTTTATTTTTATTCTTTTATTTATTTACAAGTTTTTAATGTATAAAGATGTGTTTTTATTCATGAAGATGCTTTTAAAAAAATGTAAGAATTAATGAATATTTACATGTATTTGTTAATGATTCTAAGATAAAATGCGATAGAAGTGTTAATGAATCATGCATTCATCAACCCCTTATACATAAACTTTTCTAGTCCCTTAGAAAACACTTATTTCAAAAATAAGTAAAAAGAAAGAAAGTTGGAATGAATTTATTTTCCTAAACTAACTAATGAGAGTAGAAAAAGGACAGAGATTGACGGAGCCTTGAACACATATTTTATGGAAGCCTACTAGGTGTCAGATTTTAATCTCAACAATCCTCAAGTTCCACAAAGCCCTATTTAGGTTCTCGTCAATAGACAGCTCAGATCAACTTATACATATCTCTAACTCTTATAACATTGAATTCAATTTGTACCATGTGTGTGGATTGTGTTAGCTCTTCTTGCTTAAAGAAGCAAAGAAAGCATCCACTCCAATAAAACACTCCCATTGGTTCCTCATCTAGCTACTCTTTCCTCGAGGAGGGGGCTATTTCTGTCTAAGTTCACTTAGTTTTGTATATATAATTGAATAGAGAGAGAATGTATAAGAATGAGAAAAGAACTTGAGTATGACCAATGTAGTCACGTCTCCTCGTGAAGCTCAGCCAGTATAACCAAGTTTCCACTAAGATGTGCATGATTTTGGGAAGCTTCGACCATTGTGGTTATATTAGTATTCAATGGTTGGCTTCTTTTCTGTAGAATTTGTAGTGTTTCTTGCACTGCATCAATCTTTTGTGCTCCAACGGATATAACATCTTTTCTTTCGTCCATTTTTTGGGGTCTCGGAAAAATTGTGCCAGTAGATCCTTCCCTCATCTGAAGCTTTATTTTAACCCCACAACTCTCATCTTTAGATGTCTGCGCCACTAGACAAGGATGAGAATGCACCATTAAAATGAACTTCCCTTCACAACCTCATTCAAGTCGAGTTATGCTCAAAGCGCATGTGTCCAAAATTGGTCCACTATTGAAAAGATAAACGGATGACACCAAGTGTTCTACTTAGGCAAGTTTAATTTGAAGTCTAAACATGATCTCATGGAACCCAAAGATTTAAGTCACAGATCAGAAGAGTTTAAATTCCAATTCCCAACTAGGCTCCTTACAATGAAAATCAGAGGCCATAATCAATCACTATCCTTTAGACTATTCCTAATATTTAATTTGAGAAATCAAATTTATTCTAAAAATGCCAATGCAAATGCAATAATGTTTTTGTGAAGTACATTTTTCTGAAATTTACTCATTTTTATGGATTTTTTTATATTTTGAATTTTTTATGAATTTTATGACTTTGTGTTTTTATGGATTTTTTATTTTTATACAAAATCATATTTACAAGAATTTACAAGTTAAATTACTAATATTTTATTTCGATTAAATAACTGATGTATTTTACAAATTTTATATACAAGGATTTTAAATATTAATTTATTTGTACATATTTAAATAAATAGGATTTTAATTAAGTATTATACACATTTAAATACATATTTTAAAAACAAAATTTAAATAAAAATTTTACATATATTTTACTCATTTACGAGGTTTTATAAATACTTAAAAAATAGATTTTGAATAAAATAACCCTTACCCCACTTTTTATGGATTCTATAGATATAGAAAATATATAAAAGTTGCAGTTAGGGATAAAAGTATATATAGAATACACAGACACCTCTATACTTAGCTTGTGTTATGTCCTCATAGTACCAAAAAGAGAAAAAAATGAGGACATAATTTGTTCTATGTAAAAGAGGGTGAAAAAGAATAGAAGTCAGTAACCTCGCTATACTTATAATCCGGTCATCGTAAGTATAGTGGAAGACAAAATGAGGTGACTGAGGGCAAGGAATATACAAATGAATGAAAGAAAGAAGAAGAAGAAGAAGAAGAAGAAAAGAAATGAATTACATCATTCGGTCCCCTTATACTTAGGATCATACATCCTAAGTGTAGAAAAGAATGTGGCCCAAAACTAATGTCATACTGAATCGTCTGTTGTGTTAGCATGTAACAATCCCTGGCTAACTGAGTAGAGCTTTCTCTATATGTAAACTATGTATGTGGCAAAGGTCTCTCTACTATAATAACTGTCTCTGGAGTAAAACAATAGAAGCTGTATATACATGTGTCCATTACACCATCTGACTCTCTATGTTGAGTGGAATGTATGGTCTCTGAAATGTAATCAACTGACTCTCGTGATGGAATAGGAACTATCAATCTATGGCACTGAGATATCTATTGCAACTGATTGCTCCTCAAGTCCTGATATGATCTTTGTATCTATATGTAAAGAGTTTTATTCTAGGTATCGTATGATCAACCCCATCCTCATTTATGATATCGTGAGTATCAAAATAGACACTCTGAAGATCAAGAGAACGCATCTCATCTATGTGCTGACAGTCATCTGCTAAGCTGATGTCCTCTGAAGTGAGTGACAATACAGATCTAGGACTGCTACATCCTCTCATCATCTCATTGTGTACCTCTCCATTGTTTGTGTGAAATTATAATCTAACATAATCATAATCAAAGAGATCCTTTGTGATCTGCAAGAAAGGGCTCCCGAGAATGATTGGAGAAAGGTGTAACTGTGTAGGGCACTCCATGTCAAGCATAGTAAAATACACTAGAAACTGCTAACCATGTACGGTTACGATAATATTCCTCAACTTGCCTCTAGGTCTCTTTACTGATCGATCTGCAAACTAAAGTAAGACACATGACCTATAAAGAGGATCAAACTTGGGTTTATCGTGTAAGGAAGATGGTATCAAATTAATCGAGGAACCATTATCTAAGAGAGTGCGAGCGAATGCTACATCTAAAATCTCATATCTGTCATTGTGAGCACTTGAATCTCTCTTTTTCTTGGGCACCTTGTTTTGAATAAAAATGATGTGGCCTTCGTTAAGATATATTATCACCATGTGACTTTCTTTTCCTATGTATTTTACATTTTTTTGTCAACTGCTTCTTAAGAGTAAGAAAAGGATCCAAGGCATCGTGAAGTGGAATCTTCAAAAAAGATGTGAATTTTAAGTAATCATTCTATCTCTGGAGTAATAACATTCTTTTTGGATTTTTTCTTTCCTTTAGTAAATAAAATATCTAGAAAAGGAACAAATATCAGGAACAACAAAATTTCCTTCTTTATTCATATCATCACAAATGGAATCAACATGTATACTCACAAATACACGGAAATAAGTAGAATCATCAGTGGGAGTGTTTGTATGGCCTAGCATGGTATCATCATCTGAATTTCCTATGTAAATATCAATTGTGTTTACATAACTCCCTAGTCTGACAACATCATGATCCTCATGGTCCTCCTCCTCAGCATCAAAATGTGTATCATCATGGGTATGCTCTCGCTGCACATCGTCATGTGCCATCTCCTCCTGTAGATCAGGTGCTCGTGGGTGTCTACTGCTCTTGTGAGAAATGATGTTAATTACAAATTTAATAAAAGTGACCATACATGTAGTGGCATATAGGTGATTTGAATATCACCTCTTGTTGTTTGGTTTCATCTGAGGTTGTCCTTGGAGAGTGGTTTTGGGTGTGGTTAAGTCATCTAGACGATGGTTATCCCACTCCATCTCTGTCCTATGTGCATCCTGGAGTGTGCTAAGCATATCTATGATTTGTTTCAGTGTCGAGGATTGTGCAGATATCTCTATCTTTATAGACTATACTTAGATCGCAACTCTCTCCTGCCTAGAAGTGTGTTGCAGTTGTGATTTGTATGGTTGAGGATATCTTTAAGGTGTAATAAAAGATTGTTGCTAGTGTTGATGATATGAATGTGGCTTTGTATGTCTTTCTATAGCAAGAGAATGATAAGAATGTGCTAGTCTCTGATATGCATGATGGTGAGATAGCTACCATGTATACGAAGGTCAATGCTGAAATTGTTACGTCTGTGCGGATACTGCATCTGTTGCGGCAACTGATGTACGCTATGACGTGTAATGTGTGAGTTGACTGATAAGGAACTAGAGCGTACAACATATCATTGATCTCAAAAGTGGAGGAATGATCAACATCATCAACTGCAAGAGTCGTGATATGATTATGGTTGGTAGTGGACAATTCCTCATGCCAATCTAGCCGTGGAGTCTAAGTAAAACACCCTGGTTGGCTCTATATATGGTGAATTTGATGGGTGGGAGGAGCAGGTAAAGACCTCTGTGTAGGCTGAGAAGAAGAAGAAAACTGTGACTGATGGTATTGTAACTGCATCTCGATCACCTTCTTCGTCAAGTCAGTCAATTGTTGTGATAATGATCAGAGTTTTCTCCAACTCTCGTAGTTTCTGCAAGTCTTGTACTTGCTTCGGAATTACATCGATTAATGTAAGTTTATCGTGGATATAGCCCATGTCGGTAGATCACGATTGAGAATTGAATGTGTGAGCCACCTTGTGATGATCTCGTTGGTGTGGTGGCCATGGGGACTTTTTGAATGCTTGAGTAGAATGTACAACTCTTGAATTCCCTTCCATACCCCTAAAGATTGTCCAAAGAGACTTAAAATCCTTATTCAAATAGTTAGTACCACATGCGACGCTTACTAATATTTGAATATATAGGTGGAGACCACAAAAGAAGTTCTGAACTATCACCTTCAAAGATATCTCGTGATGAGGGCATTTTAGAGTCATATCCTTGAATCATTTCTGTGCCTCGTAGACTCATGTGGGTTCTGGATGAAATTGGAAATCTAACTCCTCATCGCATTCGTTCGTCCCAGAGGAAAATATTAACACAAGAAGGTTGACTTCAGTTCCTCCCATGTCCAAATATCTCTTCCTAAATGATTCAACCAATATACTGCCTTAACTGCTAGAGCAAAAGGGAAAGCCTTGAGACGTATACCTTTGTGTAACACATGGATATCTCGATATACAAAAAATCATCTCAAACAACTGCAAAAAGGTGATCGATTCCTCTATTATGTTCCCATAAAACATGGGAAGCAAATATATGAAGAACGGTCTCAAATCATATGGCCCTTTATTCAATGGTAACCGAATCCAATATATTAGCATGTTGTCTCTTGGGTCATACTCACCTCTCAATGTAATGGGAACCACGCCAGCTGGTGATGGGTTCCCTGCTCCTTCTTGAAGTGTAGCGATCTCAACTCTCAACTCATCCTGGACTCTAAACTGATCTCTAATCTGCATGCTCATCTGGTGAATGGTATCTAGAATCTCAATTGAAATATTTGTACTTGGATCTATAATATACATAGATAGATTAGATCTCTCATCTGTATGTCTCTCCTCAACTGCTCGCTCCTCAACAAGTCTCTCCTCAAATGGTGCCTTCCCTCTAGCCATGGTATCCGTCAAATTCTCTAGGAAGGAAAAAGTATGAAAAGCACTTAAGGAAAACATGCAGCTGGAACAGATGAAAACTCAATGTGAGAATCTGCCTCTACTAAAGGGCTGGGAGGCAAAGGAGTCTGGGTCTGAATCACCTCGTAGGTAGGTGGGACTGACTCAAGATAAGGGTTATCCTGAGTCTGTGAAAATGTACGTGAGACGGTGGAAGATCGATGGCTTCCAAAGTCCAATCATAAAGTCCATCTAAATTTCATCCTCGATGTCAAAGAAGACAGAAATGGAGCATGATGTCAAAGTAATAGAATTGGGTGAAGGCATATAAGACGCTGAATACACACACTCCGCAAACAAACACAAAGTAAAGACTCAATTCACCAGCTTAACACTATGATGACCGTAAGAGTTTGATCGTTTATCTTTTCAAATTTAGTTATGTGATCAACCAGTTATTTATGCATACTCACATTTGGTGTTGCCCAATCACCCAACGTACATCCTCACTATTCCTTTAATAGTGTAACCATCTGCTCAAGATGCCAGGTTATATCAGTCCCGAAGGGAACTATGAGGCGGAGTACACCAAAAAGACTCTCTATGGTCGGAGGCAAGTGCTTGTGGTTGCGACCATGTATCGAAAAGTGATACACAATTACTTAGGACACAAGTCCAGAGATTTTTGGTTGTAGTCCTTAGGGCTACGTGCTCACCCACTCTGTCTAGAGTTTAGTTACTGCAATATTGAGGGTTTTTCTCTCCCAATACAACTAAGTCCAGATTTCTTTTATTTTTGGGTCAAAGTTGTAGAAGAAACAAATCTTTTTTAATTTTCATAGGTTTCACAATTTTTTATATTTTCAAAAATATCTAACGGGAGTCACTTTCCTTTCTTTTTGTAAAATATGTCTCATTGTGGGTGAAATCACACAATGCAACGGAAAAATATGACGCATGCAGTTATAGAAACCATACCTGTCTCCATCTATGTACGTGTAATATGATCCACGCAAAATTAAAATCCTAATCTAATGCATGCAAAAAGCCGTAAAAATCATGCCTTAAACAAATAACTCTAGCACAAGAATGAATTTATTTTCAAATTAGTGAATTATGCCTAAGTGTGGATTAGGACAATAAGCTCTACTTTTGTTCGTCTAATCTATCAAGTGTTTACTTCTAGGTTTCCACAAAATCATGTGAACAAAGAAAATAATCAGAAAACCAAAAATCTTGGTGAGGTCACCATGTGCATCGACACTTGGCAAATAAAACCCTTAGTAGAAAGTTTGAGTGTTTGTGTCTACAAGTCGAGATGTCCTTAGTGGACTCCTTTCTACAAAATGGAAAAACATACAAGTTCCCTTTCTCTCTTGCGATAACAAAAACACGAGAAAAGGATCTATGACTGAGAAAAAAATATTCTCTTAAAAAATACAAAAAAATCTTCTGATCAGACTCATGATGCTCCTCTTCAACGACTTGTAACGAAAGAGCTTGGTCTCTACTCTCTCAACTACTTCGGCTTCCCACGAAGCCAACCAATCCTGCGGGCCCTACACCACATGTCATCACAGATAAAATAAAAAAATCAAACGAAACAAAACAAGAAAAAATCAGAAGTCGAAAAATAGCTCAAAATCGAGAAGAAAATCAAACAAATAAAAACCAAGGAAAACCAACAAGAAAATAAAATAAAGAAAACCAAGAAATTATCAAATAAATCAAGCACAAAAAATCAAGAAAAAAGTTAGAGATGAAAATTGAGAAAAATCTAAAGAAAACAAACACACAATAACCGAGAAAACCCGAGAAAGAGAGAAGAAAAGAAAAAATCACAAAATAGAAGTCTCAAAAATCACGTGTGGCTATGCCTCCAATGCAACAGTGTCATTTTGATACTTAGGTTTGACTCGTGGTTAAAAATGAGTGTAGGTTGTAGAAATTGCCGAAGTCAACTCTATTAATCAAACAAAAGGCAACAAATTAGGAGAGAGAGAGAGTGTGTGTGTAAATTAGAAACTGAATCAGTGAAAATAAGTGGCTCTCTCCTAAATTGTTATTCCGCTATTTATTTATCTAGGCAAGAGTTCCTTAGTCGAACACAATGAGGAAGAAAATTACATTGCAATTTTTAAGGAAGAAAATATATTTGTGGTTTTTTATTTCTTCTCGAAGGAAAATATTTTTGTTAGTTTTAATTTTTGTATTTTTTTGAATTTTTATCTTGCAATTTTATTTATTTTCTCAAAAGTGATAATTTTTCAATCAATGGTCTACAATATTGTGTGTATATGGTAGGAAATATAAGGTAATAATATAAAGTAGAACCACG
This sequence comes from Ottelia alismoides, assembly GCA_037367405.1. NCBI lineage: Eukaryota > Viridiplantae > Streptophyta > Magnoliopsida > Alismatales > Hydrocharitaceae > Ottelia > Ottelia alismoides. Next base: position 26,003 of record JAZKJV010006080.1, on the reverse strand, counting down.
AAGAAGACTTGAGTAATGAGCTCATGAGCACACAAATCAAAACCAAAACAGACTCAAAAATCGACGAATAAATTCTCGATAAAAACAAAATGAAAATACAAAAAATACTAAGAAACCTCACATATGGTAGGTATCTAACTACCCTAGAAAAATCGACCAAAAATAATGCTTAATGAATGTTCAACGTACCAACAATGTCTAAGAGCATAACTATAAAAAAATTACAAGAGAAAATAACAAGGTATCTCAATTAGGTCGCGAGTCAGGGACTTAATTATAAGAAATGTTCTCTGGATTTACACTGAGGTCCCCGTGCAAAAACCTAAATTTCATAATAAAAAAATCTTGAGAGGGTCTAGATATCTATAAATTTGATGGGATTCAACCATTTCACGCATCAACGATATGGTATAGATGGTCACGGGGCAATCTCATCCATCCGTTTGCGACACGTGTAACACCACTGCAACTTGAGTTCTTTAGTGGTGTTCTTCCCCAATTCCAGTGGGCGAAGGCCATTTAGAGGATCCAACGAGGATTTTAGTGACAACATATGGTGGCAGGCCTCCTGTAAGTCCATAACGGGGTTGCCTATCCCCTTAGAGATCCCCTGCAGTTGAAGGGATGATCGAAAATGGCTTGAAGACAGAGGTCGTGACTGAACTATGGTTACGCTCTAGGTATTGACGAAGCTTCTCAAATCGATGATTGATCGAAGCTGGCAAAAATATGAATGATTAAGACTACTCCAGTTGATTTGGAACATGTAAATGGAAATTAATTGCTCGATTTCCCAAGGGAATCGCCCAACAAGTTATGGGTTCTTACAGATAAAAAGTGTTCCACAAGATAGGATTTCTCAGATCAAATTTGGGATGAATAGAAGCTAAATGGATGTATGTTTAGATTGAATCGAAAGAAGGATGCTTATTTAGACTAATGACGTGATTAAGTGAATTAATTGGACATGATATACAAAGAAATCAATTGGAAAAGAATGGATGATGAGTTCACCTAGGAAGAAGTGTATCGGACCCTCCAGCTATAGCTCGACGATGGGTGTTCACCGAAGCTGAACTCCTCGATGGTGGCAATTCAAGGCAGAGTAGCCTTAGAACATCTTCCTCCTAACACCCCTCCTCTTGGCTTGCAGATGTTGTCATCGTCGGTGGTGGCTGGAGTAAGGCGGAGAAGTGGTTAGGTCAGTTAGCTGGAACATGAGGTTATGGAATTTGGAAGAGTTAGTTTGGAATGAGGAGATTAATGTTGTTAAATAGAATGATCAAAGATGAGTTAGAAAAATCCAATGTAGGGCTTGGAATTATGTTGTTAGGAGTAGGAGATGGATGGGTCAGATCAATGTTTTAGTTAAGATGGGAGTGTGGAAAAATAGTTGAAGGTGGGATGTTCAAACAAAGTGGACGATGACCTCTTTGGGTTGAAGATGGGTTGTGGCGTTGACGCGTGTAAGATCCACTGATGAATAAGCATTTCATCATCTTTATTCATTTATTTTAGCTTAAAATCCCCTATAAAATACTTGTAAATATCAATAAATCCATACTTTTACGAACTAACATTCTTGTGTGAATATTGTATATTTATCACTATTTTAACCTTAAATAAATAAATAAGAAAAATAATGGAAAATAAACGAAACAAAGACTGTATATATGCAATAGATACAAGCTAACTCAAATTCCGAGAAAAGGTCAAGACTTGACATGATCGAAACAGAATAATATAGGGGGAGATAATGCCTAAATATCAAAATTTCAGAAAATCAACCTCCTCTTGGATATGTTCATCACTTGTACAACACTGTATATAATACACATTCTTTTCTTTAATTTATTCATACCCAAATTCAACTCAAAAAAATGATTTTTTCTTGAAATTTGTGCATAAAAATCTTTTGTAAATGACAAAAGGAGTTGAAATAAAAATCAATGTATATTATGTAAATTACAACACTCTGAAAAGTCAAAGCTTAACTTGCAAGATCTATATCTTCTTCACCAAAACCCCAAATTGATCAAATCCATTTTCATTGTACTCGAAATTAAATAATAGGTTTCATAAAAATTGGAGTATAAATGTGAAATATGGCTAATTGGAGTGCTATTATATATTATAGCTATTTGTACTATATATAATTATTTTTGTATTTATTCTCTCATTAAAATTTGTGTATATTGTATTTTTAATTAATTGTAAATATTGTATATGGCTTATATAAAATACAAATAAAAATCACAAAATCAAAAATCAATAAAAATAAATTCATGTATATATTGTTTAGGTATAACAATGTATATGTTGTACATATACTATTTATATAACATAATAAATTAATTTATAAAAGTCAAACAAAAATTTCAATAAACCCCTATAAAATATTGTAAATTTATAGATTATTACATTATGTATATATTTGTACAAATAAATAATAAAAATCAATGTATTGTATATATAGGTATACATACATATAAATAGTACCTTGCATATATTTAACCATTGTATATCGCTTAATTCATTAATTAAAAATTACTAACATTTTACCTTTATATTGTTTTATTTTAAATTCATTTTCAATTTTTTTCTATTTATTTCTTATTTTTCTCCCATTTGTCATTTAGCCTATTGTGTCGTCTACCCCCGTGCCTTCCCAATGGTCGGCCCAAGTTTGTTGACCTGGGACAACTGCCTACTATTCCCGCAAATTCCACCAACTAGCTCACTGTTCCTCTCTTCTACCAATTTTCCCCCGTGTTGCGATCACTATTAACCCCCGCGTTCTTCTCCAATCTTCTAGCCCAATTAACCCACTTCATCACCAGCCCTTTATATCCTAAGATCACATCACGAACTGCTTAAAATTTCACTTTCAAAATGTGTTGGAGTTAAAATCCGTTAACTTTCATCTCCATTCGATCTACACAATTTGAGGTACTCGTATCACCTTAACTCAAATTCGACCATGCCTACACCATTGCCTCAACTTTTTCCATCTCCCTCACCATCTGACCCCCTCAGATCAGAGATTCGACTCCCACTCCAATCACCCTCGCCAGACCGTTCATTCCCTTCCCCATTTTCTCTATTTCATGCATCAATAAGTTCGTCGGAGCATCGCCTCCAAGCATGGAACAAATTGTAGGTCCGGGGAGCGAACTTGAGAGCTTAAACAGTGATCTAGAGTTCTACCCAAAGCTTATGACCTTCTAACATCCAGATCTTACGAGAGACATTACTGACCGTTGTAGAGCGATAGGATCGAGAGAGGTGGAGTGCATGAGCCATCCGTACCCTTCAAGAGTTGCAGTGGATGGAGATCGACTCAGCATTTGTTGATCGAAGTTCAACATCAACGACCTTCGTCCCAGTTATTCCAGGAGTCTTCTTGTCCGTATGATTAAGAATAAGCATCCAGATCCGATCGAGGTTGTTTAAAAAGCCCCAACTTCTATTAGTTCTATCTTTCTATCAGATCTCATCTGCTACATACAAGCATGAATCATCCTCACCCATTGGATTAAAGCATCAACGCATATCCGGCGTCGATGAGTCCACATGGTTTAAGGGTATAATTTCACCCGAGCCCTTGCTTTTATTTAAATTTGCAAATAAGTCCACATTAGACACGATTATTTGTCCTAAATTAAACATTTGCATTTTGTTCCCTGTAGTTTATTTTATTTGCATTCCGGTCCACTATGAACTGCAGATCGTGCCTTGATTGTAATATCTTATGAAAATTACAATAAAGAAATTGTATGTTTCGAGTTATTATTTAACTCTAGAACAATTTTATCTGCTATTGCACGTGCATTTTGGACATTTTGCATATTTCTTCCTATACTGTTATATGTGTTATCATTTAGACCACAAACTATAAATATTTGCATATATGCCCCTATGAACCTGCATATTATTTTTTATGATAAAAATTAAATACAAATTAGAAAAATATCTCTAAAAATTCAACAAAAACCAGGTTAGGCTTTTGCTAAGTAAATCATTCAACACACCTTTTTATTTTACATTTAGATATTTTTTATTATTTTTAAACATTCAAAAAGAATTAAAAAATTCCCTGTTTACATTTAAAAATCAATAAAAATATAAAACTTTTTGCAAAAAATTCTAAATAAATCCACAGTTTGTTTATTTTCATTATTTTTAATTTATGTACCATTTTCACATTTTTTTCTTGTAAAAAACAAAAAAATCATAAAACATTCAAAAACATAAATAAATAAGTAGCAATTCATAGAAAATTCAAAAAAAATCTTAAATGCCTTTCTGGAAAAAATAAAATTTGATCTTATGTGTGTGCATATTTTATTTATTTTTTAATTTTATTTGATATTAAAAAATTCAATAACAGTTCATTTGTGTTCTATTTGATTTATTTTTTTGTTTTTGATTTATTTACAAGCCTTAAAAGATTTTAAAAATTCTAGAAAAATAAAAAAAACATTAAAATATTATCATAATCCCAAAAATAGTTTTATTTGAATTTTCTGTGCATTTTTTACAACTTACTAAAAATCCAAAAAGTTGCCTCTTTCTTTCTTTTTTATTGATTTCTTTTCTTAATTTTTGTTTTGATTATCTTAAAAATAAAAACACCTTTGGCAAAACTAAAAGTCATAACAAATATAAAATAAGAAAAACCAAATAAACAATATAAAAATAAAATTAAAGAAAATCAAAAATATAAAAACCAAGAGTAGTGTTTATTGAATTCCCTTCTTCTTTTCATCTATTTTTCATTGAATTGAATAACCCTCAGGATATTTTTAGCCTACCTCATTTCGATCATGTATGTTATACAGGTAAATATATAACACTCGTAGTTCTTGTACTTACATTCATTTCCTCAATTGGTGACTTGAGTTGTGTAAAAAATATAATAAATTTTTTTGAGGGATTTTATGGTTGCAACGACACTACAGATTAATTCATTAATGTTAAACCAATGATCATCTCGATTAAACAAATGCCACCGTTTCCGAGGGGCATGGCGAGGATAGCTAAGTTTTTCTCTTGACTTGCTATTCTTGGTTGTATATATCTTTTTGTTTTCTCTTTATTTTTGTCTTCTATTTCTTGTCACATATTTCTTGAGCATATTTTTGTTTATATGGACACTTGTATTTCTCTTCCTAGTTTTATTTATATTTTTTGTCATTATTTCATTATTTATATTACTGTCACATATTCTTTGTCTATATTTTTGTCATTTATTTCCTTCATTCATTTTGTCTATATTTTTGTGTATATTTTCATACTTTTTTTTGCTCATATTGTAAAATTGTGTTTCTTACATTATCTTATGTTTCCTCTTTCTTATGAGGGCCCGACGAGCGAGGGCGACATTCTTAGGAGCAGTAATGCACCTGAGTGAAGAAGAGGCGACTTATTTCTTCATATAGTTATAGGAGAGCATAGGAGGAGGAGAAGAAGATTTGAAGGAGACTAGTCACTTGGAGCATTTTTTATTATATATTTTTTGTTTTATTTAGCAATTTTTATCATTTATTATTCTTGTAAAAAATTGTAATTAACTACTCAGTATTTATCTCTTTTCTGTTTTCTAAAAGGCCACTATATACCTTGTAATTTCATGGTATGATTCACCAAGTGTCGGTGCACTTGGGGGAGCTCACTGATTTTTGTTTTCATCGACTTTCTTTTTATTTGTTTTCTCATAGTTTTATGTGCTTGAGTCCTTAGTGATAGGTTTTATTATCTTGCTTGAGCTAGGTAATTAGTTTGTTCAAAAGCCTTTAATTAAGAATTTTTGTACCTATTGAGTAGATAGTAGATTGGACTTAGTCAATTAAGCATAGCTTGGATTTAGTCAAATTAACTTGTTCTTGCATGTTAATAAAAGTTATTGCTAGTACAGTTCTCGTGCATCATTTAGGGTAGTTTATTTTTTTATCATTTTTTATGCATTCATCACTTTGCATGTAGAGTTGCTGGTGACAAGGCACTCATCCTCTATCTCCTTCATGCATCATTGATTTTCTTACACATCGGCTTTTCCGAATTCTTTTCTCGTTTTCACTCACATAAGGTAAAAATGGAATTGGAAAATTCATTAGTTGATTTCTTGAAAAAAGCCAAAAAAGGTGACAACTATATAAAATTGGGACTGATAAAGAAAACTCGACCCTAAAACTTAACGTAAGGACAATATCATTATTTTAGGGAGAGTAACCCCCTTGTTATTTGTAGGTACTTACCTCCAAATAGAGTGGGTGAGAACGTAGCCGTAAGGATAGAACCCAAATCCCTGGACTTGTGCATTAATTACTTATACATCACTTTTCAGTGTATGGTTGCAACAGTTAGCACTTGCATGTGACCATAGAAAATCATTTTGATGTGCTAATACTCTTATCTCCATTTGGTCCTGATATTGATCCCGACAGCCCGGGAAGATGGTATCACTGTTTGGAGAGGTCTGAGTATGCATGTTGGGAGATAGAGGCAACTCACCATGCATGTTTGGTAGTAAGCAATCTCTTGTATGTTTACTAAACTTAAAATTGAAAAGATAAAAGACCGAACTCTTACGGTCTCCACTTGTGTCTAGTTGGTGAATTAGGGTTTCTATTGTGTTTAATTATTAGTTTTAAGATCCTTCCGCATCCTTCACACCTTTTTCTCAATTTCTTATTGTGTTGACCTTTGTGCTCTCGCATATTTCTTCTTAATATAAAAGATGTCAGAATGGAGTATTTCTTGTTCGGACTTTTCCAACTCATTTCACACTCCTATTCGGTCATCTTCTATTCGAGAAGACTCACTTCCCGAGTATTCCTCTTTCTCCACTTAAACATTCAACTCATCGATCATTCCATTGTTCGATATTGACTCTAATCTTGATCTATCAATTGAGATTCCACCATTCTTGAGAATTAACTCAGTGCCTTGTACATTATAAGAAAATGAGATAGTGCACTTCATGTCACCGAAAGACAAAGGTAACATAGCTGAGCAGAGCGAGATCAACAACACGATGTTAGCCTCCATACAGGCCATTGAGACACAATTAACTGAATGGTCTAACATCGAGGCTAGTTTGAGAGACATGATCTTGGAACTGAGAACCGACAGACAAGAGAGGTGAGAGGAGAATAAAAACCCTATAGGAGGTCGGGATGGGGGGAGACGATTCACTACTTGAGCAAGTGTCCAATCATACACTAAAGGATGCCTATAATCTAGGGGCATAATAGAAAAACACATGGACTAGGATCACTGAGATTCATGGGCATTTCGATCTTAAGCCCACAATTCTACCACTCCTCCCAATATTCCATGGAAACATAAATGAAGAACTATATGTACACCTCCAACAGTTTGATCACATTTGTGACACAATACACTACCTGATTGTTCCTTTAGAGGTAGTGAAGATGATAACCTTATCGTTCAGTCTCATGGATGATGAAACTCGATTTCATCATCTTATTTCATCATTTTAAACCCCCTTGCTTAAATATGTGTCAATAAAAAACAGATAAAGTCTTGTAACTATGTCTTGAATAAATTAAAAATCATAAAAAATGTCAAAATTAATATCGTGGTGTTTTATCCTTAAAAATACCCTCAAAAATATTTTATATCTTCGAATGACCTCATCTCTGTTTTTGGTCAAATGAAACTTGTAGATCTCATCGAGATCTACAACTTTCATGTTTTGAGTTTTCTCAAATTCGGCCATTTGGCCCTTCATATTGCAATTTCTAATTCCTAATAGCCTGATTGGGTCGTGTGGCCCTTTCTGGTTGAGCCACGTGGCCCGGCCTCTTTGCATTATCCGCCCACACCCTTGGTCGTTGGATCTCTTCTTGATCCAACGGCCCTCCTGTCGCCACGCGCACCCTTGTTCCATGCCGTCTGATCAAGCTCTAGATCTCATCACACCCGCCCATGCTCGCCTTTTTCTCCTTACGCCACGTGGCCGATTCTGCACCCCACGATCATCTCCTGACTGCTCCATCCCAGCCGCTTCTCCACATAAAGTAACAACCCTCCGATCTCCTTTCGCAAGCTCATCATCACCGTCCATCACTGCTCTCACTAGAATGTGCCATGTGGCAACATCCTGGCCATCCGATCAAGTCACCCTCGATCAGATCCAAGCCACTGGTTAGCACCTCGCTCCCGGCCGTTGGAACGCATGATCCAACAGCTTAGATACCTTCTCCTACCTCTGTAACTCTTCTCTTTCCCACGTTCCCCAGCTCGCGCACCACCTTCGCCTCTCCCATTTTCTCCACCCTCTCCGACGACCTCTCCAATCTCTAACTGCCCCACGACATACCCCAACCATCCCCCATCCTCGCAGTCATCCACTCGTCCCACGAATCCCTCTCTACTCACGCCAAATCACCGCACAAACCACGTCACCCTCGACCCGGACTACCAACTTCTGCTCCTTAAATATATAATCTCCTCTGCCTGTCGACTTCGTCCACCTTTACGTGGGGAAGGGCCCAGCCCTCCTCCTCCTCCCTGTGACAGGGGGAGGATTCAAGATTGAGCGATGATGACCCAAATCCCCCGATGAGACCCGCAACTTCCCAGTTGCGTCGCGGTGGTTCAAGCTCCGCCCGAGCTCACTGGACCGACCGACCAGCACGTGCGACGACCCCGGGCATCCCCACGATGCTCAGCCCAAGCCTCCGACCGCCATACCTCAAGTAATCTCTCCTACCTCTGTTGTATTTTTCTTGACTTTTTGCTTAATTTCTTAGGTCGCTATACCCCTTCCCATCTTCCATTGATAGCTCCTCGAGCTCCGCCTATCATCCATCACCTTCACTGGTACCTTCGATCACACCCTCTCCCTTCTCTGCCACTGGTCACCTTCGATCTATCTCCTCCGCCCTCTCCGGCAGAGGAGCTCCGGTTCCTCACCTCCATCCACTCGTATGGAACCCCATACCACTCACATATGTCCTTCCTGTGCTTCTGCTAGTGTATTAACGCTATAGGTACTTGCTCGTTCAATGGTCGGACGTCATCGCCGAAGCTTCTTCGCCAAGCTCGTCTCCGGGCTACTTGCGTCACTAGCCTCCTTCAAATGGTCCAGTTGCTTCGTCATGCTTCATGGTTTCTATCTAGGTGGTCGAGAGTAGCTGGGGACCTTCATCGACACCAGACGGGAGCGGCGGAGCTTGGACTCCTTCGCTGGAGACCAGAACCAGCCGCCACAAAACGGAGGAGGAAGAAGGAGCAGATGCCGTTGGATGAACCTCTCAGGCGTTCATCCAACGGCGCGGAGGAAGACACGTCATTTCCTCAGTAGCGTACAGCAGCTGTACGATCCACATGATCGGATGGTTTACATTCATCCACGTGGCGTATCCAGATCTTCACCGACCCTCAACGTCTGACCCTTCAGGCTCGGAGCTCCCGAGCCGACGCCAAGCCTTTCCAGAGCTTCGAGTCTCTCCGAGCCTGCATCGAGCCTAGCCGAAGCTGCCCGAGCCTCTACCGAGCCTAGAAGACCCCCGAGCCTGGGATAGCACGTGCATAGCATGTGCCATTTAGGCAAATTGCAGAGAGGCCCATCGACTTCTTCAATATTGCAGATAGGTCCTAGATCCCGTGCAGCACACATGTACTTGGGGTATTTTGAAGTTGCCCTCGCCGGTTTTCATTATTGCAAAAATGCTCCTTTTGGGTAATTTACAAGGAAGGCCCGACTTTCTTTTATTTGCATTTTATTCCCTTCTAGGGACCTGTTTGTAGTTATCTTTCATGTTTTTCTTTTAGTTATTCCCTTGTCTTCTTTCTTGCATATCTCGAGCATCATACCTCGGTTTCAGTTGATTTCAGTTTCATTTCGAAGCTTGTTTGATGATCTTTCTAATGGCATGATTATTTCTTATTTTGGACAAAGTAACTTTTGATGTATTATTTTAGTAGCCATGTGTCTCTTAATGCTTAAACTTATGCCTTATTCAATTTGTCCATCAAGTTTATCATTTAAATTGAACCTGAAATTGACTCATTATTATGTTTGCTCATCATCATCTTATTCTGATTTAGGGCATACTATATTTGCATCGCATTTATTTGCATAAAAAAGATTTTTAAAAAATGCATGTTTTGTATTTGTTTGATGCATTGTCTTGTCCTTTAGCATTGTTTGACCTATTACTCTCTATTTAACACTTAATTAATGAATAAAAATCTGAATAATAACGAGAGAGTCTCGTGTCCCTGAGTTCGACCTTGGTTTCTTACCAAGTAAAAAAAATAAAATACGACCATCTGATTTCCTTGACATATCCAACTTAGATGGTTTTTGATGGACCTAGTTCAGCCCAACTGCAATGACCATTGAATATCAATTCCACATTATTAGAGGGCTGAATTCACATTCGTCAAATGGCATCGTTGCCGAGGACACAGCTCATTTCTTGTAATATTTGGAATTTTATTTATTTAACTAGGTTTTTCATTTTATAGGTCAACGTGTTCATCTATTTTGCATTACAAAATTTTCCTTTTTAATTTGATCTCTAACCTTTATTTCTGTAGCAGGGCCCTTGATGATTCAACGAGGCGAGGAGCAGCTGCTTCCCGCTGCAAGGAGCCACAGAAGCATGCTTGGAGCAAATAGAAAAGAAAAAAATGTGTATTTTTCATCATGTAATAATCGTCTTTTACAATTGCCTTTGATCGAAGACTCACGATTGTAAACGAACGAATTTGGTTGTGTAAGGATTGTCCCCACTTGAGTGTCGATTTAGGACCAGGCACGCAGCTCTTTGAGCGTATTTTATTTTTCATTTTTTACGTGCTTGCTCGTAGGTAGGACACACTAAAATATAGACGCACATAATCTCGCTTCACTTAGCCAAATTTAATAGACATTGTTCCCTGATAATAGAAGCATGATTAGGTGTGGCTTTTTGATCGACTTACATACATGATTTTTGGTTTTTAAAACAGTCCAAGTATTCACGTATTTTCACCAAGTCACTGCATGTTTTATCGCTTAGCTTAGATCACGGTTTTTATCGAATACATGGTTTTTCTCGGTTTCTCCTCCTAGCTTGATTACCTATGTTAAAGGAAAATGGGAATGAACGCTAGACGATGATTGCTTGATTTATGTGTTCACCTTAATTCAGTGACAACCTTAAATAATAACGGGGACTGTTAATTGCAAGTCAACCTAAAATGGAGTAGAATATTGTTTTGGGAGAGCAACACCCTCATTTACATAGTTCATTTTAATTAGCATCTCTTTCGCATAAATTAAAGATGTTTTAATCACCAATAAAACAGATAAGAAAAATAAACCAAACTCGATTAGTTTCATGTGTGAGTTGGTGATTGAAGGATTTTGCATGCTTGATTGAGCCATGTATGCTCCGACACCCTCCCTTGAGCCTTAGTCACTCCATTAATCTCCGCAGATTCATCCACTCACTTGTATATCCATCCTTTTTCTTCGTTCACCTTGGGTCTCTTCCATCATCAAATCTACATCTTTATACTTAGGATAATCTCAGCCTAAGTATAGGGGGGACTCGAGTCCCTGTGATTTTCTCCACACATCTTTCCTTGCCTTTATACTTAGGTTATTTCTAACCTAAGTATAATGGGAGCCCTCCTTAGTTCTCGTATATTTCTCTATATTTAAATGGACCTATAGACTTGTATCATTTAGCGCTATGAGGACATAGCAAAGTTTAAGTGGGCTATATTGTATATACAGTATACTTACTTTAGCTATAATCTAAAAAGTTTGAAAAATTTAAAACTTTTTGGCTAAAGTAAAATTCTTTGAACTAAGTGGACTCAATGGTTTTCACGGCTTTCCATATTATGTTACACTATTTTTTATAAAAATATTTTCGAAAATGATTTGAAAATAGAGTTTTCCTTGTTTTGAAAAATCTTTTAAAAATGTTTTGAAAATTTTTATTTGTGTGACATTTGAAAGTTTCTTTCTCTTTTCAAGGAAAATTGAGTCTAACTTGTGTTCTAACCTCTAACTAAAATTCTATTAAAATGAGAAAAAACAAAAAAAATCCTTTAGGAGTCATTAGTGACTACTAAGCCCAATTATGTAGTAGCGTTCAATGAGGGTTCGCCCTTAGCAGAGTGGAAGGTTTAGAGGACATCGCGTATGGCCCGTCCTCAAGTAACGGTCTTCGGCCTGTACTTACATCCATACTGGCTGAATGTAGATGCATCTACTTAATTGAGTTTAGGCAGTCCTAATATCTCTTGAAGCTTTAAAAAAATGTGTGTTTTGTTTTTGAATGAAGGAGTTGCATTAATTCTCTATTCGCACTTCCACCCAAGATCTTAAATGTTCAAGGAAACTTAGTTTGTGAGGACTTGAGATTTTAGGTTAACCAACCTTAGCCATCAGGGTCTTAGACTTGATCATCCACATTCCCCTAGATTTCTAGATTTGCAAGTTATATTTCATGCTTAGTCTCAGACCATAAGAATATGATCAGCACATCACATGCACGACTGTGGTTTCGATGAGATGAGTTGAATAATCACTTGAGGGACTGGGATGAGGGATTCGAGTCTGGACTTGATCTAATGATGCTCAAGGATGGGATAAAATCTTTGAAGGCTTCATGAAACCTGAGTGTCAGCAATTCTATCCAGTATGAGAACTTAGTTCTTATACTAATCTCTTGACATTGACCTAAGTGCCAGGGTGTGAAATAAATAAAAAATGTTGATCAGTGTGCGCCAACTCTTGATAAAAGCAGTGGAGCTAACCAAAATACTACAAATAAATGAATGACAAAGAAAAACTCTCATTCTACAAAGTTACATATCAAAGAGCTTCCACCAAAGGCGAGCGCTCCCAAACATTTCAAAGTATCCACTTGGACCACCGCTATTAGGACTAGGAGTCGGGCTTGCACCAAAAAAGGGCTATGCATCGTAAATGCTACAAGTTTGGGTGTAGAAGGTACGATAGGTACTCAAAAAGGACACACCCTAGTGTATTATCAGGAAAACAAGTGCAGACGGCTCCAACTTCTCTTGACGGATGCACTGATCAACATCAAAAAAATGTGTTGCGTAATAAGGCACTAAGAGAGGATCCTTGTTCCAATGAGAGGGAGAGAAGAAATGACACAATCCCATGCCCTCCATTATTGGCCTTCCATCTACATTTTTAAAGTCTGACAACTAAAGAGAGGGTAGACTGAACGCAATATTTGATTTATTCCCTAGTATTGAGAATTGGGTCCTTAGGAGAGTTTTTCAGACCAAGACCTTGGGTGAAAATTTGACTCTACTCTCGTGAATGCAGTCAACACTAATTATCATACCCTTAGATTATATGTACATCAGAGAGAGTCTAGATAATTAGAGGAATTTGGTGCCTATTGATTAAGGCTGGGTTGAGCTCTAAAATTTTGGACCTCTAAAGTTGAGTGGACTTGAATAGATTGGATCCTGTACTCACATGCACAAGGTGGTTAATCCAGTTTATTCATTCTCTTTGATGCTCGGGGACGAGCATAGTTTAAGTATAGGTGGTGATGAAACTAGATTTCATCATCTTATTTCTTCATTTTTAAACCCCCTTGCTTAAATATGTGTCAATAAAAATCAGATAAAGTCTTGTAATTATCAGAGTCTTGAATAAATTAAAAATCACAAAAAATGTCAAATTTAAAATCATGGTGTTTTTATCCTTAAAAATACCCTCAAAAATATTATCTATTTTCAAATTACCTCATCTTTATTTTTGGTCAACATGAAACTTGTAGATCTCATCGAGATATACAACTTTCATATTTTTAGTTTTCTCAAATTCAATCATTTGACCCTTCATATTGCAATTTCTACTTCCTAATAATCTGATTGGGCCACGAGGCCCTTTCTGGTTGAGCCACGTGGCCCGGCCTCTTTGCATTATCCGCCCGCACCCTTGGCCATTAGATCTCTTTTTGATCCAACGACCCTCCTGTCACCACGCGCACCCTTGTTCCACGTCGTCTGATCCAGCTCTGGTTCTCATCACAGCCGCCCATGCCGACCGTTTTCTCCTTACACCACGTGGCCGATTCTGCACCCCACGATCATCTCCTGACTGCTCCATCCTAGCCACTTCTCCGCATCAAGTAACGACCCTCCGATCTCCTTTCGCAAGCTCATCATCACCGTCCGTCACTGCTCTCACTGGAATGCACCACATGGCGACATCCTGGACAGCTGGTCATGCCGCCCTCGATCAAATCCAAGCCATAGGTTAGCGCCTCGCTCCCGACCGTTGGATCACATGATCCAACAGCTTAGACACTTTCTCCTACCTCTGGACCTCTTCTCTTTCACACGTTCGCCAGCTCGCGCACCACCTTCACCTCTCCCATTTTCTCCACCCTCTTCGACGACCTCTCCAATCTCTAACTGTCCCACGACATACCCCGACCATTCCTCATCATCGTGGTCATCCACTCGTCCCACGAATCCCTCTCCACTCACGCCAAATCACCGCACAAGCCATGTCGCCATCGACCTGAACTACCAACTTCCGCTCCTTTAATATATCATCTCCTGCGCCTACTGACTTCGTCCACCTTTACGAGGGGAAGGGCCCGGCCCTCCTCCTCCTCCCTGTGATAGGGGGAGGAGTCAGGATCGAGCGATGACGACCAAAATCCCCCGTTGAGACCGGCAACTTCCCAATTGCGTCACGGTGGTTCAAGCCCCGCCCGAGCTCGCTGGACCGACCGACCAGCTTGTGCGATGACCCCTGGCATCCCCACGATGCTCAGCCCAGGCCTTCGACCGCCATACCTCAGGTAAGCTCTCCGTCCTCCATTGTATTTTTATTGACTTTTTGCTTAATTTCTTAGGTCGCTATACCCCTTCCCATCTTCCATTGATAGCTCCTCGAGCTCCGCCTATCATCCATCACCTTCGCTAGTACCTCCAATCACACCCTCTCCCTTCTCCGCCACTGGTCATCTCTGATCTATCTCCTCCGCCCTCTCCGGCGGAGGAGCTCTGTTTCCTCACCTCAATCCGCTCGAATGGAACCCCATACCACTCACATACGCCCTTCCTGTGCTTCGGCTAGTGTATTAACATTGCAGGTACTTACTCGTTCAATGGTCGGACGTCATAGCCGGAGCTTCTTCGCCAAGCTCGTCTCTAGTCTACTTGCGTCACCAGCCTCCTTCAGACGGTCCAACTGCTTCGCCATGCTTCAAGGTTTCTGTCCAG
The DNA here is from genome assembly GCA_037367405.1 of Ottelia alismoides. NCBI lineage: Eukaryota > Viridiplantae > Streptophyta > Magnoliopsida > Alismatales > Hydrocharitaceae > Ottelia > Ottelia alismoides. The sequence continues at coordinate 10,745 of JAZKJV010006080.1, read as the reverse complement.
GTGGTGAAGAGCAGCTGGGGACCTTCACCGACACCAGAGGGGAGCAGCAGAGCTTGGACTCCTTCGCTGGAGACCAGAACCAACCGCCACTTAGCAGAGGAGGAAGAAGGAGCAGATACCGTTGGATGAACCTCTCAGGCATTCATCCAACGACGTGGAGGAAGCCACGTCATTCCCTAAGTAGCGTACAACAGCTATCCGATACACATGATCGGATGGTTCACATTCATCCACGTGGCGTATCCAGATCTTCACTGACCCTCAGCATCCGACCCTTCAGGCTCGGAGCTCCCGAGCCGACGCCAAGCCTTTCCGGAGCTTCGAGTCTCTCCGAGCCTGCATCGAGCCTAGCCGAAGCTGCCCGAGCCTCTACCGAGCCTAGAAGACCCCCGAGCCTAGGATAGCACATGCATAGAACGTTCCATCTGGGCAAATTACAGAGAGGCCCACTGACTTCTTCAATATTGCAGACAGGTCCTGGATCACGTGCAGCACATGTGTACTTGGTGTATTTTGTAGTTATGCCCTCGCGGGTTTTCATAATTGCAAAAATGCCCATGTACGTGTGGGTAATTTACGGGGAAGGTCCCAACTTTCTTTTATTTGCATTTTAGTCCCTTCCAGGGACCTGTTTGTAGTTATCTTTCATGTTTTTTCTTTCAGTTATGCCCTTGTCTTCTTTCTTGCATATCTCGAGCACCATACATCTGTTTCAGTTGATTTCAGTTTCATTTCAAAGCTTGTTTGATGATCTTTCTAATGGCATGCTTATTTCTTATTTTGGACACAGTAATTTTTGATGTATTATTTTAGTAGCCATGTGTCTCTTAATGCTTAAACTTATGCCTTGTTCAATTTGTCCATCAAGTTTGTCATTTAAATTGAACCTGAAATTGAGTCATTGTTATGTTTGCTCATCATCATCTTATTCTGATTTAGGGCATATTTTTTTTTGCATCGCATTTATTTGCATAAAAAAGATTTTAAAAAAGTGCATGTTTTGTATTTGTTTAATGCATTGTCTTGTCCTTTAGCATTGTTTGACCTATTACTCTCTATTTAACACTTAATTAATAACTAAAAATCTGAATAATCATGAGATAGGCTCATGTCCCTGAGTTCGACCTTGGTTTCTTGCCAGTAAAAAATAAAAAAAATACGACCATCTGTTTTCCTTGACATATCCAACTTAGATGATTTTAGATGGACCTAGTTCAGCCCAACTGTAATGACCATTGAATATTAATTCCACATTATTAGAGGGCTGAATTTGTCGTTCGTCAATGGACAAGGCACTATATTGGCTTAACCACTTGGGAAGGGTTCTCACAACTTGGGAAGATTGGAGGTCCGCTTTCTTGAACAAGTATTATCCACTTGGACATCTCAACCAAATGTGATCTTTGATTTCCAACTTATCCCAAATGTCCCATGAGCCTATTCACAAAGCGTGGGAACGATTCAAACGCTTGACAGAAGTGCCCCCGTCACTATATTCCACAGTTGAGCCTTATGCACAATTTCATTGGGGGTTTGAGCATTGAGAACAAGAAGCTGGTAGATGCTGCGTGTGGGGGTTCCATTGAATAAGCACGATGATGTTCTTTACAAGATATTTTGGGAGATGGCAGAGAGCTCTACATCTCTTTCTAGTTCACATGCTTTTTAGAAGAACCACGTCCCTTCTCCTGCAACACCCCATAAGGCTGTCAACATGACAACATCACATGATGTGGATAGGGTGGATAGTTCAGATCTGACCATTATAGGCAATCACCAATCCAAAGTGGACGTAATAGAGAAATGGTCCAAGGAGCTTGAGAAACTCCAAGTGATTGAACAGAGGAAAAAGAACCTCGATAAGTTCGATGAGTACAATCAGTGCATGTCAGAGTGCGAGTGTAGCAATTGATACGTCTACTCGTGAGCAAACTAATTCCACTTCAACACAACAAAGTACGAGAGAACCATCTACAGTTCAACACGTTTACTACGTGCATACTCCTAACCATGTCTAACAACAGTAACAGCATATTGTACCATACCAACAGGAGGACCTTTACATTCCTAAGAAACAGTCTCCACCTCCACCTCTCATTCAGAAGGTGAATAGCATTTGGTTGGACCGAGTCTACTAGCCCCATTCATCAGGGCAAGGTCAATTTGGTTCCCAACAGAGTCGGAGGCCCACCCACTACTTTCATGGAGGGAGACCACATCCCCATCACTAGTAGTTCCTCCCTTACTTTCAGTCTCAACCATACTTTCATAACTGGATATATGGACAGTAGCAGATGCATTCTACATATTTTCCTCAGCCTCATTACAGTAGCAGTCTGCATCGTATGGTTAGTACTCACATCTTCCTCCTCATTATCGACAGCCACAATATGGATACCAGAAGCTTCCTCAGTACCACTCTCAGCGATATCCTATGATTGAGCATCCTGAGGCAATTTCAGTGAATTCCGCACTTGATCTGCTTGCCTTGTTGATGAATTACATGAATGACCTAACTCAGAGGCTTGATGACCTGACCACCACCAAGACATGATTCAAACATAGGTCGAAGCCAATCTCAACAATTTTAGATGCAAGGAGCAGGTATCCCATCATCCATCCACCCCGAGACAGGTATGGACCTTGACTTTACATGTTTATTTGATGCCATTCATCTCAGAAGTAGTAGGAGATTGAAACTGCCTTCATAGCTGTTGGTATTGGGAGATACAACAATCGAGAGAGCTTCACTGACATCATCATCTTCTTCACCAATAGTATAGAGATCTAGTGTTGTAGAGCATGGTCATGGAGTTTCACCATCTTCTTCTTCAGCTCCACCATCATCGCCTTCTTTATTCAGAAAACACCAAAAAGACAATAAATCGAGAAGCAGTTCATATCAATAAAGAAGTAGCACACACCCATCACGAAATCTCCATCGACATAAGAAGATGCAAACCGCCCTATTTTTCAGTTTATTTCTTCTACTCCTGTATTGGGTGATATTGTACATACTGAATCTATTCACTCAATTGTAAATGATATTTTCATAATTCCATTCCATTCCCTGATGCTTTGAACAAAACCAAAAAAATCAAAAATTAAAAAATACACTATCTGATCCTGGAATGTTAGAGATCCTAGAGGATATCTTTTTAGAGATGCCACTCCTTAAGGCCATGGAGTACACACCTGTAGAAAATGGAATGAAATAAGTATGTACTTAAAAGCATCAACAAAAGCAAATAAAGAAAAGAAGACATAGAAGCACATCTTGATCATGGCCACAATTCATGCCATCAGCAACCTCCCGCTCAAAAAGAAAGATAATGGAGCAACTCACATCCACTGCCACGTCTGTTAATCTCATGCCATCCTCGCTACTCATTGAGTTTGGGTTGGGACCTCTTAGATCCACCAGAATTATCCTTCAATTTGTTGACAGATCGATAAAAAGTACGAGAGGTATTTAATAGGATGTTATTGTAACGGTGCAAGGAATGAGATTACCAATTGATTTTGTTGTCATGGATATGGACACCTCTGCACCGTTACTCCATACCCCGATTATACTAGATCAAGTGTTTCTTCGAACAACCAAAGCAATAGTAGATTGTGGTACCTGAGAGATCATATTTCATTCTTATAGTGATACGTGAAAATTGAGGCGATCCTAGTCCATCACCGCCACCAACAACAACAATGAGAGAGAAATTGTTACACCAAATCATGAGGATTGTGATTTCTTGTCGAGTTTTGAGAGATAGATCAATCTCTAATTTCATGGACACCTAAGAGTTCCTTTCCCAAAGGACCTTTTGGAAAGCATAGTCACCTTGAGTTCCCTTGATGACCATACTGAGTCGATTGTTTATGACATTTTGAGTTGTATTCTAAGGATCGGTCTAAGATATTGGAGCTACATTTTGAAATTCATGAGACACATTCTTTTTCTGAGATTACTGATGGGATACCTCTTATTGAGATTTTCTGAGACCTTTTGCTGAGCATTCTGAACAGACTGATAAGCCATTCCTGTCTGAGCAGAGATCATTCGTTACAAATCTTTCTAAGATTTTAGTTGCTAAGCCCATAGTAGCTGTGGTGGATAGTACACACAACGCAGATCATATACCTTCTACCAGTGTAATTACAGAGGTTGTCACAGAGATGATTCAAACCCTACATAGGCTCAGGCTTTATCCTCGACATTGAAGTATGCCTCCCTTGCGCCCCCACCCCCCCCCCCCCCCCACCCAAAAAAAAGAAAATAAATGGTTCACGATCATCCTCAGCTCACAGTCGACCGACGAACAAGAATCTCCCCATGCTAGAGGTTCTTGAGAGAAACCTCAAGGCCATTGGATGGAAAATATCAGATCTATGTGGGATTAGTCTAGCTTTGTGCTCACATCATATCTACTGAGAGGATGACAACAAATCCTCCCTGAGTTTTAGTGTCATCTCAATCCAACCTCTAGGATGTTTTCATGAAAGAGATCAGGAAATGGTGTGATGCTGGCTTTATTTATCCCATATCGGACTCCAAGTGGGTCAGTCCTTTTCATGTGGTCCAGAAGAAATACAAAATTACTATCATAAAGAATGACCGTGGTGAGGAGATTCCAACCCATGTACCTACTTCGTGGCATGTTTGTATAAATTACCGGTGCTTGAATTCTGCTACCAAGAAAGATCACTTTATGCTGCTCTTTATTGATCATATTATTGAGAGGTTAGCAGGGAAAGAGTTCTCTTGTTTCCTGAATGGGTACTCTGGGTATAACCAGGTTGCTATCGCTCCTGAGTATCAGGAGAAAACTACTTTTACTTGTTCGTTTGGCACATACAGCTATAGAAGGACGCCCTTTGGATTGTGTAACGCTCCTACTACATACCAATGGTGTATGTTGGTCATTTTTTACCGACATGGTAGGTAGTTTTATAGAGATCTTCATGGATGATTTCTTGGTTTACCGGGATTTCTTTAACACATGTCTTGGTCACTTAGACCGAGTACTTCAATGTTGTTGTGAGGTAAACCCAGTGCTCTCGTAGTAGAAGAGTCACTTATGGTGACTAATGGGATTGTATTGGGCCACATTACCTCCATACATGGTATAAAGGTTGACCGCTCTAAGATTGATGTGATCTCCAAACTGTGACACAACATAAACTGAAGAAGGTTAAGGCCATTTTTGGGACACATTTGATTTTATGGCGATTAATAAAGGACTTCAGCAAGATTGTTAGGCCTTTAACTAGCTTCTGTGCAAGGAGAGTGAGTTTATTGTTGACGGCAAAGTCCTCCTTGCATTTCACTATATGAAAGACATGGTCACTGGTGCTCATGTCATATAGCCACCTGATTGGTCTCTCCCCTTTGAAATCATAACAGCCACGTCAGATTTTATAGTTGGAACTGTTTTAGGGCAAAGAAGCATGGGATATCGTTTTCTATACACTATGCTAGCAAGACTCTGGATGAAGCAAGACATATTCTACACAGTGACAGAGAAGGAGATGTTAGCAGTAATGTTTGCATTATAGAAGTTTAGATCTTACCTCCTTACTTCACATGTGACTGTCTACCCAGATATCACTGTCATACGGTAACTATAGGCAAAGAAGTATGCCAAACCATGCCTTGTCAAATGGATCCTTCTTCTTTAAGAGTTTGATTTAGAGTTTTGATATAAACCTAGAGTGAAAAATATTATGGCAGATCATCTTTCCCGTATCACAGGTACATAAACTTCTAAGCAAAGTATACTTCCTATTTACGAGACATATTCAAATGAGACCATTTTGTTTATGGACTCACTCCCGTGGTATGATGATATTGTGAACTATCTTTTCTCCAAGTTCTTCAGGAGGAATACACCATCGTACTTGAGCATTGTCACAAATTATAGTCTTGTTGGCATCATTTAGGAAGCACAGGCAACAAAGGTTTTACAGAGAGGAATATGGTGTCCAACATTATTTAAGGATGCTACAGATTATGTTTAAGGTTGTACTGAATGTTAGAAAAAGGGAGGAACCATTGATTCCAAAGATACCATGTCCCTTTTATTCTTGGGCATAGACTTCATGGGACCATCTCCTATCAGCCAGGGATTTCTGTACATCATGCTTGTTCATAGATTATGTTAGTCGTTAAGTAGGGGCTATCCTACACGAGCTGCGAATAGTCGTATGGTTTGTTCTATTCTAAGGACAACATTATTGCACAGTTCGGGATTCCCATGAACTCCTTTCAGATGGGGAAAGTCATTTAATTAATAGAGAAGATAAAAAGCTTGTGAAGAAGTATGCCATTGAATATAGAGTTGCATCTCCTTACCAACAGACTGATTGCTTGGGTGATATTTCAAATAGGGAGGTAAAGACTATATTGAAGAAACTTGTACATATTGATAGGAAGAACTAGTCCCAGATGCTTGACTTAGTTCTCTGGGCTTATCGACATCGTACAAGTCTTTATTGGGTATGTATCCCTACAGATTGGTGTATGAATAGAAATCCTTGCCACTTGTTAGTAAAATCCGTGTATGCAGTTTGGATTATGGAGAAGCCGGACAGAGTAGGAAGTTGGATCTAAATAGATTGATGGAATTCCATGATTTTGCATATGATGACTCACTCATGAATAAGGAGGAAGTCAAGCATTTCCATCATTGACACATTTAAAAGGAAGACTTTCTCCCGTGATTAGAAAGTTTGGTTATTTGATGTTAATTGAAGTTGTTTCCTGGTAAGGTAAAAAACCAAATGGTCATGACCGTTCATTTGTGAGTTGAGCGTGACAATGGTAGTATTGTCATATATGTGCTGTCATCAGAAGCACATCCATTTGTTGTGAACAGACAGTTGCAAAATCCATATCTAGATCACGACACATCCTGTCCATAGTTGATTCCATACATGTTCTATCAGACGATGACTTTTTGACATCTTCCACGTCTGATACATGAGCTAATTTTCTCTTGTATATATACTTTCATTTTACTCTTTCTTCTTCCATTTTGTTCTCACCTCTTTTTTGTGTGTGTGCTATACTTTGGATGTACTCTATCCTTAGTAAGGGGGAGTGAACTATGTGAGTTTTTCCATTTTCTTTCTATTTCATCCACTCATGTCATTGCATATAATTAGGGATAATTTAACCTAAGTATAGGGGGAGTGATGTTGTTCATTCCATATCTTTCGTGTTTCTATTTATTTTAGTTCTACGGTTCTCTCACTTGTCCTTAAACTTGTTGATATTCTTTTTCTGTACTTAGGGATCTTTTACCTTAAGTAAAGGGAGGGTGAGTCGAGTCATTGATTATGTTCATTCTATTCCTCGGTTTCTCAATTTGTACAGTCATCTATACTTAGGATTACTTGATCCTAATTATAAGGGAGGATCACCGACTTCTATTCTTTCAATCGTTGTTGTATAGGATTATTTTCACTTTTCTATACTTAGCATGAGTTATATCTTCCTTTGTAGCTCTTTGGTAACTGTGAGGACATAGTTCAAGCTAAATATAGGGGGTATCATATATATTGTAAATTTACTTTAGCCATAACTCATATTTTTATAAATAGTATGGCTATTAACAAGAAAAATGTTTAGATAAATTATTTGTAAAATGATTTACAAATATCTTTTGTAAAAAGGTTTGTAAAAATGTTTTGTAAAATATTTTTTAAAAACTTGTATAAAATTTTTGAATATTTTTTTTCTAAAAATGTTTGTAATTTTTTTGTAAAACTATTTTTGTACAAGTATTTGCAATATTATATATAAAAACATTTTGTTAGTAAAATGTTTGTAAATTATTTTTCCTATATTGTATATTTTACAAATTATTTGTAGAATTTTTGAAAGCAAAATATTTTTCAAAAAACCTGTTTGTTAAAATATTTGGTAAAGTAACTTGTAACAATGTTTATAAAATAATTTGTAAAAACATTTGTAAAATTATTGAAAAAATCTTTGTAAAATATTTTGAAAAATGTTTGTAAAATCTTTTGTAAAATGTTTGAAAAGATTTGTAAAATTATATTGTCACGTGGGATATAAATTATGGGATATGTGTGTGGTGTGTGTGTGTGTGTGTGTGTGTGTAAAATCCATGTGCATATAAAAGCATTAATCACTTATCCTCCTGTAAATAAAATTCTTTTATAAAAATTGTATCTAAACTTGTGCATAAAATCTATTTTATAAATTCTTATATACAATTTGTATAATCCTTGTATGTATGCTTGTATATATTTCTTACAAAGACATTCACTTTACTAACCCTTTATCCAATTAGAAAATGCTTAAGATCCATAAAAATTGCAAAACTTCTTTAGAAAACGTTTTCAAAAAGATTGTTCTTTTATTTTCTTCAAAAATAAATGTTTTTATATTTATTGCATTGGAAAGTGCACTTTTCATAATGGTATTGACACTTAAACTAATCTAGAATAAAGTTGAAGAATGGAGCTTAGTTGGTCCTTAAATCAACTTAATTTTGGAGGAACCTTATAAGAAACGGAATTGAGATTTTTTATGTCTATAGACTTGATTCTTTGGGAACCACAAGACTTAGTTAGTGTCGTCTTGACTGCCTAAGTAGAGTACTTTGGATCACATACATGATTCTTGTCGATAATGACCAAGCTTGCACACATGCACTTACACTTTGCTCACCTTAGTTGAAGTGTTTAATGGTTGGATTTGCCAGTATGAGACAGAAGCTATAAAAACATCGGAAGTCACACATATGTGGCCATTGTACCCTAACCCAGTCCAGTAGATGATGAGGTCTAATGACATAATGTGTGGGTTGCAATAAAGGTTCAAAAAGGAGATAGTTACGCTCAAGAGGAAAAAATCCTCATGTACATGATGCACCCTTGTATATATTCAAAAAAATTGCAAAAATCGAAAACTCCAAAATAGTGGACATGCCCTGATTGAAAATAAAATGCATGCCGAACTATGTATGTTTTTATAGTCGATAAGCAAGTTTGAGCTTCCAAGTTAGACATTTAAGAGCATGCAACTGGTTGACTTGGCTACATTGGTCAGGCATCCTAGGATAGGTATCTACACTGGCTCCCATCAATTTGCTCTCTGCCTCCTCTTCTTAAGCTAGTTGCTTATGAACTTAGAAGGGGATACCATGCTTCACGAGGAAAGAGTTATTCGATTGGGGAATGAGGGTCACCATGTCGGAGAAGAATAACTTTACACTTCAATCGAGGAGAGCTACATATCACTTACACTGTACAAGAAATATTCATAGTCATAATGGTTTAGATATTAGTTGATTTATTCTAACATGGATATTGAGAAGACTTCAGCAAGAGTTTTGTGGTTCCTAGAGGCCGTTGAGTGTCAACTTCATTTCCCACTAAGATTCCACCCAAACTAATAATCCAAAGGTCTGATCGAGCTCCATACTTTGATTTTATGAAGATAAGTTTAATAACTTATTATTGTAGTTCTAAGTTCTTTATTTTTCCTTTATTCTTTTCTTTTTCTTTTAAGTCGGTTATTCTATAAATTAATGTTTGTTAAGGGACTAGCAAAGGTAAAGCATAGGGGAATGATAAGTATGCATTTCATCATCTTTATTCATTTATTTTAGCTTAAAATCCCTTACAAAACACCAGTAAATATCAATAAATCCATTCTTTTACTAATTAACATTCTTGTATAAATCTTGTATATCAATCACTATTTTAACCTAAAATAAATAAAGAAAGAAAATAAAGGAAAAATAATGAAAAACACGATTGTATATATGTAATAGATACAGGATGACTCAAACCCCGAGAGAAAAGTCAAGACTTGACATGATCAACAAGGAATAAAGTAGGGGAAGATAAGGCCTAATACCAAAATTTCATAAAATCAACCTCCACTTGTATATGTTCATCACTTGTACAACATTGCACATAATACACATTCTCTTCTTTATTTTATTCATACCCAAATTCAAATCAAATAAAATGATTTCTTCTTGAAATTTGCTCATAAAACTCTTTTTAAATGATAAAAATAATTGCAATAAAAATCAATGTATATTGTGTAAATTACAATAATCTAAAAAGTCAAAAGGCTCAACTTGCAAGATCAATATCTTTTTCACAAAAACTCCAAATACATCAAACTCACTTTTATTGTACTCCCAATTAAATAATCATTAAAGTGTAGGTGGTTTATATAAATCAGTATTAAGGTGTGAAATGTGGCTAATATGGGTGCTATTGTATATTATACCTATGTATACTATATATAATTATTTATGTATTTATTTTCTTATAAATATTTCTGTATATTGTAATATAAAATAAAATAAAAATCACAAAATAAAAAATATTCAAAAATAAGATCATGTACATAGTGTATATGTATAACTATGTATTTACTATACATATATTATTTACGTAACATAATAATTTAATTTATAAAAATCAAATAATAATTTCATTAAATCCCTTGTAAATATTGTAAATTGATAAATTATTTCATTATGTATATATTTCCATAAATGATTAATTAAAATAAAAGCCTTGTATATATGGGTATACATACCTATAAATAACACCTTGTATTTATTTTAGTCGTTGTATGTACAGTATTTAATTAATTAAAAATACTAAAATAGTTAATTAAATTACTACCATGTTTCTTTTATTTTTAAATTAATTTTCGATTTTATTTCTATTTATTTCTTTTTTTTTCCTTTTTA